>KZ807398.1:115533-134626 GCA_000696205.2 Oncopeltus fasciatus
AAAATAAAATAAAATAAAATAATGAAAATGGCTGTATAAAAACAAGAACAACTGTAATTAAGTGTATTTTAAAATAACTATTCTTATAAAATAGGGTTTTTTTTTGTTTTTTTTTCTAAAGCAAAAATGTAATGAATATATAAACAATTAATGAGAGGGAATAGAATAAAAAAAGGGAATTGAATGAGACAACTAACGCGTCCTGGTAGCATAACTGGCCCGGATAGCAGGAGATCCAGGTTCGATTCCTGGCAGGGACAGATAGATTTTTTTATTCTATTCCCTCTCATTAATTGTTTAAAACTTATGTGGGATGAAATACCACAACCAAATTAAATATTTATAAAGAAAAAATTAAATAAAGTAAATGACGAGAGTCGACAAAATGTATGACAATGTCAGCTCCTTCGAGTACAAGACGAAGTTCTCGCCTTTCTCGTGGGTTAGGCTCTTGCTAGTGTAGAGGGAATTGAATGAGACAACAAATGCGTCCTGGTAGCATAACTGGCCCGGATAGCAGGAGATCCAGGTTCGATTCCTGGCTGGGACAGATAGATTTTTTTATTCTATTCCCTCTCATTAATTGTTTAAAATTTATGTGGGATAAAATACCAGAACCAAATTAAATATTTGTAATGAATATAATTCTTATACCTGTAGCTCCAAATCATCCCAGGACATTGGATTGAAGGGGAAGAGTGCCATAGCAGTCATTAGAGGTTTGATGTGATTACTCCTTTCATTTACTTTTACATAGTTTCCTAGGAAAAGAGATAAGAATAGGTGAAAACAATAATAAAAATCATTAGTTACTCTACTATAAGTAAATAAATAATTCACTTTAATTTTGTGAGAAAGCAAATTTGTATTAATTATATTCCACCATTGCAATTGAAACATGACAAAGTTTTTAAAGCAAAGATTAATGATTAAGACCCATTTAAATCACTTAAAAAAATTAAATATTAAACATGATTAGAGGTTACAATTGGCTTGCAATATGACAAGAAGCATTCCATCTGTCCCTCTATTCCTGTTAGCCATTAAGGGGGGGGGGGGATAAAACTAATAATCTTTCAGGGGTTTAAGTGAATTCTAAAACTTACATACAAAACTTTTGGTACATATTGTTTACGTATAGTTAAGGACATAAGTAGATCACTTACTTGGAAACATTCCTTCCTTGCCCCTCAGCCTTCCACGCAGCCACTCCTCCCCTTCCATTCCAAGAAGCAAGAATGTATCTCCTGCCTGTGTATGAAGAAAAATAAAATTATTTTTATTTATAAAGCAGTGAGAAAACAGGATCCAAAGCACAGTGTAATTTGATATCTAGCACAAATAATTTGATGGAACTAAAAAGAAAATTAAAAGTGTAATAAAATAACTTAAGGGTATAAGTAAAGATATTCTTCTTTCTTAACTAGTGACCTTGTAGCATTAATTACCTTGTAGAATGGGTAAATGGTCAAAATATAAAACACTATTGATTTAACCGTAATATTTTTTGTAGTCCCTAGACTAGAAACAAGGCATTTTAAACAGAGGTATTTCTAAGCATGTACGTACTTCACTATTAAAAAAAAAAAGAAAGAAAAAAAAGAAAAGGATGACTCCTTCAAAATAAACCTGTCAAACATTTCTCCTAGTTCCAAAACTTACTTATCTGCAATAATACCCTTCCTTTTTTCTTTGAATTGCCCCTTGTGAAGCAGGCCCCTCTACTTTGGTACTTACTGTCTCTTACCCCCACCCTTCCACCACTCACTGTCCAACTAAAAAAAAATTTTCTCACAATTTTCAAACCCTACCATCAGCCATGAAAACGTGATCTTAGGGACACGACGTTCCCCTCTCGCCTTCATGATAGGTTGGTGCGGTTAATTATATTTTTTTTGTTAATTTGTTTTCTGTATTTTGAATTTTTCTACATAGTTTGCTACATTCATACTTTTGCTATCACATTAAAATTAGTCACGGCAATTCTATATTATAATATTGTAACTCATTTAATTTTTTTGTTTTTGTTTTGATATTGTATTTCAACAGCCCTGAAGATGACTTACAATGTAAGCCAAAATGTTGGCAAATAATTTTTAAAATACACATTTTTTAAAATTAGTTTTTTTTTTTTTTTGGATNAACTATACAGAAAAATGGACAAGTTAGTGTACCTATTAGAAAATAGTATCCAACCCTTGTGATCCCATGAATACAACCCTAATTGAAGGAGGGGCTGAAAACCATGATGAAAACAATTGAAAAACCCCATCAATTTAGTGGCATTGACTAAGTAATAAAATTATTTTACACTCTCCTCCCAGCCACCATTACAAGCCCAACCCCACCATGAAAACAAGGTTTTACCAAAAATCTTTACAAGGGTAGTAAGTATAAATGAGAATTAAAACTAAAGTTTTTTTTTTTTTAAACTTTACTGCATACTTCTAATTAAGCTATTTTGATGCTTTCTTACAGCTAAAATCGAGTCATGAAGATTTGATCCAGGAGACATGTCCCTTCTCGCCTTTATGATAGCCCCAAAGATGGCTTGCAATGTAAGCCAAAACATTGGCAGATAATAAGAAATACATTTCTTTAAATTGTATTTTTTTTAATAAACCTTGATCGAACAACAAAACATTCTCTATTCATATTATACTACGTACCTTTAATTTCATTTCTCAAGACTTTATGTAATGCCTTTCTTAAAAAGATAAAATTTTGCTGTTTTACCACACACTTGTATAGTTTACCAAATATAAGGAAAGTATAATGATTGGTCAAAAAAATTAAATTAAAGTTTTCATGAAGTTTTTTATGTTAAGAACCATAAATAAAAAAAAAAAAAAAAAAAAAAAAAAAAAAAAAAAAACATATTAAGAAAGATATTTAAGAATTCAATTTTGTGTGGTCTCTTACTTTTAAAATATAGAAAACAAATTTGGAGTTTAGGCTTTCATTGTAAACACTTAAAAATTTATTTTGATTGAAATTTAATGAATGAAATGAGGGGTTTAAAGGAAAACATAGAATTATAATCATAATAAGCTTCATATCTATTTAACTAGAGAAATGTTAATAGAACATAATAGGGGTAAAATGTGATTTTATTAACATTTATATTGTAGAACATTAAAAAAAAAAAAATTTCTCCAATATGTCCAGTATCCAGTTTTCATGCATTTTATATAGTCGTTTACACACTAGTTTTATATTTTCTTTTATTTAATCATGTGTTAGATTAGAACTTATATGTATAGTCTATAGACATGTTTCTATATTATTTTTGTATGTTTTTTTTTCACATTCACCACTGATGAAGGCCTGAAATTTAGACCAAAATGTTGGCTAAATTAAAAACTTTTTTCGTTACAAATTATTCTTTAATTCTTCAGCTACCAAAATCAAATTTCTGACAATCCTCTCCTCATAAAGCTTGATGGTCAACAAATTTACCTCCAAATTGTTTTTTATATTTTTAAGGATTATATTTAATTTATTTAAAATTAAATGGGGAAGGAGGCATTTCCTTTGCCTCCTAAAGCCCTCATGAAACTGATTAATTATATGTTCCATATACATTGGAAAATGCCACCGAGAAGAAATTTATGAGAATAATTAGTTATGGAATAAATGTATCTTATTTGATATATTTCATTTATATAAAACAAGTTTTTAATTCCAACTTTTATTTCAATTGAAAAATATGTGTGTCTACTATATTTAAATAAAATCTTGAAAACAACTGATTGAAGGACATAAATCACAGAGAAGGGAGATGAGACTGATTCTGGCCTTTCCTTTTGTATACAGTGTAATGAAGTCTAGCGGATACAGTTAAAACAAAATACACACAATACAAATCCACACAATAAAAAGATGATTCATAAATAAAAATAAAAAGATAATTTTAAAATCAAAATATATGTTAAAAAAATAGTTAGTGGTAAAATTTACCCTGAATTGTAAATCGTCAGGATGAGTTGACTCATAATCATATAATGCTGTACAAGTTAGTGAGGCAGGGTCCTCAGGCTAAAAAGAAAAGTAATAAACAAATAACTGTGAATATTATAATAACATGGTAAGAAAGAGCTTATAGAATATAATTAAAGCAAACAATAACAATAAAAAACAAAATAAATAAATATAATAATTTAAAGAAGTAACAACTTAAGATGTTACCATGTAAGGTGATACAGGCCTAGGTGGTAGAGGAGGCCCCTGTGTAAGAACCTGTAGAAGATGAGGGGGAGGTGGTGGAGGGGGGACAGTTGGCATAGGTGGAGATCCACCCAATTGGGGAGGTGGAGGCCGACTAGGTTTGCTCTGAAAAAAAAAAAAAAAAGAAAAAAAAAAAGGCATATTAATATAAAGACAATATAAGAATACTAGATTAAATTATACAGAGCTTAAGCAGAAACAGTAATTATGGTACTCAATAATTAGGCTAAGTGCGACAGAAATTATTAGTTTGATACAACCGTAATCTGGTAATAGCAGCAGTTTTAAGCAAACCCATAACTGTTGAACAAAGTTGTATCTCTCAACTTTATTTTAGAACAAATAAATGAACAAATGTAATTTATTTTTCTACAAATGTGTCTTGCATGTAATAAGTAAAACTTAACTTATTTTCTATTTAATGGCTTGGGAAATATTTCCTTTAATATGGCTAAACAGCTATTAGTCAATGATGCAACCTTTAAAGATAAAGTGTTCCAACATGTCATTAGAAATTAAAAAAAAAACAAAAAACAAGTTTTTAAGATGGTAATTTTTATTTATGAGTATGACATAAGTTTTTAGTTACATTATATAATAATAAATGAAAAATTCCTTTACCAAAATCATAAAAAGGCACTTCGCTATAGAATAATATATTCTGACATATGAAAAAGTCAGAATAAGAGAATTTCTTAAAAAATAAAAAAAATAATCTAAAGGGTTATTATCACAACCAATGAATATAGAACTATCATACCTTTTATTATCCGTCTTCATTGGTTTCTGCAAACCATCTTCTGTTGGCGAGCGCTTTCGGACATTGTCCATCCTCGTGGCCGAATACATGTGTTCACTGTCACTGTCTATAATCAACTGCGTTTGTAATCTGTGGGTGGGTCGGATGTGTCAGGTATAAGTGTTGTTTAGCAATAACGGTCGCTTTCTAGGTGATAAGGTCTGTCAAACACAAGAGTTATAAGGGTCGGTGTCCATTATTTCAGGTATTAGTTGAGGCAGGGATTAGTTGTAATCTCCTTTGTTGAGGTGTTCAAAGTGTTCCGAAAATTGTTTAATTTTTTTTTTGTATATGTGTTTGTGTTTGATATTATCTGACTATGGATTATACTGTCTTATGTCTTTTTGCGTTGTTGTTGGTTTGAGTGTCATCTGTTCGTTTTCGTTTGTGTATTCGTTTAGTAACAGTAGAGGTCTGAATATGGTGTCAGATTGTGTGTTAAGTTGTTCGTTAACAGACAATAACATTATTAACGAACAACTTAACTCACAATTAGACGCCATATTCAGACCTCTACTGTTACTAAAACAAAAACAAACAGACGACACACAAACCGACAACAACTCAAAAAGACATAAGGTAGCATAATCCATAGTCAGACACTATCAAACACAAACACATTTACAAAAAAAAAAATTAAAAAACTTTCGGAACACTTTGAACACCTCAACAAAGGAGATTACAACTAATCCCTGCCTCAACTAATACCTGAAATAATGGACACTGACCCTTATAACTCTCGTGTTTGACAGACCTTATCACCGATAAAGCGACCGTTATAGCTAAACAACACTTATAGACCAAACCACAGAATACAAACGCAGTTGATTACAGACAGTGACAGTGAACACATGTATTCGGACACGAAGATGGACAATATCCGAAAGCGCTCGCCAACAGAAGATGGTTTGCAGAAACCAATGAAGACGGATAATAGAAGGTATGATAATTTAAAAAAAACTTCAACAATGTTCAAAGAATATTGACAATGGGGACAAAAAAATATATAATTTACAGACCATATATTAAAAATAATCTTGAATTTATTTTTAGAAAGACAATATGAAATATTTATTTATACTGAATATCCCTCTCCCAATTTTGAGTGATTTCTGTATTCAACTTTTTTTATTTTTGTACATTATATATTATTAAAAGCATGCCTCAAGTAAATAATCAACTTGACAACAAGAGATATATTAGTCTTCAAACAAAGTAGTCTATATTTGTTTTATTAGTTCTAAGACATAGGTGAAATAAGAAAATGGTAAGATCTTAGAATTTGATTTAAAAAATTGTTAGATTTAAAAAACTTCACTGCACATATGTAGCTCTATATAACTTTTAATTTATAATTTTATAAAAGACACTTACTTTATATGTTTTAATTTAATTGACAAAATATTAATGTTTAAAAAAAATAAAAAGTATATATATTTTTGATTTCAGTTTTAGAAATTTATAAACATTTTATTACAGCATTAATTTATAAGTTGTTTGTGCTAACAGAGTACTGATGATCAGGAAGTGACTATAGAAGCTTGTACAGCTTCATTAAACATTTTTTATTTTAATAAAAACTTTGGGACCTTTCTATTTCACCTCATTGATAACTACTTCCCTGACCAGCAAGAATTTAAAAAAAAAAAAAAAAATGAGTTTGATCC
This sequence comes from Oncopeltus fasciatus, assembly GCA_000696205.2. Taxonomy (NCBI): domain Eukaryota; kingdom Metazoa; phylum Arthropoda; class Insecta; order Hemiptera; family Lygaeidae; genus Oncopeltus; species Oncopeltus fasciatus. The sequence goes on from KZ807398.1 coordinate 122,227, forward strand.
AACAACTCAAATACCAACTAAAATCATCTAATAATAATATCTACGGTCAAAAAACTCTCCATTTGAACATATATATGATATGTTTCCTCCAGAAGTAGATGATTTTAAAGTAATCATAGTTTCTCTACTGCTATTAAAATGATCTAGTAGACATAATTTTATATTAATCAAAATATATAGGAAATTATAAATTTTGAAAATGTTTTAACAAGTTTTAATTAAGTTTGTTAGTTTATTTTCTAAATAAATACTAATCTTCTTAAGTTTTATTAAGTTTATTTTCTGCCAATGAAAGTTTCCATGACTTGATATGAATATTCAATGAGAGTAATCAAAAATGCAAAATTTAAAAATCTGTAAATTTTTTCATTATTATTTATGTAAGGAAACAATTTATTTAGAATAAAAGATGGAGAAAGCATTTTCATTCTTATTAAAAAGTGCTTCATGCAGGAGCTGCACAATTTAAGTAATTTCTTTCTTTGTTTCATCTAAGATGGATAAACATAAAAATAAATGATAAAAGTAAATTTACAAGCTGAAGAGAACAATGAAAATAAAAGGTTTGAACACTAATCTCTAGTTTACCTGAGAAGGAAGAGTGGGGGAAGCGTTCTCCCATAATTAAATTAACGAATTTCTTCCTTAACAAGCATTTTTCATAAAAATATAGGCAACAAAAGTTAGAAAATTATTTTTTATACCTATTATGTTTTATATATTTTTTCATAACTCAACAACAGACCTAATGATAATAATTTTTGGCCTCTCCTTAACACCCCATGTATTTCCTTGTCCTATTTATAATTAAAAAAAAAAAATGTATTAAGAGCTTCTAATGAAAAGCCGAAATAATAAATTTGGTGTCTAGATTTTAAAAAAAGTAGCTTGTCCAATATTTTAAATTAATTCTTAATAATATTCTTAAATATCTTTCTCAATATGCCTTTTTTTCCATAACACTAATAACAACAAAGATGTAAAATTTTGATCTCCCTCTAAACCCCTCCCCCCCTCCCCTCTTCTTCAACTGATTTTAGACATAAACAAACAAATCCAATGGCTTGAAGAAAAAAAAAGTTCGAATATTAAATTTATTTTCATTTTTAATAAAATGACACGAATTTATAATGAGCATAATGAATCACTGAATCACTTTGACAGTGGTTTGGTTAACTGACTTCTTAAAATCACGGGCTAAATTGTTATTTTAGCAAATAATAGAATCAAACTAAATGCATATCACTAATAAATAAATCCTTTTCAACTTTAAAAATTGAACTTATGTTCAATTCTGTAGTAAGAACATACACTATGATATATATACTTCTGGCACACTAAAAATTGAATAAAAATACATGATTACCTTAGAAATACATATTATTGTAGGCTTGGATTGTAAAGGTGGAGCTCTGAGTGGAGGTGGAGCTCTGAGTGGAGGTGGAGCTGATGGTGGAGGTATGTCAGGAGAGCGTAAGTCTGCACTTGGGGTTGTTGTTCCAGAAGATATGATAGAGCTAAAGTCATCTTCAAACCCACTCTCACAAGGAGAGCTGAAAAGAAATTACATAAAACAATCACATACACGATCCTATACACATGCATCCCAAATCAAATAAATTTAACTTATACTTTATGAGGGAGCTAGAAGAAAATAAGGAAAACTAAGGCTTGACAGGGAATGAAGGTAAGACTAACTAATGGCGTCCGACCAATACTCCAGTTTGGTATAAGAGGACACTTAATTTACAATCTACTGAGATTTAAAAAAAAAAAATATTACATAACTGGGTCAACAAGTGTCCAAAAGATTGATTCTGAGGACATGAAATTAGGAATGGATTTTAATAAGGATATTAAAATCATTGTTATTTATGTAGCCAACCATTGTTAATTCATTTATATTTTTAATACAGTTTTCAAGAGGCTAAAAGAGAATACAAGCACTTTTTAAGTGATGCAGTGCAAATATTATACATTCTATGACCCATGACCAGCAGGATAAACATTAGTGAGGCGTAAAAATATAATAAAAACTGAATAAATCACTGAGAAGTAAAACCTAGTAATTTAATGTTCAAAACCCTACTTAATTAAAAATTATCATTAATAAAAGTATGGAAATAATAATAGTAGTAATTTAAAAAACTATAGTTTTTAGTTTTTTATTTTGTTTTTTTTTTCTCGACCGAACCCCAACTAAAATCATCTTAGTATAGTTTTTAGGTATAAACGGTATTTATACAAGGAGTTTATAAAATGTGAAGAGGGAATTAATTAAACTAATTCTATTTTCAATAAATTAATAAGGATTAGAGTTAACTGCATCACATTGGAATGTAAGTTAAATTTCGAAAATCCATTTTTTGTAACTCAGGCTAGAGTGTAAAAGACAGAATTTCTACCATTATTGATATGCATTAAGAAAGTCAACTATACAGAAAAATGGACAAGTTAGTGTACCTATTAGAAAATAGTATCCAACCCTTGTGATCCCATGAATACAACCCTAATTGAAGGAGGGGCTGAAAACCATGATGAAAACAATTGAAAAACCCCATCAATTTAGTGGCATTGACTAAGTAATAAAATTATTTTACACTCTCCTCCCAGCCACCATTACAAGCCCAACCCCACCATGAAAACAAGGTTTTACCAAAAATCTTTACAAGGGTAGTAAGTATAAATGAGAATTAAAACTAAAGTTTTTTTTTTTTTAAACTTTACTGCATACTTCTAATTAAGCTATTTTGATGCTTTCTTACAGCTAAAATCGAGTCATGAAGATTTGATCCAGGAGACATGTCCCTTCTCGCCTTTATGATAGCCCCAAAGATGGCTTGCAATGTAAGCCAAAACATTGGCAGATAATAAGAAATACATTTCTTTAAATTGTATTTTTTTTAATAAACCTTGACCGAACAACAAAACATTCTCTATTCATATTATACTACGTACCTTTAATTTCATTTCTCAAGACTTTATGTAATGCCTTTCTTAAAAAGATAAAATTTTGCTGTTTTACCACACACTTGTATAGTTTACCAAATATAAGGAAAGTATAATGATTGGTCAAAAAAATTAAATTAAAGTTTTCATGAAGTTTTTTATGTTAAGAACCATGAATTAAAAAAATAAAAAATAAAATAATGTATGTATGTATGCGATTGGAGCATTGGTATGTGTGAAAAAAAGGATCTAGATAAAATTTTGTAGTGTTTAGAGCAGTGGCCTAGAAAACCCATTAAAGAAAATTACTACCTATCTTCAATTGTGGGAGTGCAGAAGCAGAAAAAATTTGTTGCTGTAGACTATAGAGTAAAAATGGCTATAAAAATCTTGATAAACTTGCTATAAATGTTTTCCTTGAAACCTTTTTTAATGAAATATATTAGAATCTTCAGGAAAATTGAGGATAAAGAGTTTACATGGAAAGTCATATTTACCTTTTTTTAGCTATTCTGGCTAAAAGTTCTTCCTACAGTAAAATTAAATAAACCATTGCCTATCTCAATACATTGGAAATAATGAATGGCCACACTTGCATATCAGACTATTTTCATGGTTTTCATATGAGAGATGTTAGGTCTTGAAAGTGCTCAGCTTTGAAGCATAAAGAAACAGCGAAAAGTTTGGAATTTTACTGGAAAAAATTTTATTTTTAATAGTGACACTTGTTTAAACACTTCATTGGAAGTAGGTGAAGACATTCAGATTTTTAAAGATGATTAATGTAGGAAATTTAGTATTTGTTTATTTATTTTAGTAGTGGTAAATACTTGAAAAAATAAATCTGAAATAATAAAACCCTAAGTTTCGATAATTATTAATTACAATAGAAAGACTTCAGCATCGGAGACAAAAGAAAAGGAATGAGATAAACAATGGAAGAAAAAGCTGTGGTAAACATCTCAAGGTTACATGTGCTACAGATTATAATTAGAAGTCAGTAAATAATGACTGAGTCTGGCCACAGATCCCTTCCATTTGAAGAACTGATAAGAGAAAGGGGAAGAGCGTCTTCCCCATTTAGCATTTGGAACTATTTATGTTATGTTTAATCAACAACAGTGACAAATATCTCTTATTTCAAACAAAAGTAGTTTAAATTTTATTTAAAGAAAGGGGTGGGATGTGTAACAGGAAATATAATTAAGAAGCATGTATATTAAATTAAATTTTTATTTATTAAATTTCATGTTCATCAACATGATTATGTACATATTAATTTAATTTTAATAATAAACTTCACTTCAAATTTTAAGGCTTTATTATTTCAAACTAAGTTCAATGAATAGAGAACATAAATTTTGAGTTAAAAATATAATAAACTAATGAAAGCCAACTGCATTAGAGGTTTTAATAAATAAAAATAATCCAGTATTAATATGAATTTATAGTAAATAACCAATATCTTATACAAATTTTCATGAAAAGTTTTACTTAGATTATATTCCTGATTAATTTAAGAATTTATATAAATGATTCAAGGATTTAAACCCATTCAACTCTTATCATTTTTATTTAAAAATAAACCTCTAATTGATAAAACAAATCAAAATATAAATAATATATTGCACAGACTAATTCACTTCATTCAAATAATTAATCCTCACTGAAAATAATTGTATTCCCTTTATATTTTTCAATTATATTGAGACTAATTTTTATCATTAAAAATCAATGTTTTATAGTAGTATGATGAAGATGAATTTATTATCTACCAGGTGTAAAATATCTTGAATAGCGCTTAAGTTATATAAAAGTGAAAAAAATTTTTTTTCATGAGAATAAAAATTTGTATTTCATAGCAGAATCATGGCAAATGGCCTAGAATTTAATAATAAATTAAATGCAAATTGGCAATAATTCTAAAACTCATTTTATTGTACGCATGCACAAGTGCGCATACTTGCACACACATAAAAAATAGAAGAAATTAATCTATTTATAAAGAAAAAAAAAGGGAACAAAATAAAATTTGCTTTTCGGTTATTTTTCATGAAGCAAAAATGGCTATATATTTTCAAAAATTATTAGGTACACTTAGATCTTGGGCCTGCAGATGGTTAAGATAGTTTTTGAGGTCGTAAACACAAAGTGGCAATAGCCTACATTTAAAGCAACATGGCCAAAGGCAGACACATATTCTTTTGAGACAAAATTTAATTAAGCCCTTCACTCTACTAAAAATAAATAAATGAATAGCTTTCACTGAAATAGAAATTGTAATAAAATATAATGAAAAATAAAAGATAAAACAACAGCAACCCTTAGATATAATTCATTAAATCAGAACAATGGTGGGTAATATTGTTGCATTTAGTAGATTAGGTATCATGTTTGTTGGCAACATTTTATTTGTACACATACAAAATTCAAAATAAATAAATAAATAATGCTTATGGCAGAATTTTTAGCGGGGTAAAGTTAATGAAGTTATTCTCATTATAGATTTTTTTTAAATTTCCAGATGTCCAAGTCAGGAGCAACAACTTTGTCAACTTTTATAAATTTTCTGACGGCCACTGAATGGCATTTTCATTAAAAATGAGGACGCATGAGAATGTGAAGCCCAAGTACTTGACAGAATTGCTCTTACTAATAGCACCAATGGAACTGCCACTGAATCAAATTTATAGCTGCTCTACCCATTGGATCCCACTAACTGTTACTTCCATTTTCATCCTTCTTTAGACTGTATGCTAGTTTGTTCATAATTAAGGGATCATAAATTTTAAGCTTGGACTAAATTTATTAAGAAAATTTATATTGATGAATGAAATTTAGTTTAGAACAATGAAGATTTGTTAACTGATAAACAAAACCTTGTAGGAGTTATGTAGTGAAATTTAATAATTTGAAGAGGGAATTTGTCTGAACCCTATTATTTTAAAAATAAGGGAGCCTGCCGAACACTTGAAATTGTATTCTTAAATATCTTCTTAAATATGCATTTTTATTTTAAATATTACAAAACGTAAAAACATTATAACAAAAATGTTATAAAAATACATTTTACACCTACTTTATTGTTTAATTTTCTTTAAGATCTAATAATAATGAAGATATTAAGATTTTAAATTTTGCTCCTCCTTTAAACCTCTCTACCATCTCAACTGATTTCAGCCATTAACAAATTCATCCAGCCATAGTTTGCAAAAAGGAGCTTCTAGAGTGTGTTAGCAGACAAGCATATAAATATACGTATATACAATTTTGAATTGACCATAGTTAGCTATAGATTGGTTAGGATTTGTGAAAGTTTTGAGAAGTCACATCATGGTAGCTTGATGAGGAGATCTAACACATTTATTATTTCACATTTAGATTTTTTTATTCATGCGTTAGATTATGACTTTTAGATGTGTTTCTGTATGTCTTTTATAATAATAAAAATACTTATTTTTGTATGTCTTCTTTTCACATTCAGGCCTGATGGAAGCCTTAGATTTGGGCTGAAACATTGGCTAAAATAAAAACTTTTTTGGTTACAAATTAGTTTTTAATTCTTCAACTACCAAGACCAAATTCCAGACAATCCTCTCCTCATAAAACTTGATGGTCAACAAATAAGTACTTCCTAAATAAATAGCTTTCCCAATGAGTAATTTCATGAAAGTCTCACAACAAAATCAGAAACATGCGATGGAGGTTTACGATTAAAAATAAAATGTGGGCTATAGTGGCCAAAATATTCACATTGTCAAAATGAAAAAACTCAATATAATAAATTTCAATGATTTGAATTGTTATTTACCAAAATAAAATAAGAGTAGAGGATTACAATAACTCTAATTAAAAAAAAATGCACTAGCAGATATAATTGGTGTTTACGAGTTAAAGCTCAATCAGCTTATAAAACTTCAAAACTTAAAACTCAATTATAAGAAATAATAATTTGTAGAATAAACATGTCTCGTAATTGTTAGGGCGTAATAACCTAGATGTTTATCACCTAAACAAATGCATATCTATCTATCCACAGTTGCTCTCATGTGCTGTTGGATCATTACCCTGTATGATCCAGGGTAATGATCTAACTGTGGAGTAAGTAGTATTGGCAGCAGCAGAGAGTAGAAAAAGGCTACAGCAGAAAAAATACTATGCTCATAAGAAAGAATTCTGAGAACTTAAAAGTCACAATGAAAGCTATAAATTCTTCACATTGGGCCCTCAGATGAGAAAAAAATAATTATGGCCATTGGTAAGCTGAAAGATAATAAGACCCAAGGTATGATGGAACCACAACTGAATCAAGCAGGGAGGACAGGAGCTTATTAAGGCCTATGTATGAAAAATATATGCATCCAAATCTGGGAAGGGGATGATATACTTTAGGGATAGCACAATATGGTCCCATCCGCAAGAAAAGTGACAGATCGGACTTCAGTAGAATTGCAGCAATAGCAACGGGAGTAGACATAAAAACCTACCCTAGATTAAAAACATTTTTATAAATGAATTAATCATAATTTTCATAAAAAATATAACCTGGTTTTTATTAGGCAACAAATTTTGAGTTAAATATAGACGTCAAATTAACAATACAACCCTATATATCATTTCTATTTTGAGTTTATACCTCTGATTTAAAAAAAAATGTTTTTTAGTAACATGAAAATTCGTATTTCCACAGTTTTTCGTTTTTGTGAACTTAATGAACAAAGAAAAATTATACACATTAACAACGTGAATTTTAATGTTTAAAGAGCCAAAGCTTGTAATGGAGAAATGTAACATTTGATTTAATTTATTCAATAGATTTACCATTCACAACTAAAAAATAACTATAAATTGAAAAAATGCAGCTTAAATAAAAATTACCTAGAGCTGGATAAACTCCAAACACTGGAGATATACCTCTGAGACTTAGGACTGGCAGGAGGAGTTTGAAGATCAATCAGTGTCCCGGTAGGAATAACAGGAGGAGCTGCAGGTAATGGCTTCACTATTGCTGTAACTGCTTTTACTTTCTTTCCATTTCTTTTTGATGATCCAAAAATACTTCTGAAATGGTTAGATCCCTGAAAAAATTTATTTCTTTAATTATGTAAGTATCACAGAACAACCAGCCTAAACTAATATGTGCTTTATAGGATAGAGCAAAGTCTGGAGGGTCCTCTATTCAGCTTTCATGAATTCTGATAGACAGAATAAACTAAAACATTAATTAATGTAGAATATAATATTTAAATTCAATGATGAAAACCACAAGCGCTCTACTGAGAAAATATCGAAATAGAAAAGGTATTATGCTTTTATGCATTTTTTTCTTCTGTTTTAATTTTACAGAAATTCATATCATAAAGTGCTACTGTAATGGAAGCATCAAATATAAAAATTAAAATTGTGACAATCAATAGCAGAGTAAGAAATCTGTTGTTTCTACAATGCATGATTTATAATGTCAAATTATGCATTCACATTAACACAGTAATTTTATTTGGTACTAATCTAAAATACAAGGTGTAGTCATTAAATAACCAGACTATTGCTGTAAAATATTTTATTTTAAATTTGAATCATACTGGGAGATAGAAAAAAAATTCTCTACCTCAGCTGGGGAGAGCTATATAAATATATCACATAGCATGAACTTAATATAAAAATTTTAGGAGTAAAATATAACACTAATATAAAATCTTTCCTTTTAAGCTAATAATTTTAAAAATAATTACCTATTTCAAAATTAACAAAATCATTTACTCATAATTTTAAAAATAATTAAAGAATCATTAATTTATGAACTTTAGATTTACAAATAAATTTAAAATCCACAAAATCATTATATAAATAAAAGTAGAAAATATTGGAAATAAAAAGAATTCATACTATAGAATAGCTAGTGTATAACAGGGAGATTGGTTGAAGGCTGATACAGTGAATTAGCAAATCTAGCATCCAAGGTTATTTCTACAATTCGTTCAAAAAGAATAGTCCCTTTCTAGTACTTAGATAATTTTTAACTAGACCACAAAAGCCCTTTTGAATTCAGTCATGTTTAGACCTATAAAGTCAACCAATTCATGTTTGCAGGTTCAAAGATATGTATTGAATTTATACAAATATGTCATTTTAACAAACATATTCATTAAGATATTTTTTGCCAATGAATAAAACAAATCTAAAATCATTTCATTCTACACAAAATACCTACCAAACCAATATATAGACTTGTATAAAGTAATAGTGTGTTGCATTATAAATTTCAAAGAATCAAAGCAGAAGGTATTATGAAGAGGAGTTTAAATAGAAAATATTTATTTTGTTTTTAAGTTGCTACCCTACTTGATATTTTTTAAATGATAAAATCAAGGAAATGTATAGTAAGGTAGAAAATTAAAAACACTTCAAAGAGATATATCAAGAGCATAGATAAATACATACAGAAATAAAACTATCCTGTCGATAAAGAGAATATTTTAGAGAATTTACTAAACATTGAAATATTTTTTTCAATATACACTACAGTACATAAAAGATACATATTTCGGTGTGGATCGGTTTATTTTTTACACAATATAGACCACGACCAAAAGACATATGGCAAGGAATCCTCATTACCAGAAATAATACATTTATACCTTTCTTCTTTTCTAATAAGAATGTACACCTTTTTTCACAGGAAGTTTATAGTCAATGTTAATAAATCTTTTTTAAAGAAGGTGTCTTCCTCAGGGATCAGCACTTTTATCAGATTTAAACAATATGTACATAAATGATATATGAAAGCACAAAAATAGAACACAATATTAGTAGGTAATACAACTCTCTATAATCATCAATTAAATTAATTACTTAAATTAAATTACTTACCTACACAAATAATAATCTATGATAAAAAAAAATCATTCAACTAATTCAATTACAATATAAAAGTATTCTACAAATATAATTAGCTTTCAATATTGTATTACAACTAGTAGTTTTACAATTAACTTTTATGGTAACAAAAAAATAAATAAAAACATATCAACCTGTTAGTATTATATTTAGTCGGATGAGGACAAACTAAATATCAAGCAAAAACTGAAAACTCAAATCACAAAATATCTGACAAATAAATATCCCTCAGAATCTCGCACTAAATAATTTAAATGAAGCAAAATGAAATTATTTTGACCAGTTAGATTACACCAAATTGATTAATATAAAACAAAAATCCTCTTACTGTCCTGTAAGTTAAATGAATGACAGAGTAGATAAGAATAACTCTGAATTCAATATAAATTTAAGAAAAACTATTTTAAACCTTCCAGAGTCTCCTAAACTAGCAAAATTGTATAATTAATTGTCAAAATATTAGCTAAAAAGTATCCACCTACTTGGTTTGTATTTGCTCTTGGTGGCGGAGGTCTGGGAGGTGGTTTTTTCTTTTCTGGTTTCAGTTTTGGGGGGCTGAAAGGGTCCTGAGGCCTAGAATGTAACATATAGTATTACATTAAGATTTTCTATAATAGCTAGAGAGAAATATTTTCTAAAGGTTTCTCTGAGAAGAACATTTCTAAGCTTAAAGTTTAACATCATAAAACGTACACCATTCTAATTTTGAAATTACAAACACCACAATAAAGGCAATAAAAATTGACAACAACCAGTCAGAATAATTAACTTGCCAGAACAAAGAATTGTCAATTTAAGTTTTGTGTTCAAAGGTTACGATACATACCAATCATTCATTTCCGTTTTAATTTTCGTAGTTTTCATAGGAATCTCAGGAGCAGGACGAATAGGTCCCGTAATTCCTAAAATAAAACTTGGTTTGTAAGACATGACACTGTAAAATAACGGTATATGAACTATTATTTATACAAACTAAAATACCTGAGTTGACCGAGGCCATGATAAGGTTTCGAGCCCCAATCACGAAACAAGGTGTGTAACCTACTGACGTAGACAGTGGCGCTGTTTCTGGACTTGAAGGCTATTGCAGTAAACTCAGTAGAAGAATTAGCTTATAGTCACGAATCATACTGAGGTCATCTTTGGTTATTGAACCTAATAGGAACTGCGAATAAATTTAGTTCATATGAAAAATGTCATGTTAAAAAAAAAGTATATATTACTTAAAATAAGAAAAGTGATATAATTGTATAGAGGAAGGAAAAAGTATTTGCACTCTATGCTTTTATAAATGAATGAGTATATAAAAATATATAAGGCTCTCAATTCAGGAAAAAATAATGAATACGAATAAAATATCTTGCATAAAAATAGTTTATAATTAAACTAAATATAATAGACCTTTGCAAAACCCCTGATATTTTCTTTTTAGAGGTAAATATTTTCGATATTTGTTCCGGTCCTGTCCAGTAGGCAGCAAAAATGTTAGTCACTAAAATGATGTATGTGTGTGTTTACACTCTATAGTTTTCTGTTTTTCTTATCGAAATTCAAAACATAGCTTATAAACGGGGGGGGGGGGGATAAGCACATTATTAAGGAAAATCGAACCAATAGGAATGAAGTCAAGTGAGCGTAAAAAAACTTTTTTTTTCAATTTGGCGGCGTAATACTTAGTTTTTAGACTACGATTTTCAAAAGAGGTTTGTTTATTAATGATATACTTATTATAGAGGGTTACATAGTGAAATTTAACAAATAGGAGTGGGGTTTTGCCTGAACAGTTAGCTTTTCCATAAATTTCTTATTTCTTTCAATGGAAAATATACTTAGATTAGGAAGCTTCTTTTGTGGAATTTGAAAAATAAGTTGGCCCTCCCAACACTTGAAATTGCATTCTTAAATATCTCTCTAGTATGTGTTTTAAATGTTATAAAATTACGGATAACTACCAGAACAGGCTGTCCGCTCGAGTGTTATCAACTTTGTGACGTCATTTTGAAAGGTTATATAGCTCTCTATTTTATAACTATCATACCTTCTATTATCCGTCTTCATTGATTTATGCAAACCATCTCTATTTTATCATTAGAGATGTTTATAAGCACTAAAAGATCGCTAACTTAACTATACCTAACCTCTTAAAGTAAATAGGAAAGTTTGACAGGTTATAGCAAATATAATTATAACGAAATGAAATCCTTTTTAATATTATATATAAGTATTGCAGTAAATATATATGCCTCGATTCCAAAACATTATTAATTAAGCAAACTAAAATTAGGAATTTTATAAGATTCTATTTAAAAATTCTTTAGTTCTTTAACTTAATTTGTGTACAAAAAGTACTAATATATATAAAAATATGATAAAGGCATTTTACTGATCTGTTCAACCGCCTGTTAATTTTTTTTAAGAAGGTTTCAAGGGGTCTCTTCCCCCCTCCAAAATGTTTGCAAAGGAAACTTCCGTGTTACAATCGTAAAATAAAATGACTTATTTCTTCTTCAAAATTCTATATTTACCAATAATTAGATATTTTATATTAAAAATA
>KZ807398.1:144678-159373 GCA_000696205.2 Oncopeltus fasciatus
ATATATATAGAGAGAGAGAGAGAGAGAGAGAGAGAGGGAGAGGGAGAGAAAGGCATATAGGTATAATATCTTATATTTTAGTTACTCCTAACTATTATGATCAAACTGTAACCTGTTACATTATTTAATTTTTAGCAATTTTTTTTTATTTAGGGAAATCAAGGTGTTCACGTCGATACCATAACGTGACTTTCGAAAAATTTCCAAGGATTTTCACTAGCCCTACATTGAAAATAATGAAGAAAAATATGGTCTATTAAAATTTTCTCTCACACACAGGCGCTTAGCGTCCGCAATTTGAAAATAATGAATACAAATTCGTTATTTGAGCATCTTCTTACAAAACTCCGAATAACGTTAAATCGTTATTATTATTCATTACTAACATTTATTCAACTGTTGAATACAGACAGTGACAGTGTACACATGTATTCGACCAGAAGATGGACAATGTCCGAAAGCGCTCGCCAACAGAAGATGGTGTGCAGAAACCAATGAAGACGGAGAATAGAAGGTATTTTAGTTCTATATTCATTGGTGGGGGAAATAACCTTTTAGATTATTTAACTAATATTTAGCTTAATGAAAAGTCTGTAGAATACATTGGCCAATATATATATATATATACACACACACACCCACAAGTATGAATATATATATATGTTTGTGTGTGTGGGTGTATAAGCTTCTTTTCAAACCATTGGATGATTTCGATCAACGGAGGGGCTATAGAGAAATACCAAAATTTGTAATCGTAATATCTTCGTTGTTATTAGAGATAAGAATAGATTCTAGAGTATAATAAGTGTAAAATATGATTTTCTAACATTAATGATCTATAACAATGTTACGGAAAACGCATATTTTGTAAGAAATTTACGAATGCAGCTAAGATGAACACTTATCCCCACTCTTCCTAGATTCTTCAGTCTAGAGAAAATTTTAGTTGAAGTTTCTTTTACAATCATTGTCCTCTACGGCTATTAAATTTAATTTCTTGATTTCCTCTTATTTAAATTTATCTTTAATGAAACATAAGAAATCTGATTGGGTTAAGCAGTTCTAGCTTGAACTATATTTTTTCAGTCCATAATAGCTAGTTTTATTAGAAATTGGGTTTTGGGGAGTAGGAGATTTTGCAAACGCATAGTCTAAAATCTCTGAATTTCATGACTATAAGTGTTACGAAGACTATAAGTGTTAGAGAGAATGGCAGGAGCAGAAAATAAATTTTTCTCATTTTATGAAAAATCATTCTCGAAAAATACATCTTTAAATAAATTTTCCAGGTTTCAAAAAAAAAAAAAAAAAAAAAAAATGAAACTGCTATGTGTTAAGTTGAAGAGTTTTTTGATAGTGGACATCATTTTAGGGGTCTGAAGCTCGAGCGAGAGGACTCTGACCCCCGGGCGGTCGCGCGGCCTTGTTCGTGAGCGGGGCGTTCACCTGGCCCACATCCCTGAGGAAAGTCAAGGTAACGGGACTCCTGACGTCACTGAGACTGACGTCTGCCTCCCTCTCCGACCACCCCTCCAACCCCTGCACCCCTGCACTTCCTACATGTGCCGCCGCTTCCACTGCCTTACTCTTTTTCCAGAAGTAAGGTCTTCAGTATACAACAATTTTATTATTATTATTGTAAAACAATTATTTATTTTTGTACCTATTTCCTTCTATTCCCTTTTAGGATTAAGATGTTTGTCAAGCCTGTTACTTTCAGCTTCACAATAATAATGAGGTCATATTATTTCTTACAAATTTGATTGGTAACACATTGTGCTAAGGTTGCAGACAACCTCCGGTTTCTAATGTATTAATGTGATTGCAAAATGTAAAATTGTAAACTTTACTAGAGCTTCATTTATACTTGTGAGTTTTTATGCTATTCAAATAAAAAATATTTTAACTAAAATAGAACAAGCAGATTTTGGGAGGGGGGGGGGAAGAAGGAATTAGCCTAAGGGAGTAACCTATCAATTTTTATATTTATTATTTGTGTAAATAAAGTCATCATTATTTGTCTTACCCCTGATTTGAGAAGAATTTGACTGGTTATTCCTTGACTGAATTGATATGTGACCATTGCTTAATGTAATTTTTTTATTGCAGAGTGAAAGTGTGATTTATTTTCTGTTAAGAGTATTATTATGTATATATTATATGTATGTTAAGTATATATATATAATTAAATGGTATATTCATAAACTGGTATAATCATCTGAAAAAATGATACTTTAGACTACTTGACTCTGTTGTAGTGAGTTATGACCGAGCCGCCCTGACGCAAGAGGATCATCCCTCTCCCAGGGAAGGGGTGGACCCTGACCTCTAGCGCCCTGACCCCTCGGGGGGTGACTGACCCCTTCCCCGGGGTGAACGCTCGGAGAGGGAGAGGTTACATAAAGAGAAGGTACCGTTAGGACCCACTTTCCTCCGACTAGCGGTACTAGTCCCGCCTACCCATCCCGGTGCACACTGCAAAAGTGAAACACTCTGTAACATTGCACTCCATTAAGAATTTTACGCTTGCTGCTTTTGTATCATTAATTCTTTATGTGTTTTTATGCGTGGAGTTAGTTGCTTTTTACTCCCCGTTAATGTTATTCATAAAATTTGCTTATCTTCAAAAATTTACATCTGAATAAGAGTAACAATGATAAAGGTTTTAATACTGAAACCTTGACCTTGAACGAATTATAAGCCAGTATACCAGTTGTGAAATTGAAAAATAATCACTATTCAAAATTAAACAA
This sequence comes from Oncopeltus fasciatus, assembly GCA_000696205.2. NCBI lineage: Eukaryota > Metazoa > Arthropoda > Insecta > Hemiptera > Lygaeidae > Oncopeltus > Oncopeltus fasciatus. The sequence continues at coordinate 147,432 of KZ807398.1, forward strand.
GAATGAAAGAAATAAGCTTACACAAGTAAAATGAAAAGAAAGAACTCTTCGAAAATAAAAAGTAAGAGAAAGAAGTTTTCAACTATAGGATGGAAGTGATTCTAATACATTCTAGAGCTGAAAACATTACGACCCTTTTATGAGAATAAATTAAATAAAGATAATTTGAAAGTAAGTTATTGAAAATTCCTCAATTTATGTAGAGTCCTAATGGAGCCAGTTTAATTTTTTAATCCAATTTTGAAAATTATTCTTAAACAATTCTCTCTCCTAGGAAGCAGAAAGCAGCAGGGGAAAATGATTACTTACAATTGACCTCTCAAGGGCTAACAGATAGAAAGACGTGTGAGAGAGGAATGAGCATTGGAGATTGAGATGTGCGGGGGCTGACAAATGACATGTGATACACAACGCTGCAAGAAGGTCCTTAATGTGCCCTTTGCTCACCCAACTATTTGCTGAAGAGCAAATGTGAGTTTTGTTTTGAGGGAAACATTAAATGGGGGAAAGGTTCTCTTCGTGCGACTTGAATTTTTTATATGAGCTTATGCAAATTATATAATAGATATCTAATTTTTTTTCTTATCGACTTCAAAGGAAAATGCTTTATTACAGCTCAATTAAAAGAGCATTAACTGAAACATTTAAGGAGGGTATGCTGAAATCAACTTTGACCATTATCGCTAATTTCCCTCGCTATTATATTCTTAAGTTCATGATATTCTTTAATAAATTCAGTCAAGTTTAATTATTAAAAAAACCCATGAAATTTAAATATTCATTGGAATAACGGAAGCTATGGAAGATGTATGTGCCGTATTCATTTACTCAAGTTTGTTGATGGACATGTTGAATCCTAAGATTTCAGATTTCCTTAATGTGAGGAAATACTAAGCTTAATATTAGCTAATGATAATAACTGAATCCTGAGTACCTCAAAATTTTGTAACGTGTTACTTATTTAGTTTCTAAGATTTTCTTTTTTCAGTTCTCAGTTGTATTTGATTTTAGCCTTAACAATAATGGGTATGGTTGCAAAATGGGAATTATGCCTTTTATTTTAGGTTAAATATCGTCTTCCATAACTTATATTCTCTATTACAGAGTTGTACATTTAAATGAATCTTCCATTAATAAGGCTACTGACCCCAGAATACTCTCTCTGTGGTCAGAGAGGAATGCACTGCTAAGGAGTTGTCTTGCGGGTAGGGAAGGTTCTGAGTATGAAGGCGCCCATGCCTTAGAACAATTTGATTTCTAATTGTATCCCGTCCCTTCAGTCTATTTCATAAGCTTATGTATCTAATGTTAAGATGACAGGGTTTACAAATAATTACATCAAATTTGTATCTCACCACGTAATAGATGTACAAAACGGAGCTCTCTATCTCTCTCTCTTTTTTTAGTTGAAGAATATAAAAATAAAACAAAAATAATAAAAACAATTAATAATGTATCCTCCTGGGTAGAGTAGATACTGATTTCAGTGAAAAAGTTACTATAGATTTAACTTTAGGACAATTATCTTTTCAAACTACTTTAATGGCCACCTTTAATTTATGAGGTAGACTGTTCACACATAAAACCATATTCATGGAGACAAAACAAGTATACAAAAATCAGTATTTACAAGGACGAAAACATTAATTGTTTTATAACATCAGCTTCAATTAACTTATTCTCGAAAGATGTAAAAAAATATGAAAGATTCACTTACTCATTAGACACATCCATCATACATACCAGTTTATTAAAAATTCATTTTTTCTGCTAAAAAAAACATCTCCTTTTTTTTTCTTTCTGCTATTCAACTCTCTCTTCCACTCTCTCTCTCCCTCTCTTTATCTAGCTCTCTTTCTCTCTCTCTCTCTCTCTCTCTCTCTCTCTCTTTTACCCTCCCTCCATTCCTCCCCTAACCCCTTTCCCCCTCTCCCTCCCTCTCTCTCTTTCTCACTCTCTCACACACACATACTACATGTATGTACATAACATACTACATGTATATATCATTATTTAAATAATTAAATAAATAATATATAAATATGTCAATTTTAATTTTTGAGATCGGTAGTAGCTCAAAAGGTAAGATCTAACTAAGGTTAGCAATAGATATTATTGGATGAAAGATTGGGAAGAGCGATCAGCATTCGTAGTTATATGTATTCCTAAATATCTTCCTCAATGTGCGTCTTTTGTAAAAAGTTATTGAGTTTTGAAAAAGTTATTGAAACGATAGAAAAGTACATTTTATACCTATTATTACTCTTTTTCGTATTATTTTATTTTTTTTTTTCAACTTTATTATTTATTACTTTCTACATGTTTTGTATATAGTAATGTGCTGGTTAATAGTCACAGTAAAAATTAATTAAAAAATGATAATTAAGTAAATAATAATAAAAAAAATATATATATATAAAAATTAAGTGGAGCTACAAATTAGTTGAGAATGAAACAAAACCACTTCTATTTTGGGGCCCCATACAACAAAGGTGAAATAATAATCAATATTCTCATAGATTCTTCTTTCGGGCTTGACTGTGACAAAACAAAAAAATTTTTTGTACATCCTATGATAGCTTCTTGGGGATTGAATAAAGAATGAATGGANTGTATTTACCATTTCATCTTCCGGGTTGGACCGAGTCAAATTGTTCTTTTTTGCCGAGCTTTCGCACATCATGTGATGGCTTCTTCAGGGCTGAAAAGAGAATGATTCAATTACCCGGAAGATGAAATGGTAAATACATCTGACGACCGACGAAGCCTACGTGAACATCATTAATACTTGTTCTTCGTAAAAATGTTGTAAAATATATACATTTTGAACATATTAGGTTTATGTATCAGTAAAAATAACGAATATATCGACAAATTTTCTATTAAAATCTTTTGCAAACCCTCGTTCCCTAACTTTCAGTCATTAATGGACACATCTTGCGGTTTGTTAGATTAAATGTGGAATTCGTTTTATTTATTTGGAGCATTTTAGAAATAAATAAATTTATATATTTGTGTGTGTCTAAAATATCAAAAGACAATTTTTAATCTTTTTCTACAATGAATCGTTTGATATATGAAATTTTTTAATTCGCGAATGGTCTCGTCATGGTGTAACATGAAACAATATATTTTCTTGGGGTTATCAATCTAGTTAACCTGCTATATCGATATTTCTGAATAATCGAAATAAATAGGAAAAACCTATATGGGTGACAGTTAAGCTACCCTTAACAGTAGATCACGCAGTGAGGAATTGTTATCCCCAGAGCTTGGCCTAACTTCAATCCAGTTATCTGCATATGTGCTGTAAGGAAATGACCTAATCACCCTAGTCTAGTGCAACTATATGAAAAAATTCTGCCTTTTTTTACTCATCCGATGTGATATGTATATATTATGTCTGTATGAGAATAGTGCCATCATTTTTGAAGTATAAAAAAAAATTAAACTCCTATTATGCCCCTTGGACTTGTTTGATCAAGTTCAAATACTATTAAGTTCACTTGTAATCGAAATGGCGTAAAAAAGGAGGAACTTTTTCAAATTCTGCAGTTTTCGAGAAAAAAGAAGAAGCTAGCATCCAGTGGACAAATATTTTTTACAAGAATTTAAACCATAAATTTTGAACATATTTCATTATTTATATTTTATAGGGCTGTGTACTGTAGTCAAAATAAATAAAAATGAACAATTTTACTTTACCATAAAATGTCAATAAAACAATACCCGAAATAAAGTTTTTTATGATATACGTTTTAAGATGAGAAAAAAAAAAGTACAAATATTCTCACACAAAAATAAAAATAAATTTCCTGATTTTTGAAGGCTCTTCTTAAATGTGAATGATATATATATANATTTATCTTTTTTTATTTAGTAAATACATCTAAATAATTTGGCTTTTATAAATTCATTTAGTGAATACTTATGTCAACGTATAAAATTATAAATAAACTTGAGTGAGTAATATGGCTATGATATGATTATTTTTTTTAACGAAATAAGCGTTTCTTTGAACATGTTTGATAAAATATATTTTCAGTAGCTTATGTGATTTCTGGTATATTTAATTTTCCCTAATTTATATATATATTTTATATATATATTTTTTTCTAAAACTTTCAAATATAGTTATTATTAATGCAAATTTATGATGTAGCAGAAAATTGTGAAAAGCTTTAGGGCAGGTATTGGCAGACGTGTTCTTCATTTATCGATCCAATATTGTTTCCGTAGTTTAACGGTCTTTGAGAAATAGGTCATATTTTTTATCTGTTGGACTTCTTCTTATGGAGAAGTGGAAGATCTTATTCCTGCGATAGCTTCATCTCCGGCACACAGCCATGAAAATTCCATATTATTCGCTTCTCACTCACTCCAACTCTGAAGTGCCTTCATCAAAGGCATTTCTATGGTAGCCTCGTGTTTTAAGTTGAAAAAACTTAAGAATTATTAGTTATTTTAAAGTAATTTTTTTTTAAATTATACATTAATTTTTCTTTAAAAAATACATGGCGCAATTTAATCTCATAGTAACCAATATTTTACAAATGGANTTTATTTCACAACTCTATAAAGACTTGCTCCTGTCTAAAATCAAATGTTATACATAAGTTTTAAATAGTGGAAAAAAATTTGACCTCGTGAAAATATTCTGGGCTGCGACTCTGCCAAAAATTTTGAGCTTAATTTTAATTCTTATAATTCTTGAAATATTTTAAGCTAAATTGCATTATATTGAGCTGAAATGTACAGTACAGAAATGTATTCTCTGAAAAAGAAATACTAATTAAGCTATACAACACTTAAATTTAAAATTCATAAAAAGACCAATTTAGTCTCACCTTGATGTTTGTAGAATTGAAAAAAAAAAACTAAGATAATAAAAAATTGGATGAGTATTGTTATAAGCGTCTTAAAAATGGCGATGGTTCCTTTAAAGTGGTTCTAGAACATTTTTAGCAAAATGTAGAATGTTCTAGAACGATTTTTAGGCATTTTTGAACCCTAGTGTTTTATTGCATGATAGTGATCAATATTTTCATTGCAACCATTCCTCCATAACGGAAAAATGGAAGTAATATAGTTTAATTGTATCCATAAAACTTCAATTAAGAAATCTTTAGTATGGACACAATCAGCTTTCCAGTTTTCTACATAGTTAATTACTTTTATATCTCCATATCCATCTAAAGTGAAGGTCTTTCAAGCTTGATTTGCCTCCTGGCAGTTCTTTCTGTTAAAGTCTGTCCCAGTCTTGTGTTCTACAAGGAATGGTTTGAGTCCTCATTGACCCCTCTGATTGACTCAGTTTCCATGGGAATAGACTTGTACCTGTCCTGATTCGTTGCTGGTAAATCAGATTATCTGTATGACCATCGAGTGGTTTCCAAGTACGTTTCGGGATGATGTCAAGCTGGGGAAATAATGTATACTTCCAACTGTCAAGTCAGAGTCGTTCGCCGTGTTCACTGAGCTATGATATGTAGGTTTTTCTTTTCGATCATCGTTTAAAACTAATTAAACTCAATAATTGTTTGAAATTTTCGTGGGATAAAATACCACAACTAAATTAAATATTTATAAAGAAAAAATTAAATAAATTAAATGACGAGAGTCGACAAAATGTATGACAATGTCAGCTTCCTTGAGTACAAGACGAAGTTCTCGCCTTTCTCGTAGGGTAGATTCTCGCTATGTAGAGGGAATTGAATAAGACAACTAACAAGTCCTGGTAGTATAACTGGAAAGTACACCGGCCCGGATAGCAGGAGATCCAGGTTCGATTCCTGGCTGGGACAGATAGTTTTTTATTTTCTATTCCCTCTCAATAATTGTTTTCTAACTTAAGTTAATTTATTTATATTGATAAATAATCTTTATTTATATTTAGATGGTGTAGGATTTGCTCAAGGTGATCGATGAAAACATCTCTATGTTTAATGCATTTTCGTTTATAGGGAAAAAGAAAAATTTCTTCCACCTAGTCCCATTCGACTCATGGGACTTCTGTGTTTTCAGAAGTACTTTCACAGTTGTTGAATAAAAGAAAAAGAAAACAAATACAAATTAAAGTATAAAATTATGAAATAAATAAAATAAGAAAGTAATTATTGTAGTGTACAGAATATTACCTACCTAACATGGTCCTCAAGTGAGACAGTACCCAACTCATATGGGATCTGTTCCTGACGAACCAGGGGGCATTGATCGTCATCGGGAGTACTTGGCTCTAGAACGACTCGAATCTGTGAGTCTGTATTACTGGCAGGAGAATTGACAGAAGGGGAATAGAAAATATGTGAGTTGTATTAAAGGATACGTGAGTGTTTCAATGGTGTGTTGGATACATACTTTTACGGCGAGAATTCTCAGGAGCACTGGCCCGTAGAATAAATCAGTGAGCAATACTGATCGTGTGTAGTATTGCACGCTATATTGATTTTGATGCGACGCAAGGTGGAAGATCTTTGCTTCGGTACTACGGCGTAGAATCCAGAATGAGAGCTCTTCAGTCAGATCTTGAAGAACTGCTTCGACTTCATGAACGGTCTGCTTTTGAGTTAGAAATAAGTTGTCAACAACAAATGTTGCAGATGTGCTCACCTCTGGCAAGTCGCTACAGTATATAGAAGAGGACTGAGGATTGATCCTTGGGGAGCTCCCGCTCTAGTACTTTGTGTTTCGTTTATTCTTGCTTGGACCGTCCGTATTCAATCAAAGGAATATTGTAGAGATAATCCGATAGTTTAGATTAGGTGTAGAGATAATCCCTTTTACTTTATTAAAGAGCCCTTTAGTGATATCCATAAATAATCCTATTATATATGTATTATCTTCAAATCCGATTTATTTTAATGTACTTATCTGGATTCGTCGTCATTGGTTGTCTTCCCTTTTCTTAAGGCAAGCGCTTTCGGCAGTAGTCGGTGATGTCGGTCCGAACATAGCTTTTCCACTGTCCTAATCACTGTCTTATGTTCAATAGATTTTTCTGTAATGCGTTAGTCCGCAAGGTTATCAGGTAGCGGGGATTAGGACCTCATGGTTACTTCTCCCTCGTTTTACTGTTAACACTTGAATCATAGTATTTAAGTATGTTTGTATTAATTTGATTGGTAATTTGTATTCTTCATAGGTTATTCTGTCCTAAGTCGTTTTGTAGGATTGTCAGTTATTTTTGTGTGTTTTATTGTTGTATTCTCTAAGTAGCTCACCTATAATGGTTCGTTTTTTTCCCGTTATTGTGAGCAATTGTATATATAATACTGGGGGACACATTTTTTGTTGAGTTAGATCTGACACTCTTTTTTCACTAATTCTTGGCGTCTAAATCTGAGAATAACCTCAAATTTTGTCTATTCCGTCAACTTTTTTAACTTCAGGATGTCCTAGAAATCATAAAAATCATGCATTTAAAAGAACATAAAGTAAAAACGTACCAAATATACAGTTTACAAAACATTTAATGCAAGTTAAATCGAGTTCATATACATAAAATTGTTTAATTAATAAACAGTACTTAAAAATTAAGATAAAAATTTGCATTTTTAGCTTTTTCTGGAGTGTTTAGTTTTTGTAAATTTGTGCTTGATGCTCCAACAATAGTCAGACCATCATATGTACGTCCCTTCTACCTTGATACCTTGTATCCATGACCCTCAAAGGTGTCGCTTTCATCTGCACCATATCCGTATTCCCCTCCTTCCAAAGAGTCCTGTACACTTCCGCAACGAAATACTAAACACTGCTTACCGACACACAACGTTTCACCACAGTATAACAGATGTAACTAAACAGGCAGGTCTGGACCAGCATGCGCCCCACCCACATAGAAACCGAACGTGATGTGATAGAAGAAAATTAAAAAACATTTTTGAAACCAGCATGCCTAATTCTATAGAAAACAGCTAAAAAATTGTTCCCCAGTGTAATCTACAGTTATTTGTCGTTGTTGTTGGTTGTATGCGGAATGGTTTTCAGTCCTTGTATCATGTGTCAAAACGCTGAGAGTTTGTGTTGTGTCGGGTGGCTTGAAGTCACGTGTATTGTGTATTAAGGCCGGCAGAGACCCTTATCTCTTGGATATCTATTCCCTTAGCCCTGGGAAGAGGAAGAAGTACCACGCCCTTGTGTGTTCGCCTTTACACAGGGCTGTCAAGGGCAGGTAAAAGTGATGTTGGGAAAGCAAGGCAGGGTGGCTCTCGAGGTCACGTGCAACCCATCACTTCCCCTTTGGCTGAGAATCATCCTAGTTCCCTTCCCACTTCCTTCATCCATCTGTCACTAACCCCACTTTCATGATGTTTCCCTAAGGTCTCTTAATTGTTTCAAAGCTTAATTAGACTATTTTGTATAAAAAAATTGTTCTTATTAAATTTTCCTTGAGGGAATAAATAAATAAACGAGTATATATATATAATATAGACACACACACTCAAACACATACATATATATAAGAATCAATTTTGAATGAGTCTTATTTTTGTTGAAAATTACTTTTATTTGTTTCTTATTTATTCTACATACAGATAATCTATACAGTGCATTGTTAGATAATACACGATAATAAAATATAGTTGTATACAAATAATAAAATTATAAATTANTCAGTTGCGCTGATGATAATAATAAATTGTAAAGAAATTAAAAAATTAAGAGATATAATTATAAGTAATTTAAAAAAAATATTACATTTTGCAGAACAAAAATAACATTGTTCTTATTAAAAATAATTACAGTTTTAAAAATGTCCATTTGCCCACGTTTTGGGTTAAATTGAAAGCCATCTTCAGAACTATCGTGAAGACGAGAGGGGGCATCTTGCCTCCTCGATTTAATGTTAATGACTGGGCAGACAATAAACACAAAAAACGATGACACATTATAAAATAATTCACAATTTTTTTAATCAACCTTGACCGAACTCTAACAAAAATTATCCCTGCGGTCGAAAACTCTCCATTTGAAATTAAAGTGTTTGTTTAAATACATATAAAATTATTTAGCATAAAAAATGCAATATGAAATCCTATAGAAAAAATATCTCCAATAGAGCACAAACTAAGAAAAGAAAATTCTCACTTTCAATATTCATCAATTCTTGAAAGCAAAAACAAAAAATAATAATTTCTTTCTCTGCACTAGATTCACATAATAAGTGAGCTATATTTTGCTCATCTGATTCCAAATACAGCGGTTCTTACAATAATCTTGAAAAGGCAAAACAGTAGGAAATATGTAAGATTATCTTTATCTCGATTACAAATACCGCACTCATTATCGATTGAGTGAAAGTCTTTTATTATAAAAATCATATTTTGTTTTCTTCCTGTTAATCTTACTTGGCTGTTAATCTTAATTTGTTTTTGAGAACAATAATTTAATAGATTTACTGAAGAAATTGCAGTCTAGCTTGCATGTACATTACTAATAGAGAGATAATTATTAAAATATTTTACTCTAAAAAACATTAAATAATTTATCAGCTTCAGAAAATATAATTTTCTTGAAAAAAGTAATCAAAGCCTCTACCTATAGAAAATATTCGATTGGATTCCCAGAAAGTTAATTATAATAATAATTAGCCCTGTTTCGAAGAAATACAAGTAAATAACATCCATATTTAAATATGGATTAATACATTAATGTCTTCACTAAACAAGTTAGATGAATTTCTAAGACTGTTAATATTCCAGATACAAATCTTAAGATTTTTGGGCTGATTTTATTTTTGGGGCAGGTGGAGTTGTTATTTAAAAAATCTTTTTATTTACTGGTATATTGTATTCCTTATTTTATTTTCCTTTTAGTTCTCTCAGGAGAGTTTGTAACTGAAAGTATTTCTGAGTTAAAATAAGAAAACATATTCTGATAAAAAATTAGTTATTCCTTATCTGATTTTTAAATTATAATAACTGGTTTAATGAGCTCACAATGATTGGCTGAATCATCTCCTGAATATTTAATTAAAATATGATTTTTGAATATGACGTATATAAAATTAAATTACTTTTGCAATTGTATTGCTTTAGTAAAAGTAGTTCGATTGTGATAATAAAGCAATCACTGATATTTATTGTTTTGACACGATCATTAATTTAATTTATTTAAGAGTTATTGTTTTAACAGGACCATAAATCCCTGTTTTAAAAATGACTGTAGTTAAATTTTTTTTTTCTATTTTCAGCTTATTCATAAAATAGATTTTGTTTTATTTACTTCTAAAGAAATTTACTTTGTTATTGTTCTAACAGAATTACAGTTAAAAATTTGAGAAGAATATTCAAAATTCAATTTTAATGTCTCAATTTCATTTTTAATAAAAATATTTTCTTTTTTTCCATTGTCCACCTTCTCTAAAATAATTTAATTTAGTCTCAACAGATGTAAAATTTTTGTTTACTTTTGAAGCGATATTGTCCGGTTTCTGTCGCAACTGCGAATTGCACTTTTCCAAATCAGCCCCCCCTCGTGGATAAGTGCTTGGTGAATCCGGCAAGAGTCTAGTAATCAGTTCTGTGCACCTGTCATTGTTAGATTTGTTTTGCTAGATTAGGTCCACATTGTTAGCTCTAGTTATGTACAAGTATCGTTAGATATAGTTAGATATATTGTTAGGTATTGGTTAGCTATATGTACAGATAATAATTGTTAGATATAGTTAGGTATATTGTTAGGTATTGGTTAGCTATATGTACAGATAATAATTGTTAAATATAGTTAGGTATTGTCATATGAGAAAATCCAACTTTAATAATTCACTCGTATCAGCGATAATGCTGGAGCGAAATTTCTGCACTTTTAACCTGCTGCACAAGTCACTGATCACCCTGACTACTGCCAATTTTCTCTACAATCTGTACGTTCTGAACAGTTAAAACTGACCAAGGGGCACACTGAATGCTATGGAAGCTTGGACCAAATTCTTATTTCTTCATGTAAATTATTGGATGAGTCCGTTTACGGTTTAAATACCTGCATTTAAAACATTGATACCATATTCGATATTTACCCTTAATGAACTAGACGTTGTACTTTTCCTTCCCGACCAGTCTTGAACCAGCTATTAACTTGAACCTGGATCTCCTGCTATCTGGGCTGGAGTGCTAACCATTTGCACCACCGAGACTAGCCAGATAACTAATTAAATTCCCAGCACTAGCGTCGAGAGTCTAACCTCCGAGAAAGACGAATACATCGTCTAATGTTCGAAGGGACTCTCGTTGTCAAGCTATTTATCAGACTCTCGTTATTTACTTTTAATAAATATATCGGAGGTTTAGACTCCCGGTACGAGTGCGATGAATTTAATAAGTTATTTGGCTAGTCTCGGTGGTTAGCACGCCAGCCCGGATAGCAGGAGATCCAGGTTCGAGCCCTGGCTGAGGCAGATAGATTTTGTATTCTATTCCTTTGCATTTATTGTTCATATTAGTCCTCTTTTTCTCAATAACAAACTTAATTCGCTCCCAACTTTTTATTGATTTATTGATATAAATGTTTCAGAATTACATTTTACTCCTATATACTTTCAGTTACGCTGATAATGACGAGGATATTAAGATTTTAACCAAAGAATGCAAAGGGAGCCTGAAAAAAGATCTAACTACCTCAGCCGGGAATCGAGCCCGGGTCTCCTACTATCCGGGTAGCTATTTCTTCTTCTGGTTCCCATTGCATTTATAGTATACATCTAAGGCGGGAACACATAACATAATTAATATCACTATTTTTTAAGATTTTAAGTTTCCATATCCCTCTTACGGCCCCATTAAATTCCAACTGAAGCTCGTGGAGTAAAACTCTCTCACGCTCTCTCTCTCTCACTCTCTCTCTCTCTCTCTCTCTCTCTCTCTCTCTCTCTATGTCTCTCTCTCTCTCTCTCTATGTCTCTCTCTCTCTCTCTCTCTCTCTCTCTCTCTCTCTCTCTCTCTCTC
>KZ807398.1:167264-182125 GCA_000696205.2 Oncopeltus fasciatus
TATAAATATAAAAGGGCTGAAACTGATGAGAGTAAAGGGGTTTTTTAAAGTAATAAAAAAAAATTCATATCGTAATATATTCATTATTATTAGCTTTACATTTTTTGTTCTATAACATTTTTAGACCATACATATATTAAGGAAGATATTTAAGAATATAAATTCAATATTTGGGGGCTCCTTTTTCAAACTGTCCAATATATTAACTTTTTTTTTTTTTAATTTATGCTTTAAAAACTAGAGATAAAAGAAGCGCTATAACTAAGATATTTAGAAATGAAGAAGCAGCAATAGTTCGTCAAGGAAAATTTATATATATCAATGCTGAATACACTAGCTGTGTTGAAAAATGTGACATTAAGATCGAACTTAAAGATTAAATAACAAGTTCGTCTAAATTCTAATTTCGGTTCAAAGCATTGTAATGGTTCAGCTGTCAAAATAATTATTCAACTCAAAGAATTTCGGCCCTAACTATTAAAATTATACATTTCATTATTCAGAAAAAAACAAATATTGTTTATCTGAAGTTTATTGTGTATGCATTAAATAAATGTGACCCTGAATAATTCGCTTAGTTTACGCAGCTTCTGCAATATGTACTCTAAAAGAAAGACAGGGAAATGATTGAACGCAGTTAGTCCACTATTATGCAAATCCTGAAAGGGAACTTCACATTTGTGTACATATTTGTCCTGGTGTTCCTGCCCAGCAAGTCTTATCAGTGGGAAGCGATTCCTTCCTGGTCGATGGTTCCAGGAGAGCATGGAAGGGGAATGGTTGGCTGGCTCCAGGAGGTGGCGGGGAGAGGGGGGGCGTGGCCGAGGACGGGAGGAGTGGGGGGTGACCTTGAACCCTTCTGTCCCCGTTGGAGGTCGAGGACCCAGGGGGAGACATTGTCCCCCGGAACACTGACTGACCCACTAGACCGCCATACCTCACTTCCGCCTGGAGTACATACAGGGGTAAATGCACTTCTCAAGGAAGACTCCAAGGTCAGGAATAACCTCTTCCAGACAGCTGTACATTATATAAGTCAGGTCCTATTGATTACTTTTTTTTTGGGTCGTCTAAAGACATTAAGATTTGTAAATAAAGCTTTACCTGCAAAATGTCTGAGGGTTCAGATTGAAGCCAAATTCAAGTAAACGCGTGAACTGTGTAAACGAAGCTAATTCCTCTGCATCTTAGATTGTGAACTTTTGTATCTATAATTTCCATGTCAAGTAAAATATATCTTTAACCAATAAACAAATCTGTATTGAGTTTCATCACTCCAAGCTAAATATTACGCCAGCTTCAGCGAAAATACTCTTTGGTCTCGCACTAGGCATTTCAGGTAATATCCCACTCCTATTGGTCCAATTTCGCTCATAAAAAATCAGTCTTTCTTTTTACATTTAAAAGCCACTCGCTGAATTTTATTAAGAAAAACTGAACGTTTGCACGCACGCCCGACTTACACACTCACACACATATATGTATGTATGTATATATATGTGTGTATATATACATTTTTTATTTTGGTCATCATTTTTGGATTGAATAGGGAGAATTTAGGAAAACATGGGAAAATATTTCAATAAATCTGACGTGAGAACAAACTCGATAGCTGTAGTTTTTCAGAATTCGCTGAGAACGGCGGCTTGTCCGTATCTCATCGAACTTATCTAACCTCAACACGGTTTAGAATACATTTTTAACAAAATGCCAAATTCTCGGATACATTTCCGTAGAACAAGAACATGTATGAGAACAGTCCTTCTCGAAGGAATGTGCTAACACACACACACACACGCACGCGTATATATAATACAACTCACACTAGTGTTTGACTGGTGTTTGATCCATTGGATGAATCCTTTTACGGCTAATATCTGCCGAGGGAGAGGGAAGTACAAGAGATTGCCCCCCGAACAGCCTAGAATCTGCCTGATAAATATTTTAACGCCAATTGAACTCTTAAGCTTTTTATAAGTTGTTCATATATGTAGATCTACGTCCATCTTGAATCAAACCTTGGTATTGTATTTAGTTTACACCGCTCCTGTTTGACGGATTGTGTCTCTGCTGTTTTAGATTTATTTATGTGTTTCATCCCAAGCTATAAAAGCCTCTTTCTCTCAACTGTTTTTTAAAGTAAAATTTTATGAAATAATAGAACCCTTTGATAGACTATTAATTAATGAATTACCAAGTATTTGACAAAAGTAAAATATTTGATAAAAAAAAAAAGAAAAAAAAAATAGCATTAAAGGTTATGATATTGTTTACCTGAAATGGCCCGGGTAGTCGAGGGCATCGGTGTGGGTCTACCAATTAAGATTGGCATTAAGGTGCTACATACAAATCCCTCGAAGGGCAAATTTTTTCGAAATAAAAAATCGAGATGTTTAGAATAAGGTGGCAACCTGTAGATATCCTCTTCTTCTCTAACCATAAGTGGTTTAAAGGAACGTTAGTTAAATGAAATATATTTAAAATAACGAACGTCGACTTTTAAAAATAATTTTAAGCCCACCACAAAAAAAAAAAAACAAACACGAATTTTATGAGGAGGGATTGGTTTGGGATTCGGTAAAAGAATTTGTTTGGTTTACAAAAAAGTTTTTATTTCTTCAAATTTAAAAACCGAATGCCCGATCAATACCTCCTCATAAAAATTGACAGTCAATCAACAATCTTTAAAATAATGATGAATATGTGACCGACTAACATGCCTACCTTGTGGAAAACTGGCTTAACTAAATATTGTGTTTATTACTTAGTGATATAATTTGAAGCATTTTATTTAATTTAAAAAATAAGTATTGTTTGTACTGTAGGATCATGTATAGTTTAATTTTACTAGAAGCAAATTCTAAGACCTTAAAATAATAATAATACATTAAATATTAAAACTATCATATCTCTATTATCCATCTTCATTGGTTTCTGCAAACCATCTTCTGTTGGCGAACGCTTTCGGACATTGTCCATCTTCTTGGCCAAATACATGTGTTCATACAGTGACAGTGAACATATGTTTCGGCCAAGAAGATGGACAATGTCCGAAAGCGCTCGCCAACAGAAAATGGTTTGCAGAAACCAATGAAGACGGATAATATAAGGTATGTTAGTTCTATATTCATTGTTAGTGATAATAACCCTTTAGATTATTTACCTAAATATTAAAATGTAAACTATTTAGAATGCTAATTTAACGAATCGTTAAATGATAAATGTGTAGGCAGCTGTCGTGACTGTATTTGTATCTGATTCTGATGCAAGAGGTGTATAAAGTTGTGTGTTGGAAAGAGGCTTATCAAGACAAGCTGATCCTTCCATCCCCTCTCCGCGGAGCTGAATCACTCCCCCTCTCAGACCCGGGGGGGGGGCGGGGGAGTTTGGACCTGACCAACTAACGGGCCCTCAGGTTCGACGACCCTCTGCCTAGATCTTCTCTTTCACTTGCCACCTCCCAGAGGTGCTGACACTTCTCTCCTCATCTAGAGGGGACACTTTGACAGTGAATCCTCTCTGAAATCCTTTCCCTCCCGGCTGAATATTATATTTATATTTATCCTAGTGGCCTGACATCCACATTTGCCAATATTAATGTTTTTATTGGTATTATTTTAGTAGCCAGGAATTTATGTTGTGTAACCCAATTAAACGTCAAATTCCTTGTTGAATTTTATGCTTTCAACGCATAACTTGATATATGGCTTATTTTACATACACTTACTTGACAAAGATGTATCTACTATATATATTAATACTCATAAATATATTTCCAGAAATAACCAAATTGAAGCTATTTGAGAGTGGTGTCATTGGTCACCTTCTCTTCGCATGTGATTGATATTGATTGTCTTTTTTTTTTTTTTTAATTCATAGTGGTGATCAAATTAAAAAATGTTTTAATTTAACAAAATGTAATAAATAAATAAAAGTTTAATATTTATATATATTGAAGCTATGTTAAATAAAACTTCGTCAAGATAGATTTCCCATGTATCATTAAGATGGCCATGATGAGAGCAAATGAGAAATTATATCTTATAAAAAGGAGACAGAAATGAGCATAAAATAAAACATGATTAAATCTGGGAATAGGGGTACTACTCAGCCATTGCATTTACATTCTTTAATATATTCTTAGATAAGCCTTTTTCGACAAAACGATAAATTATTAGCAAGTAAGGCATGAGGTTAAGAAAAAAAATTGAAAGAAAAAAGTTAAATCTTTATAATTGTTGGTTACTCATGCATGTGATATAACAACCGATATAATATGTCATTTTAGCAGATTTCTCATTAAGAAATGAAGCTTTTTACTTTGTTCCCATGCTCCGACTACAGCAAAACTTGGTAGGGAACTTTGGAACTAGTATTTTATAAAAAAGACTGATTAGGACCCAAGATTTTTAATTAGTATGGGAGTTACGAATGCCCGCTACTACTGCATGCCCCCCCCCACTATTACACACACACACACACACACACATATATATGTATATATATATATGTATTCGCTTAAGTTCTCATAATTTATAAAAAATCAAAAACCAAAGTCGGTTGATAACTTTAGTCAATGGGAAGGCAGGCTTCGCCCAAGGACCGGACAGCGCCGGGTATAAATACCCCTGGATTTGAAGACAGCTCTCATTCGCTATTCAGCCCTGAAGAAGCCATCACAGGATGTGCGAAAGCTCGGCAACCATCAAAAACTTTACACGGTCCAACCCGGAAAAAACTTNTAAACTTTTTTTTTAATGAGAGCTTATATACCGCTTTTTACCTCCAGAATGTTATCAAAGGCCAACTAATTTATATTAAATTAAATGACTCAAAAATTTATAAAAAAGAAAAAGAAAACATTTTAAGATGGCTTTTTTGAGAATTGGGCAGACTAATTTTGAATGTATAAAATCAATTAGTTATTTTAAATTATTTCAGCAAACTGTTGATGGATTGAATGTTTAAAAAAAATTGTAACTATGAAAGTTACACAACTGAGAGCTTCAATTTATAATTTCAACCTTCAAGGAAGATAAGAACTTATATGAACTAATAATTAATAATTAGCTCTCATCTCCGCAGTCTTATGAACTTATGAAACCTGCATAGTTTACGTTATTCCTTAAAGAATGAGTTTTTTTTTTTTTTTTTAGAAATAGACCAATATATATAATCGGATTATCTTCTTGATTGCTAGTTTTAGAAAATGTTGTGCAAAATAATACGGATAAAAATATAATTATAATTTTCTAGCATTTGTATTTTATATTATACTTTTACTCAAAACTCTTTTTAAGGAAGATTTTTACAAATATAACTAAGAAGGTTGAGTATTTCTCTCACTTTTCCTTTCCAGATCTTCTAGAACCAGCCTTAATGATCTTTACTTTCACGTATATTGTTCTCTCCGGATTTAAGAACAAATTACTCCTTACTCTTATCCCTCACATTTTTTTTTTTACATAATATATGAAAATTTCAAAAGTAGATGTAGTAAAGCAGTATGCCGAAAAATATATCTAAAAATTAAGTTGCTGGTGTGTTTGGAAAAGTAAAAAGTAATATGTTCAAATGGAGAGTTCTTAGATGATTTTAGTTTGTATTCGGGCAAGGTAGATCCAAAAAAAATTCAAATTAAAAAAAGGTGTATTTTTTAAAAAGATTATCTGCCAACGTTTCGGCTTACATTGTAAGCCATCTTCAGGGCTGTAGAAATACAATGTCATGAGAATACAATAATAATTGACAATATTTTAATATAGAATTATATTAAGTACCTGGTACATCAATACTTTTGATACCACATTACATTATGTTAATTATATATATTATAATATTGTCAATTATTATTGTATTCTCATGACATTGTATTTCTACAGCCTTCTTTTAAAAATACACTTTTTTTAAATTAGCATTTTTTTTTTTTGGATCTACCTTGACCGAACCCCAACTGAAATCATCTAAGAAAAAAAATATATGTTTTATGGTCATGAAATAAAACCAATTCTTTTCGCTTTTTTAATCTTTTGCCTAATTATCATCAACTTTACTACCAGCCAATAAAATAATGTTATATTTTTTTCTTTTCCTGGTGCATATGGAGCCCATTAAATTTTCAAGAACGAAGTGAGTGGAGAGATAGAGCTGGTTTGGTGTCGCGGGTCGACGAACTTGCCCCGCTAACTGTTCCCGCCATTTTCTCTTTCTCATCCTCTCTTTTTCTCCTCCACGTCGAGAGGTGAAACCGAAAGAGACCGTTAAGCCCCAGAGGGATAGCCAAAACCTTTCTTTACCCCTTCTCCGGCAGCCTCGCTACGAGAGGGGTAAGCGGCGATGTTCCAAGTGGAGCTGGGAGCCACGGCGTATTGCTCATCCACCTGACATGCTTGAATCCCCGATGAGGTGCACTTTCTGCTAAGGTTGGTCATTAGCCTCTCCCTCAAGGCTTCGCCAGATAGAACGGTTATCGAAGAACTACTGTGATCAAGAGAACTTTTGTTCATGATTCCCTTGAGCGGTTCTTCTACTTTTTTTTTTTTCCTGAACCCAGACTTGGACTCAACACCGATCTTTTTTGATAGTAGCTTATGTAGCCCATAACTTGTAAAGGTGGTGTTAGTAGAATTGCCCAAATAGAAATCTTTTCAACCTAACTTATAAAAGAAAAAAAAAATCAAAATTTCTGAAACAATTAGGTATATCAATTTTAATGGAAATTAAATAATTCAAACTTTTGAAGCCGATGAGAATAAGCAATGAGCGTAAATGATATGACCACTAAGCTTTACTCTAGGCTGGCCAGTACAGAAGAGAGGGGGAAGCTCAACACATTTTAGTTAAATTTATAAATTTCTTCTTTAACATTCGTTTTTCGTTCAAATATTATAGAAAAAAAAACCGTTAGAAAATTACATTCTACTCACATTATATTCTAAAAAAATTTCGTAACTCAATTGACAATGAAAATATTATTATTTTTTTATTTATTTTTTTACTTCTGCCTCGTTTATTAGTAAAAGTGAAATATACAAAATTTGCTATGTAATCATAGCGTGGTGTGATCATGAAAATATTGAAAGTTCAGCCCCTCTTTTAACTCACTCTTTTCACATCTTTATTTAATCAAAAATTAATTTTCTTAGTTTAGTTTAGAATGGATAGCCTATGTAACGAACTAAACATACTTATATATAATTTTGAACTAACCATGTTTTTATAACCATGTTTTATATTGCTTATAAACAATTTGTTAAAATGGAATGAGGAAAAGGGTTTAAGAGGGAGACCGAAATTTAGAAACGTAATATCTCTGTTTCTCTTTTCGTTATGAAAAAGTTTATAGATGATAATGTGAGAATTATAATTTGTAAGCCTTTATACTTCATAAAATTAAGAATAACACTTAAAGTAGATATTTATGAATGTATCTATTACAGCTGAGCGCCACCACTACTCTTTTTTCCATAACAGTCTTGAACAAAGACTATTGGTCTTACCTGTTACGAAAGACATTTGTTTTTTCTGTATAGTTATAGTTATACCTATGTTATACCTAGGGTTAGTTATAGTTACACCTATGATTATAGTTATACCTTTGTTATAGTTATAGTTATGTCTATGGTTAGTTATACCTATGTTAGTTATAGTTATATAAGAGAATTCGGACTTCTTCCGCTTTCAAATGTTATTATAAATCTATTTGATCAACTTCACGACAGGTATCACTTCAGTCTCATCAATTCTAATACATTATTCAAAAGCAGTAATAAGTATTGGGTAAAATTTAAATAAATATATAATTGCGATATATATATGTATATTTATTTATTTATAGTCAAAGTACATTATTATAAACTTTTTTTTTATTGGACCCATCTATTAATTTCCGTTTTAGTAAAGCGACCCTAAAAATTTTTCGTTTACAACTTAGCGTTTATTTGAAAGAAATATAGCTAGATTTTCACGGTAAGCAATTGTAATCTACATAACAAACTACTAGCTACAAAAGCATACTACGTGAGAAAAGAAACACAACTAATAAGATGATTTTAGTTGGGGTTCGGTCATGGTAGATCCAAAAAAAAAAAAAAAAATACAAATTTTAAAAAATGTGTTTTTTTAAAAGATTATCTGCCTCTCCTTTTGAAACACAATTAAGTGTCTCTTCTGGCGCCTAAGGGGCTCTGATTGTGGAAGCTGTCTTCCCTAAGCTGCTAAACCCAAATAAAAGCTATGTAAGTTTGAAAGGGAATAGTACTTTCATCGACCTTCACACCCGGTATGGGAATAAATAAAATAACCTCTACAAACATTGTATTAAATCTTGAAAATATTCCGTTATCTTGCCGCAAAATTTAAGTGTGTTTACAAACATTGTACAGATTATTTATGGAAGCTTGTTTGGAATTCCCTGGGAACGAGTGGTTTTGGAATTCGTCTACTCTTTATTGAAGTCTTTCTACCTTGGTACTTTCTTAGAATGAGTTGAAACGACCTGAGTGGAAAATTTAATTTTGAGCTTAAGTTGGGATATCACAGCATGCCATTGTAAAAGAAATTTGCTCAGAAGTATTTTTTGTGCATTTTTTTTCCCAGCATACCAGGTAGTAGTTGTATACCTGTGTTATATATGCGATTGTGGAAGGTACAAAACTTCAAATTGTCCCAGAAGAGTCAATTCTCATATTTGATTGTACATTTTAATATCTATTTTTCGGTAATATATTTCAAAAAAAATGTATAAAATGAATAGAAATTATCTATTTGAGGTAGGGATACGTCGCAAACTAGGGAGATAGAATTTAAATTAAATTGAAAATTAAACTGGTCGTCCAGCTCGACTGTGATTACGGGATCAGTGATCCTGGCAGAAGCTTAGCCAAGATATGTGGAAGTATTGATGAACTTCACACCCGAATATGAAACATGCATTTTCAAAGCGTTTATCAAGGGTTACAATGCTCGAGGTGTAGCCGCCTCTAGTTTTAGTTATTTTAAGATTCAGCTCGAGGTACTTTAGTATTTATTGAATTAAGTACCTCGTTGGGGAATAAAAAATGTCAAGCAAATATTTTACTTCTCGGTTTGCAATTTTTTAACTGTTTGCTCTGTTCGAACTGTTGGGAACTGCTAAACCAACCAACATCCAAAGAATACAGTCCTTCCAATCCAAAATCATCAGAATCATAGTCGATGCACCCTATTACGTTGCTAACTCCCTACTCCACAATGACTTTAAAATCCCTTTAGTTAAAGACATCATTACAACCCGTTTTAATAAATTCCACTCCATGCATCCCAATCCTTCAGCCCAAACTCTATCTAGTATTACACATCCTAATAACCCACCACGTAGCCTGAATAGGAAATGGCCGCGTGACATCCTCATTGCCAACACTTCATAATAATAATAAAATAAAACAAACAATTGTAAATAGTGATTTAGGAGTACTGCCATTTTTATTAATTTTTCCTTATTTAAAAAAAAATTTTAAGTTATTTTATATATNAGGTTATTCAATCATAAATTAGATAAATAATAATGATATATGAATTAATTCAATATTTTTGCCATTATCTTAATTAATTAATTTCAACAGATGAGAAATCTAGCTATTCATTGTGTGCTACTTGAAGCTAGGATGTTTAGAATGGGGTGGCAATCTGTAGGTAGCTAGTAGACTCTAAGTAGTTGAAAGGGAGACTAAAAGAAAAAAAAAAAGATAAAGATAACAGAAAATGCACAATTAATTTTAAACACTAAGAGACGACTACAATTATCTTACTATTGTCAGGTTATTCAATCATAAATTAGATAAATAATAATGATATATGAATTAATTCAATATTTTTGCCATTATCTTAATTAATTAATTTCAACAGATGAGAAATCTAGCTATTCATTGTGTGCTACTTGAAGCTAGAAATGATACATCTCTGTTCACACACACACACGATATATATAGAAAGTATATTTAGAAAATGAAACAATTGCGGCTGCGATATGTAGCAAACAAGAACAGGTAGGATAAAGAGTGCAGTGCACACACAAAAAGAAAAAACAACAAAGAGCAAAATTTTCGGGGATTTCTCGCCCTTCGTCAGTGAGAAATGAAGAGACACCTCTCATCTCTTATCCGAAGTATCTCTTCACTTCTCGCTGACGAAGGGCGAGAGACCCCCGAAAATTTTACTCTTTGTATTTTTTTTCTTTTTGTTTGTGCACTGAACTCTCTATCCCACCTGTTCTTCATTGCTACATATACACACACACACACATATATATATATAAACACACATAATATATCCACATATATAATGTAGAAAATGGCTTGTTCGAAAACCAATCTTACCATGTGCCACTAATTGCAAGGCTAGCTAAGTGAAGAGCTTAAGCAATCCAGGTACAGTCCTAATGGGTAAGAGGCCACTCAGGTCAACAAGAAACGGACTGTCCACTTTTGACAGGATGCTGGGCAAAGAAGAAAAGAACATCCTTACCCTGTGTCTGTGAGAATATATATTCTCAGCAAGTTGTGTTTCATGATTTTTGTGTTATTATTTATTTATTAACAGTTTGTTTACTTGATTATTTTATTTTATATCATTATAATTTTCAATGTTATAATTCTGCCATTTAGTTTTGTTTTCTTACCTTTCTCCTTCTTCACAAAGATGAATAAAAGTTGTATTGTTTTTAGTAGCATAAGTTACTGACTAATTATGAAACTATTTATATCAAACCTTGCCTTGTACTAAATGTTGTTGGAAAATCTCAACTGGTAGAGTTACTTTTACCAGGATAATTACCTAATCCTGAGTCTAGGGCGCCAGGATAGCTAGTGTTATCCGTTCAGGTCTCACAATTTTGGCAGTGCGGGTTCAAATCCTGCCAAGGACAAGCTTTTCCGATAAATAAAAGCTTGTCCTGGGTCATGGGTGTTTAGACTGAGATGGCAACCTGTAGATAGTCCCTCTATCCATAAACATAAGTGGTCCAAAAGATAGAAGAAAAAAAAAAATATATATATATTAGGAGTTAAAACATGATAAGTGTTATGTATGTTATTATGTATTACATGTTATTTGTTATGTAAATAGTTATTCAAGGGATGATTGAATTTTTAACGAAGACCTGAGTTGTGATTTTCAACTACCCAAAACGATAGTTGTATTTCAAAATTCTTCTTGTTAAAAGGGACAGAAAGGGAGTGCAGAATACATGGAATACGTGGAGAATGAATGATATTTTTAGCTGAAAATGAACTCAATGATAAAAATGGAAATAGAGTAATCATGACCTTCAGAGTAAGTTGCTCTTTTCTGCTTCTCAACTTGCACATATTACTGATGGAGCCATGACTAAGCTTCATTCAGATTTCGCCATTGTATAAACCATGTCCTCTTGATTTTTAAAATATTTTTCTACACATTTAGTTCTACCTATGAGACTAAAATGAAATTTTGCCTATAATCAGTGATTTAAGACATGTAAATAATATGTTTTTTTGTTTTTCTGCTAGAAATATAAGAGATTTAGGAATGTACCCCACAAGAAAGCCAGTTTCCTGCGGTATTCTCCCCTGTTCTCGATCCTTCCTTTGTCAACTTAAGCTTCTCACTCGGTTCCTCTGACTGACGCCTAGCGGGAGTAACTGTCGGCCGTTAGAAGAAGTTGAAAAGGGGCGATAACCTCCTCCCCAGACTCTGATTCTGTTCCACAAAGCATAAACCACACAAACTTGGATTAGTACAGTTGTAGTTCAACAATGCCAGCAATAAAAGAAAAGTGTTTATAAACTGTAAAAATGTCTTTTTAGTATTCCCATTTCCTTTCCTGATCAACTTGTATGTACGTGTGTATGCGTGTTTATATAGTAAATAAGAACAAGTGAGATAAAATTGTAGTGAACGCACAAAAAGAAAAAAATTACAAAGAGTAAAATTTTCGGTGTTATTTCTCGCCCTTCGTCAGTAAGGAGTGAAAAGAGAGAATTTTACTTACTGTAATTTCTTTCTTTTTCTGAGTTCACTATACTTTTATTCCACCTGTTCTTATTTACTATGTACATCGCAGGCCTCGAGTGTTTCATTACATGTATATCTANAAAAGGGGCGATAACCTCCTCCCCAGACTCTGATTCTGTTCCACAAAGCATAAACCACACAAACTTGGATTAGTACAGTTGTAGTTCAACAATGCTAGCAATACAAGAAAAGTGTTTATAAACTGTACAAATGTCTTTTTAGTATTCCCATTTCCTTTCCTGATCAACTTGTATGTATGTGTGTTTATATAGTAAATAAGAACAGGTGAGATAAAATTGTAGTGAACACACAAAAATAAAAAAATTACAAAGAGTAAAATTTTCGGGGTTATTTCTCGCCCTTCGTCAGTAAGGAGTGAAAAGAGAGAATTTTACTTACTGTAATTTTTTTTCTTTTTGTGTGTTCACTATACTTTTATTCNAACAATTTGACTCGGTCCAACCCGGAAGATGAAATGGTAAATACATCTGACGACCGACGAAGCCTACGTGAACAACTGCCTCGAGTGTTTCATTTTCTATGTATATATATATATGTATGTATGTGTGTGTGTGTGTGTGTGTGTGTGAGAGAGTGCAGTGCACACACAAAAAGAAAAAAATCACAAAGAGTAAAATTTTCTTTCTCGCCTTCAGGAGTGAAAAGTTAAGAGAGACTGAGTCCTCTACATATATACACATACATGACATAAGATAATATTTTTCACAGTAGTTGGAGTAAGTAAAATATAGATTTTAGAAGAACTAAACAATTTAAATATCAACAGTCAAATAAATAAACTCATCTTATTTGCTCGTAGCTTTTCGCTATCAAATCAGGAATATAGTACTGCCGAGGAAAACCATTGTTAGACGGACTGACTACAAAAATATGGGAAGTATGCACTTGATTGACTGGGTTTCGCACTCAGGAAGCATAACCCATACTGTCAATGTGTTTTACTCATGCCGTAATATGCTGGATCATCATCATGGAAGTGATTTCTACTTGTAGAAGGTATAGTACAACGTCTAGACCATCTGCCAATCGTAAAAGTAGTTGATATTGCAAATTATTAATTCCTTATACATTTTCATTTACTAGCTATCAATTTAAAATTGCTATAAAATCAGTTATAGTTATCATATAACTAGTGGTAATCATATTTGAGGATACTAATTATTTTTAAATACCAAAGAACAAAGAGTTTCTTTAATACAAGTTATATTGTAAGTGAGACTTGATAACCCTTTTATTCTCCTATGAGTGTAAAAAAGTATTTGTTTTTATCTTTGAATTAATTAACGACTTTTAGTGATTTTTAAACTACTAAATATTGAATATTCGCATAGACAATATCCGAATATATATAAAAACATGTTCCTTGAATCTCAAAATATAATAAAAGCTTTGTAATTATATATGAAATTTTGAAGAAATGTTAATTGTAACTGGTACTATCAAAGAATGAAAAAATAAGAGGACCTCTATGCAGGTGGGAGGAAGCTCCAATGATAACTGTTCAAATCTGGGCACAGCAAAAAGTTAGGTACTTGGAGCAGATGTTAGACCTTTTAGGTCCCGTTAGCTCATAGTCCGTGTAGAGATTGCGGCATTAAGGGGCCCTTTATCTCTCGAGAGCGGGGGTTGCAGATGCTGGAGAGTGGGCGCCCTCGGAAACAGTGTAGCCTACCTGTTGCCCCCCGGGAAGGGCCCGCTGACGTAGAAAGGGTTGTGGAGTCCTAACGGTCCGATGGACAGGTGGTTAACGGTACCCCAACCAACAATGCCTCGAACAGTTACCTTTACATAAGTGCGAGGGCAGTGCAACCCTTCTGAGGAGTACAGTTACCCTCTTCACTTTCTGAGAACTTACAGTCTTCCAGTCAGAAGAGAAGTCCCAGGGCTCAAAGACAACAAAACTAACGGTCCTTTTTAGTGAGTATTTGGTTTCGCTCGACCGTGTGGGCCAGGAAGGTCGTCATCCGCCTGTTTGACAGGTCCCGTTCGAATGAGAACGTCACGTCTGAAACGTCACACGAACTGAAAACACAGAAATTATGGGTTTACAGTTGGTCCTTCCAATTAAATCTTTAACATGATCATAATAAAAATAAATTTTCCAATGGTTCTAAGAAAGTATTCAATTTTACTAATTCAAGACAATGAAACTGCTTTTAATAAGAAGTTTATTTTAGATTGTAGATATTATTATTAGTTGTTTTTTTTTTGTTGGGGTTCCG
Organism: Oncopeltus fasciatus; assembly: GCA_000696205.2. Classification (NCBI taxonomy): domain Eukaryota; kingdom Metazoa; phylum Arthropoda; class Insecta; order Hemiptera; family Lygaeidae; genus Oncopeltus; species Oncopeltus fasciatus. Next base: position 181,538 of record KZ807398.1, read on the forward strand.
TCAAGGTAGATCCAAAAAATACAATTTTAAAATGTGTATCACTTAAAATTATCTGTTTACATTACATCTCAGTCATGAAAATGGGAACTTGGTGACACAACGTCCCCTCTCGCCTTCATGCTAGCTCTGAAGATGGTTCTAAAAAATACACATTTTTAAAATTGTTTTTTTTAGATCTACATTGACCGAACCCCAACAAAAAAAAACATCCAATGAAACTACTTTTATTTTTCAACAAACATCAACTTACAATATAATATGTATAATATATTAATATTTTTGAAGTTCTCCAAAAATAATAATACAATTTACTTTCCCTCATTCGTATAACTTTCCACAAAACTGTTTCAAAGAAAATAATATAAGTTTTCTAATTTGAGATTTTAACTTTATTTTTTTTACTTTTTAATTTAAATTTTAGTAAACTGGGGGACAAAAAAACCGGCGCACCTGGAATTTTACCTGAAAAATGCATATAAACATTTTTATAACAGGTCAAAGGTCACAATTTGCTCACCTTTATTTATTGTGATATATTCTGTTTGTTGTATACCAAGAATAAAGGGTAAAAAACACAACATGAGTGGG
>KZ807398.1:190944-202337 GCA_000696205.2 Oncopeltus fasciatus
AGTTTGTTGACCGTAGATATTATTCTAAGATGATTTTAGTTGGGGTTCGGTCAAGGTAGATCCAAAAAACATAGTCATGGAAATGTGAACTTAGGGACAGGACGTTCTCTCTCATCTTCATGATAGCCCTGAAGATGGCTTACAATGTAAGCCGAAACGTCGGCAGATAATCCTTTATTAAAAAATACATTTTTTAAATTTGTGTTTTTTGGATCTACCTTGACCGAACCCCAACTAAAATCATATTAGAATAATATCTACGGTCAACAAACTCTCCTTTTGAACTCGTGTTATCGATTATTTTTAAAACAACAATTACCATTCTCTTGGAATTTTATGGCTTTGAGTTTTAACGTGCTCTAGGCAGGAGTAAGTATCTCTGTAAGTTCTTGTTGAAGCATACTTACCGAAGTTTGATACACTAATACATTAATTTATTTTATATTTCGTTTACATGCGTTTCACATCTCCTGATAATTGCAGCGGAAGCCCCACTGGTCTCGCCACATAAAGTGCCACAAATAGAGAAAACGGCCAAGGACTGTGCGGGAAATGAATCATACCAAGAAGATATGTTTGTTATTGTATAATATCCCAGCTGACTGGCAGTGAGAGGAATGGTATGAGCAGGGGTGAACGTCCGCCCCATGCTTCCCTCGGGTCCTTTTACTCTGTCTTCAGGGTTACAGCGATCATCTGTCTGGCGCGCTTCTACCCAACACAAATATCTGGTATGAATCACTCACTCAACATTCCAGATGGCTTTCTCAAGAAATAGCATCTCTATCAGAAACAGGCTTCAATAAGTATTGGCTTATTCCCTTCTTTGCCGTTAGGAAATTAAGCTTTACATGTTATCGTATCTCTAGATAAATTCGTTACATTATTACTACACTAAACACAGAAAAAGCTATACTCTTTCGAAATTGTGTTTTATAATTTTATATAAATACTAAACCATCTATCTCTCAGAGGATTTATTTCAAGTAAAATGGTCTTGTCTCATTAGTTGAGATATTGAAATAGAAATACTTTTTAACTTTTGAAACAGCACATCTATTTGAACTGTAACACTAATTATTAAAAATAAATGAAGTCCAATCATTAAAATTTACGTGGGATTAAATACCAACAAAAAAAAATTTATAAAATTAAAATTTAAAAGTAAATAACTAGAGTCATTTAAACAGCTTGACAATGTCAGCTCCTCCGAGCATAAGACGATATATTCGTCGGTCTCGGAGGTTATACTCTCGACACTAGTGTGGGGTATTTAATAATTTATCAGACTTGTCTCGGTAGCATAAATGGAAATGCACCGGCCCGGATAGCAGGAGATCCAGGTTCGAGTCCTGGCTGGGACAGATAGACTTTTTATTCTGTTCCCTGCACTAAAAATTGTTATAAATGAAGTTCGTTACGCAGGAGCTGCGTGAACGAGGCGAATTCTTTAGAATAGCTGTGGCTGAATATTTGTTTTTGAACTTTTGGTCTCATGAAATCCCCCACACTTATAGAATATATCTCTTATTAATACACAAATCCGGGTTTAGTTTCATTGTTCCAAAGTAAATATTACGCCCACTTCAACGATAAAACTTTTTATACTCTCACGACTTACTACTTTGAAATTTCTGATAATCCTCTGGCCCTATAGATCCGATTGTGCTTAATAACGAACTTAGCCTTTCGTTTTGCATTTAAAACATTTAATGGTTTTAGAAAGACTGACTACTTTTGGCCGTACAGTATTGACAGACTCACATATATGCACACACACACGTATGTGCGCGTGTGTAAATTTTAGTTGTCTGCCATTTAACCTTTAACTGGAAAAAGGAATAAGGACTCTTCTATCCTCTTACCAAACTATGGCACGATATTCTCAACACGTCTATTCGAATCCTGACGAATGCAGACTGCATCGATATGATGGAAGTATCACTGATATAAGTAAATGAAGCATTTCTGGCAGCAGGAAGATTTGTTACCTCCCTGGTGGAAACGACAAATTCCGAAGAGGTTACTGCTGCAGAGTTTATCCAAGGGTTACCCGACGCTTCGCTAGGAAGACAATGTGGCTAACCACCAGCTAAGTAGCCTTGGTCAGGCTAAGTGCACCTAAGAATGCACAGCACAAGCACTGAAGGTTTAACGTTTTTATTGAAACACTCAACGATAGGTGTTTAGTAACAGTGTTAAACCTTCAAGAATACAGATATGCATAGGAAGGAGTAATTTCAGCCTCCAAATACATTTACACTTTGAGTCGAGAGTAATATCCATGTCAGTGAGCGATGTTTACTATTAGCTGTTAACTATTATAATAAATCAGTCTACTTATGTTGGTACAGTGAAGCGAATTAAAAAAAAAAATCAACACACATCTTATGCTAATTATTATGTTTAGATATTTATTTTATTAATTTTTTTTTTACGATTCATCGGATGAGTTTGTTAATGGCTGACATTGGTCAAAAACGAGCGGTTATACAAATTTAAATCATAATAAATTTGTTATGATTAGAATTACGAAAAATGTAAATTCAAAATAGATGTAAATGTCATTTATTAACATTGTATGAACACCCCAAGTTTTTTTATAAGTTCAAATGAAGAGTTCTGACCGTAGAGATTTTTAGTTGATGTTTTTTATTTGGGTTTGGTCAAGGTTGATCCAAAAAGATAAAATTAAAAAAAAAAAGTGTATTTTTTTATTATTTGCTAACGTTTCAACTTACAATGTAAGCCATCTTCAGGGCTATCATGAAGGCGAGAGGAGAGAGGACGATATGTCACCAGGATCCCATACTCCCAGGATCCCATATTGACTCAAACGTTCGCAAAAAAAATAATAAATACATATTCTTTAAATTGTATTTTTTCGATCTACCTTGACCGAACCACAACAAAAAAAACACCTACTAATATTTTATTTATGTTTATTACCTATAACATTGTCAATAAAACGCCATTTAATTTATCTAATATATAAACCAAATTCCGCTTTTAATTGCAAATGGAACATATTAGGTTCATATTTTAGTTTTTTATAATTTATATTCATTAAGTATAATTTATATTCTATAACGTTTTTTCGAAAATGCTTATTAAAAAATACATTTATGAATAAAACTAATATTTGAATGCTTTTCCCACTCTTCCTTCCTGGTAAGGTTTATCGGTATTGACTTTTTCTCCCATTCCCTGTTCGACTTATATAATTCCTTATTTACATACTTACATTAAGTGGGAACTTATGTCAACCTTATTGCACATTGCATATATGTTTGTTATTGTATAATATCCCAGCTGACTGGCAGTGAGAGGAATGGTATGAGCAGGGGTGAACGTCCGCCCCATGCTTCCCTNGGAGGGGGGCATCGGCCATCTCGTGGGTTTCATCATCCTGTGGGCCGCTGGCCTTCGCTGAACTGAACTGATCTTTTCAAAAAATAATTCTACCCAAACATTTGTACTGATGTTACTTCTATGTTTCTATCGATGATCTTGATACATAGACAACAACAAGCGGTTACTTTCTTTTATTCAACTAGATATTATATAAAGTACAATATTTCAAACATTTTTTCAATTCTCAAGTCTTCCAAATTTGTCTGTTTAAGTATGTTTTACATTTAAAACTTAAAACCAATTTTAAATATTCCAAATATCAACTGCCTTTCTTTAGAAATGGTTAGTTGTTTTTAAATGAAAAGAACAGTTTCGAGAGGGGCTTCAAATTAGGACAATTTAACAGACCTGAAATGTTGTCTGTTATGTAATATCAAGTTAAGTAAAAGAATATAACTGAATCCTTAGCAGCCTTTTGTAAACTGTTAAAACATGTGCCAAAAGTAATTTATGATCTAACCCTTCTCTCTACTTCACTAATTGTTCTAATAAAAATGTTTATTTTATTTAATTATTAACTAAGATCAATTGACTTTAATTATTTAAGTCATTAATATATTAAAGTAATTGTTTTATGTAATCCCACATTTAGTTATTTACAAAAAAATGCACAGGAAGCCAGAAAAAAATCTTACTACCTCAGCCTGGAATCGAATCCGTAGGAGACCCGGGTTCGATTTCCGGCTGAGATAGTAAGATTTTTTTTCCTGGCGTGCATTTATTGTAAATTAAGACATTATAAGATTTATAGCTGTGAAAAAAATTATTTTTATTTTTCCAACATATTCTAATGTAAATTTATTTTGTATTTACCTTCATTTACATTCTATTGCTTTGAAAACTTGAATATAAACATTGACTGACTAATAGGCTAGCTAAAATTAATGTAAAGAATTTAGGGTTATTTCCAAAGCCAATGTAGTCCTAATTGTTTCATCTAAACATTCTCATATAATCGCTCTTAATCATTTCCCATATGGTAAATTCTGTTACAGATAGATGTCATCATTCATGTTTGCATAAATCTTCACATGAAGAATGTTGTCATCTATAATGAAATATACGGTAAAACATCAAATATATAAGGAATAAAATATATCTTCGTCACAGTTCATTGAATACACACACACACATACATATACACAGGGTGTTGATTTAAATTTATGCCAAATGCATTCCCTGCTTTAACGGTTGATCCGTTGAGCCCTTTTTCCTAAAATAGTCAAACTATTTTCGGTACTTAGGATTCTTTTTACAAATGATTGATCATGGCTGGAACCGGGGAGGTGCAGGAGTATGTCAGAGGAAGACCAAATTGAATAATCGTTAATAGTTTCCATTTTATTTGTGCTTTAGATTAGTTATAAAACATCATAAATGTAATATGAAATATTTTAAAATTTATCTTCCATAAAATATATATGAAAAGCGCTCAATAAGGGAGATGTTTAAGAATGTATCTAGAAGGTCCTTGAGTGATAGTAACTTTTCCTTTTGTCCTTTCGGCTTTTAAGATCATTTTAGTAATTTACTCTCCTTGAAACCCATATTTAAGAGTAGTTAGTTATAACAGCACTCGACACCTGAGGAGTCCAAGGTCCCAGGACCAGAACTCACAGAGGACAGTTAGTTTTTTTCTTTTGTGCTTCTTTTTATTTTATTTTATTTATTTTTCTTAATGACCCAGAAGATTCTTGGTGGTCTCCTAGGAACACCAAGCTCTAATGTGGTACCATTCTTTCTTGAATGAGAAAATCAGGTTGCCTGTGACAGTGGGTTCAGAATAAACACATTCTTAAAATGTATTTCTTCATTGGGTCTCTATGGCCTGGGTATTCTGCTAAGTACAGCCTTCCGGTTTGGCAAATTTTGAAAGTAATGTGAATAATAAGGAATCTCAAATGACAGGCATCATTCATTATGGTAGGACGAAACCGAACCAGCCTTTAGTAGGAGATGTATCATTTTACATGGTTGTTCACGGTTGATGAACATTGTCAAGCTGAGGTAAGATGGAAGAGCCACTTGGTGTGACCCTGTCCTAGCCCACGCTCTAGAGGAATGCTCAGAGGTTACTGAACTCCAGATCCAGGTCGCTGAGACCACCTTCTCCCTCTTCCTGTCTCTCTCTCCCTCTAGCCCTTTCTCTCATTTTCTCTCCTTCTCCTCTTCCTCCTCCTCCTCCTTTGCTCTAAATCTTACCCACTACCGTTCTCTTCTACGACCACTTACCTTTACTCTCCCGCTCTCCGAGATTCTCGATTCTCTGAGACATGAAGCACATCTCCTTCTTCCCTCCTCCACTCACACTCCTTCATCCTCCCTATATTTTCTACTCTTCTTATTATACTTTTTACCACTTGCGTTTTCAATTGCGTTCTGTTTCTCACTAACCAATAAATTAAATTGTCTTTAATATACACTTTCCTCGTGTGACCCTTTTCTATCCATACATCTTTTTATTCTCCTTTCATTTACCAGTTTTCGTATTCTAATTATTTTTTTGTGCGGATTTAATGTCTTCACATTCTGCTTTTCCTTTATTAAACCAATATCCAAAATTTTTCCAAACATGAGCTTTTTTCATGTATACCTTTCAATCTCAATTCCCTGATCTCTTTATATTTTCTCTATTTACCATTCTTTGAATTATTTTTTTTGTCATCTACGAATCAATGCTTGTTCTTCATTTTCCCTATCTAACCAACAAAAATTCCAGTGTGAACGGATTTAAACTAAACTCCCTTCCCCCCTCCACAACATTTACAAAATGAAAAAAATATCAGTCACGGGATATTGCTGATGATTTCAACTGTAGTTTTAAAATAAGTACGTTTCTGGCGGAAAGAATAAACTATTTCAATTAGTATAAAAATGGCTAAATTTTTTGCTAATTCTGTGAAATACTGCGCGTGATTTGTCGCCAGCATGATTTCAGTTCACGATATTGTTTCGAATTCACATGAAACTGGAGGGTAATGATTTTTTCTGTAACTGTCATAAAACTAACCAAGTCGGTTCAGTAGAAGCTCGCTTTAAGTTTCCACTTTACACCATATGCACTATATCTTATTCAAATTTTTCTCATTGGCCAAAATTCACAGTTGTTGCAAGACTTTTTAAATCCATTTCCGTTCATCAAAGTGAAAATTCACCGTATCCCGAAGGATTGTAGTCAATGCGGTTGTTTTCATGGGATATGTTTGGATTGTTATTTAACACAAAAAGTGTATTAGTGTGTTTGTATCTCTATGCATGAACTCTCTGCAGGACACAGTTTTAAGATTTTTGTAGTGAAATTTTATACATAGTTTTTAAAAACAAAATGAAACGTAAAGTCCGACAATAGCTGAAAAGAGGAGTGAAAAATAACGAAGATTTAAAATTCTCTGATAATTCATTGTAACATTTTACAGAAAAATCTTTTTAGTAAATTAATTTCTTCTACCAATAAAATAAATAAAAAATAAAAAGGAAAAATCTAGAGCACTAGTTTTAAAATTTAATGAAAATCTGAGATTAAATTTGAAAATATCTTGTGAAAATCAATAAAAATATCTATTTATGTATAATATCTAGTAATACATTAATTGAACCAACCGTTATTGGTTTTATATGTCCCTCTTCAACAATAAGACAAATGTGCTATAACTTATTTTTCCGTTAAACTAGAAAACTACTGTTTATAAAATATGTTTCTAAGAAATAATTAAATACCATAATTTTATATCAAAATGGGTATCTTTGATTTAAATCCACGAATATTCTTAAAGAGTCTTGTGCAATTCTGCATATCGAGTATAAGATGGTTTTTTCCATTATTTTAGCTTCATTATTCTAAGTTATCTTTTTTATACTAGGTAGTCTCCGGACAAAGTTCTTGTATACATACTATACAAGTATATATACAATACATATGTATTTCCTTCAAAACTTCTTTCTTCTCTATTGGGCTAACGTATGAAGATGCAACTCGGACATTCTTTGTGACTGCCACTACTTGACTGCATCTGAATTTAATCTATTCATATATCTAGTAAACCTCTTCCCCAGCACAAAAGAAGTATCTCAAACGTCTCAGTGATATCAATTTAAAATTTATCCTCTGTAAGTTTTTCCTAACTGAAAGAAGCCAGATTGGTTGAGGAGTCAGCATGTGGCCTCCGCCCTCCGACGCCAACATGATCTGGTCTGAACATGCCATCACAGTGTCGAATCACAGTGTGTCACAGTGCACAGCTTTACAGCTTTTCTGGTCTCATAGTTCATAAAATTACGCAATATCATAACATCAGAAGTATCAAGTATATTATACGTTTATATATGTAAGCCCACCAAGCCTTTCATTAAATGGTAAATTTGACATAGCAATTCGAAAATGAACTTAGGATGAATAATTAGCTTTTTAAATATAAATGGCTTAAGAATTGTATATACCTCTGGTGTAGAGTATTTTGGCGCTTTCATGTTCTTGTCTTGACTTCAGAGATAGTTCATTTGTCTCTAGGGCACAATTGGATATAGTATTTGACACATCACTCCAGAATTGGAGTGACATTCTCCGTTCCCAGAATCGGTTATTTTTGGAGGAAGTGTATTATTCTGTAGTTGTTTACGTAGATGTGTTGTCACCAGTAGACAGGCGGAAAATTAGCATGTGAATCGCTAACTACTGAATCATGAGCTCACATGCACCACTACTAATATTTTCATAAATATTAATTTTCTTGTGGTATTTAATCCCACGTGAACAAAGGAACAGAATTAAAAATCTAACTGTCTAAATGGTAACGCACCGGCCCGGAAAGCAGGAGATCCAGGTTCGAGTCCTGGCTGGGACAGTTGGTTTATTCTGTTCTCTTGCATTAAAAATTACTAATATTTTTCAATTTGGGTTTTATATAAATGCTTTTTTTTAGACTGTACCTGAAAAAATTTTATTTTAAGTTTTGTGTACAGTATAATATGTTCAACGAGTTATACAACTATTTAAATAAAGGCAGATCGAAATAGACAGGTGATTAGTCTAGGTTATCTTTCTTTTCTTAAACACTTTATTAATGAATTACTTCCTGTAAAGCAAGCATCTTGCAATGTGCTCTCAAAAGATATAATAAATATGTACCAATTGAATAATAATATACAATATAAATTAATATAAAAAATATACAAAAAAAAAAATAAAATCCTTAAGTTTAATTGCTTTCTTTACTTTACTTTACTGACGTATAAGAACTGTGCGAAATGTTTTACTGCCTAAATACTAATTATCAATGAAGTGAAAATCCTAATTACACATTGAAGTTGCCGAGACATAATTGAGTGAGACTTGGCGTTCATTACCCACTTCAACGTATCCGAATTCATCCGTTTAATTTCAAGCACCATTGTTATCATTTCCTCCAATAACAGAATCCTATTTTCTGCTATTGGGGAAAAAATTTTACATTGGAAATTCATTTGTGCAAGCGAAAGTACTTATAGTTTAGGATTTATGTTATTTTATCAGTAGATAAGACTATATCAGAATAAGACAGGATTCATTTCCACAGAGTTTTTTAAGGGTCATAACCGTCTAAGAAGAGTGGCGCTGATGGTCTGGAGATCTTAACGCATTAGAAGGATATTCTCCAGTCAGTGACTTTAATGGTAGTACAGGACTGGAAACATTGTTTAAAAGTCCTGCATTGTCCGTCGTTCGTTTGATATTAATTACTTTTGGGGCAATCCTAATATAAATGTGAATCTCTTTCCTTTGCGAAAAAAATTCCGTTCTATAAATTCAACTCCATATTCACCACTGGTTTATTTTTTTCTTTAAGGGAATAAATATTTTAATAAAAGTGTATTAGCAGATATCACTTACGAGTAAGAAGCTATGAACTATGAGGCGACCTTTGATAAATATAAAGACACCTTTGAGGCCACACGTATGCAGGAGGTTAAAATTATCGAGCGTTCAAAATTACCAAAGGAGAGTTTTTTTGACCGTAGATATTATTCTTAGATGATTTTAGTTGGGGTTCGGTCAAGGTAGTGGTAGGGAAGTTAGGTAGTGGTAATGGTAGGGAAGTTAGGTAGTGGTAATGGTAGGGAAATTAGGTAGTGGTAGTGGTAGGGAAGTATCCCTACCTTGACCGAACCTCAACTAAAATCATCCCCTTTCCTAACTCACGTGCACACATATTTACACCTTTAGCGGGCTGAAATCAGCTAAGACGGAGGGGGAGGGAGACCAAATTGAAAAATCGTTCATGTAATTGTTTCTGTTGAAATGGGAAAAAATGTAGTAAACATAACCAACTCATAATAATATGAGTAAACATAATTTTCTAACATTATTTTGTTATATAATTTTTAACTGGAAATAATATTGCGAGAAATATTTAAGAATATAATTTCGATAATAAAATGAAGGAAATCTGATTGGATTATGCAACTCCTGTGCGCTGATGTTTTTGGTATATTTCTAAGGAACTAATTCCTCAGGACATTCCCATTTCGCTACAATTGTGTAAATTAAGGGAATTTCATAACTTTCAGTAATTTATTCTTTTTAGGTAAATGTTGATTGTCTGATTAAACCTGAATATTTCTAATAATTTCTATATTTATTCTCTAACCTCTTACCAATTTAATATGAGAGAAAGTTACATTTAAAAGACTTTTGTAACCTTGAAAATTTCTGTATATTTACTACTGTACTCTGTGTCTAATAGATATAATCGGGGAAAAAATAAAGAATAAAACATACTAATAGATTCATAGCCTTGGGGGTCTATTCCTTGCTTTTAATTCATAACGACAGAAGACAAATCCCTCTCGACTGCCACTAGAAAAATCCTCAAATATCACTCCCCCACCTCTCCTCTACAACGGGATGATAGCACATGGGCAGCGTCCGATGCAGACATAGCTGAGGTCTTTGGCCTTCACCTCAAGCAAACCTTCACTCCTCACCCTGACCCAGAAAACCATTCTAAGAGCACGAAGGTAGAAGAATTCCTTGATTCCTCTCTTCCTATGTCTCCACCTCCTAAAGCGGTCACCCCTTCTGAGGTCAAATGTATCCTCTCCCGCTTGCCTAAATGCAAAATCCTAAAACACTTACCCAAAAAGGCTGTAACTTTCCTCACCTACCTCTACAACACCATTCTTCGAACCACACACTTTCCTCTCCTGTGGAAATTATCCACTGTTATCCTCTTTCCAAAGCCTGGCAAACCCCCAAGCAATCCTTCTCCCTATCCCCCAATAAGCCTGCTTCCTCTTTTTTCAAAGGTCTTTGAGAAAATTCTTCTTAAAAGACTAATACCAATTCTAGACGCTCACCAAATACTTCCAAAACACCAGTTTGGTTTCCGAGCCCAACACTCCACGATCCAACAGGTGTTTCGTGTTGTAGATTGCATATCTTCCACTCTTGAGAACAAGCAGTACTGCGTTGGTGCCTTCCTCGATGTGTCACAAGCATTTGACAGGGTGTGGCATCGCGGACTACTGTACAAATTAAAATCCATTCTCCCAAGCACCCTTTACCTTATCCTTCGCTCCTACCTAACCAATCGATTCTTCAGGGTCCGGCAAAGATTAGATTACTCCGACTATTACCAAGTGGAAGCGGGAGTTCCACAAGGTAGTGTGCTTGGCCCCATCCTTTACATCCTATACACTGCCGATATCCCGTCACATCCTAACACACTCCTAGCAACCTTTGCAAATGACCAAGCAATCCTTTCTACTGATGCTGACTCACTTACTGCTAAACAAAATCTCAAACGGCATCTAAAATACATACAGCGCTGGTGCCAGCGCTGGTGCATTAAAGTCAACGAAGGCAAATGCTGTCATGTCACGTTCACACTAAGGAAGAAACAACCTGGCAGAATTTACTTTAATGACATCCCTATCCCAACTTCCGATTGCGTCAGGTACCTAGGCTTTCATCTTGACTCCCGTCTAACATGGAACACACATAC
>KZ807398.1:213190-223659 GCA_000696205.2 Oncopeltus fasciatus
AGGTTTGCTGACCCTATTTTTTCTCTCTAATAGACTATAATATAAAATTTTAAATTTCACCTATATAAATTTTAATTAAATAAAATCACATAGATAAATATTAGCGACCACGGTGATGTGGTATGGTCTATCACACCGTACATAAATATCCCACTTTCTCAGGAGCGAACGCCAGGCTTTAGCGAGACAATGCGAGCGAGGTTACTGAACTCGGACGTTCTCAGATTCACTGTGACACATATCCGTACCCATTCTCCGAACCAAGGTCTATTTCGGTCCTCGACCATTTGTCAACTTCAGATTAGGATCCGAGCATACAGAAGACCTTGTAACTTTCCAAAGTGCACTAAACCCATAAGGGTGCACTAAACACCCCGAACGCAAATATCTCTTTAAGGGTGGGATCCAGTTCCCTCTGAAGCAAGTAAATGTTACTTCGATTCTTCAGCACCGAGGGCTCTGGGCTCGCTGGTTGCCGGGGTAATGACAGTCAGGATGTCACTTACTGATTTCTGTCAAAGAGACAAAAAATGTTGGTCGCCAATCCTTCACTGATCATACAACAAGAAATGCCAAAATAATGGTCCATTTAAAAACTACATAAAGTGCAAATATACCTAAATATATCTCTCCACAGTCTTTTAAAATACCGAAATTTAATTTATTATTTGATATCTATCTGCTTCTCGTTTCTGATATTAATTTTTTCTTAATTTTTCTAGTTATTAATATAGAAAATTGAAAATAGCTTTTACATATGCGAAAGTAATTTCTTAAATGTGAAATTTTGGCACAAATTTTGTTCAATAGAATTGTAAAGTTTCATTTTACTTTCTAACAAAAAGCTTATAATATAATAATAAATATAATATAATATATATTATAATATAATATTTTGTTTAATAAATTACTTCATAGAAATATTTAGGAGTATCGTCTGTTGAATTAAGTTCTTTAGCTCAGTCATATTGACGAATGACATCAGCATTATACCTAAAATACCATAATAATTTGGTAAAATAATAATTTCTGCGAGTATATCAGAGGAAATTCACCTATATTTTATAGCTATCAGATTCAGGACTTCTGTTACCAATTTTTATTCTAATTGCAATTGCTTATAGTTGTGTCTCTCTTGAAAGCAGATCTACATATTATAGTCGTTCATCCTGCGGGTTGGTGCTATTTACTATATAAGACTGTTTATATAGTTTCTGAGTTCTTGGGCGAGTCCTGAGAGGGGTCAGCGAACTCCCACCGCCCCGATCCACTGAACCACATGTACTCCTTCTTGGAGTCTGGGGTAGAGCCCGAACTGTACTCCCTACCGGCGGGGGTCCCAGGACTTGCGGCCAGGACATTGTCTGAGTGCAAGAGAGGTGAACGCACCAGGCTGATCCACTTTGCTCGCATCGCGTTAACTCTCCCTTAGGTGCGTCGAGCGTGACTCCAACTCTCCGCAATATATCAGGTGGTCGGGGAAACCGCTAAGCAGAACTCTTCCGAATCTTTCCTTAAGCCACATATACGAATGGATATCATTTAACTTTATTATAAGCTGTGATTAGACAGAAGTTAATTTCAAATAGAAGTTACTACTTGTTCTTGCCTAGGACAAGCACTACATACTTGCAAAGAAACAGCCGAAGATGAGTTTAATTATACAGTGATACCAGCTGATGGTTGACGTCGATTGGCTATTGTCGCTGCCTTTCCATGCGATCAGCTGGTATTTGCTCGTCCCACGCTCACGATGGTTGAGAATCTAAAGAGGGAGATATGGAATGCGAACTCCAGAAAAATTTCCATTACCATTTTCAATGGAAATTTTTCTGGAGATCGCAATCGAGTGTGAACTGCGTGCGTTCTTGGCCACTAAGGATTAAGGTGCAAGAAGCGGAGGTGGGGCCTGAAGAAGACTGAGGTTAATCAAGCATCTGAGCTCCTTTTGTTACGGTGCTTTTCTGAGACTGATGTTCTCATGGAAGTTGAGCAGGGGCAGAATCTCTGTTAGAAAACAAACTTTGAATATTAACGTGAAGAGTAGAAGGAATATGCACATACGAGACGGGGACTTTGGACCAGTGCAGCCACTCCATGATCCAGACAGTTGAGGTAACACCAGATTACTGGAGGAGTTGTAGTGACGTAACCAGGCTCGATAGAACGCGAATATCTCAAGAAGGATGGTTGTCCCTGAAAGTGTACTTCAGAAGTTGGGAGGTCAGTGTATGCGAATGGAAAAATGTCCGCGGCGAGTACTCCAGAGGGATCCAACTAAACGGGGAGGCGGAAGACGTCTTGGAATTACATATTTAGGAAGCGTGGAGTGAACAGGACTGCAGGCTGCAGCACGGAGACCGTGGGCAATCTGCTCTGGCAGACTAAGCCAAGTTAGAAATATGAAATATAAAACTTGCCTTTAGATCAAGAGGATAATTGTGGTAGAGTAATCCCACATTTCATTATTTATTTGAATCGTACAGGGAGCTAGAGAAAAAACTTTCTACCTCAGCCGGGGATCGAACCCGGGTCCTCCACTATCCGGGCGGGAGCTGTAACGAGGTAGTGGCCCTTTGCCAAACGAGAGTCCATTAAATAGCCAGCAACTATATCTTCGCCGGGTACAAGACAACATATTCGTCATACTTGGCGGTCAGACTCGCAGTGAAGCGAATTGCGGGGAACTAGATATTTTTCTCACTCCCTCGGTGGTGTAATTTGTTAACTCACCCGCCCGGATAGTGGGGAACCCGGGTTCGATCCCCGCCTGAGGTATAGTGTTTTTTTTTCTAGTCCCCTGTACGATTACAATTAATGCTTCCTACTTTAATATTGTTGAAATCATTATAGCAACATACTATTACTCTAGTAATCTGAAATATGAACCTTCAATGATAATAGTTCAGCAAAAACTATATTTCCTGTTCAAGCGTAAAATAATAAATAACTGCTCAAATGGAGAGTTTTTTGACCTTAGATATTATTATTAGATGTTTTTTAGTTGGGGTTCGGTCGAGGTTGAACCAAAAATTAAAATTTTAAAAATGTGTATTTTTTAAATTATCTGCCAACGTTTCGGCTTTTATTATAAACCATCTTCAGTGCTATCATGAAGGCGAGCGAGCACGTCCCCCGTAAAATTGTATTTTTTGGACCTTCACTTATAATTAAATAACTGCTGTATTTTTTTTAGTTTACGGTAACTAAGCGTCACTATATTAACGCTAAGTATGCCAACAATGTTAAGTTTTCTTATAAACTATCAAAGAAAAATGTTATCATTTATTATTATTATTATATTCATTATCGCAATTTCTCTGATTTTAGTTTGAAAATTAGTAGAATACGTCATAAAAATGTTTTTGGATTGTTGTCTGTTTTCAATATAATTTTTCTCCATTTATACACCTACTTGCTTCAGAATATTTTCGCTAGTTCTTATAATTACCCATTATTTTCCGTGGGATGCTCAGTATATACCGTGCGATCTTTACAGACCTGAAGTTCATCGGTTCATGCACGGAATCTATAATGGCGTCTTTGATGTCCGAGCCTTCCTAAGAAAAGCCCCTCTAATTCTGCTAACTAAATAATATCTTCCTCGTAAATTTTTTTACGCTGAATTTTTTTTTTCTGTCTGTAATTTTTAAAAACATTTTTGTCTGGTGTTATGAATGCAACTAGCCTGAGATTAAATGCAGCTGGAAAATTAGCTTTTTCCCTAGCTGTCATTAGAAGGGCATATTATTGGTTATCTGAAATAGAAATACTTTTATCTTCAAGATAAATATAAAATCTTCCGAAGTAATCTTTCTTGATTACCGGAAAAGGGCTGATTTCAAATAAATTTCTCATTGAAGCCATTCTAAGAGTTTTATCTTCCTTTATCGTGAATCACTTTCCCCCGCTTAGCAAATTCACAATCTACTTATTTGTGACGTGGAATGAATTCCAAAATTCCCAAGATGAAACACTTATAAACAAACTCATTAAAGATTAATTTAATTCAACATACATTGCACTATAATGATTTCCTTAGAAATTTTTTTTTTTAAAACTCTTTATTCAGAAATTACATCCTGCACAGCGTGCATCTTGCAGTGCACTCTCAAAATATATAATAAATATGTACAAATAAAATAATAATGTACAAAATAAATTAATATACATTCCTTAGAAATTAGCGTTAAGCAATTCCAACTGATCCATTTTCTGAGGATCGAAATTTAATGTAGCTTGTAGAATCGCCTTTCCTCCAACCATCTTGTAGTGATGATTAAAAATAAAGATCCAAAATAAATATGACTATTTCCACCATACAGGATAAACTTTTTTTTTAAACTTTTATTTATTTATTACATTCTGTTAAATAAAAACATTTTATAATTTGATTACAGTCAAAAATAAAAATGAGATTCTATGTCAATCACATGAGGAGAGAAGGTATGACATCACTCTCAAAGTATAAACATAATAAGGAAATAATACGTACTCGTCTTTCAACTCGCCTACTCATTTACTCGTCTTTCTACTACCCTTCTACTCGTTTTTCTGCTCGTCATCTACTCGCCTTCTATTCGTCTTCATCTCGTTCTTCTATTCGCCTTCTATTCGCATTCTTCTCGTTTTTCTACTCACCTTCTATTCGCATTCTTCTCGTCTTTCTGCTCGTCTTCTACTCGATCTATTCGCCTTCTTCTCGTCCTTCAACTCGCCCTTTATTCGTCTTCTACTTGTTCTACTCGCTTTCTATTCGTCTTCTCGTTTTCCTACTCGCCTTGTATTTGCCTTCTTTTTGTTTTTTTAATCAATTTTAATTTGCATTGGGATATTCAGCTTTTAAATTTAAAAATCAACCTATAGCCCCCTCCCACTTATCCGACTTATGCCAAAATGAATTTATTAAGACTATTCGTAATAGAAAACCCAAATGCTGTTTTTTATTTAAGATAAGTTTTAAGATATCTTCTTTAATAATTCCCTTCATATTCTGGTTTCTGCAATACATGTTATTACTTTTATTTGTATATTGTATTATTATAGAAGTAAATAAATATATATTTAAACATATTTAAATGTAGGCATTTTTTTCTAACGCTAATAACAAAGAAGAAATTACGATTTTAAAATTTGATCACCAAAAGTTCAGTCATTAACAAAGTTATTTTCTGGTTTGTAAATAGAAACCTATCTATGGAGTTTAAATTTTTTATTTTAAAAATTGTACGCTCTAGAGTGTGTGCAGATACGTATATGTATATATTATTTGAAGGAATCGTATTTTTTTTCTTTCCGCTAATTAGGATCAATGAAATTGTTTAAAATGTTGCGTCTTGGTACCAATGTGAATGGCTTCATTTCCGTAAGAGGAAATCTGGTAAAATTTTTACACGACAAAAATTCTTACTGTGTAAATGATATTTGAGCTGCATGTCAAAATCAGCCAAATTTACCAGATCTTATAGAGTTGTTGAGGTGATCTCTTCTGTTATTCAATAGTTTTAACGGTTACCTATATTAGGTATTGCAATACTGCAATGTATTTAGTACGATACGAACCAACCGTAATGAAAGTCAGGGCATTTTATTTTGTGCATTAACTTGTCAATCATGGGTGCATATTTATATAATTTTTTAAATGATAATAAACCAAAAGTTCTTTCTACGTTTTGATATATAATGTATGTTACGGGAAACTTTAGAAAAAAATGTGTAACCTTTGTGTAACTGTTTGTCTTTCCGCTTATTTAAAAAGCAATGAAACTGTATAGCTTTTAGAAAAGTCACAACATCCTTGTATATGTGGGAACTTCGTCTGCTCTTCGAAAGGATACACCGGGAAACAAGTGGTTTCTTCATAATTTTTTGTATGAGCCGCTTGGACAAAAAAAAAAAAACCTTCTTCCATTAGAAAGGAAAGGGTGTATTAACCCCGGAACACAAGAGCCATCTTCGGGTCTACCCAGACCTCAGGAAAAAACACGCCGGTACTGTTAGGTTCGAGGCAGGTATACGAGGAATAAGGGCCTAGCGAACCTCATACATAAACAACTCAACCAACCCTGTTGAAGGTCTAACGGAACCCTTCACTCCCACACCTCAGGGCACCCCTAGGCTTTCTTCCCGGTTGAGGGTTTTAATCGAAAGTCTTGCAGGTCGTAGAGTAGGAACAGACCACCAAGGTTTTGGGGGAGTAGGAAATTTCCTCCTTCTCCCCTCCACTCCCACTAGCAAGTAATTTAAAAAGTAAAAGATTGAAAGAATAACCACATTTTTTTCGATATTTAAATTGTTTAATGCTTTTATGGCCGTGGTATTTAATTTAAAATACTTTTCAACAATATAATGTGGGCTGTGAGTTCCTATCTGGAATGTTCTTATCTCCTCTTCGATCTCTATATCCTACAAGCATATAGTCAGCACTTGGCTTCCTTTTCGTACCTATCTATTTCTATATTTGATCATCTAATGTAGGTTCTTAACTCATCCCTAATCTTTTAATCTTTATTTAAGTCTTATTTTCTGATCTAATCTAAAGTCTAAAAGACGTCGATTATAACTATTGCATACAGTGGAGATACATCTTCCCAATTTGACTTCAATCCTGTCCCTTGTTCCATCTCATCTTTTATCCAATTTTTTTATTTTTCACAGTGATTAGCTATAGTTATGGTCAGACGAGCTCAGTTCCAAAACCCTTCCTCTCATGCTCACCCTTTTTATCTTTTTTTCCACTTTGATTCCTTCTTCTCTCCAGTCTTGTAGCTACCGAATGCACTCTTTTACATCACCTATTGAACTATATATAGCTAATAAATATTCAAATAATAAAAAGTAAGCAACTCATGAGATGCTTTATATCAGTAGTTTTCCTATGCTTAAATAAGGTAAATGAGAAAATATAATTTATAAGCCGCAGGGGACAATAACTGTAAAAAATATGACTGTTAGTGTAGGAGAAGCGATCACCCATCGTAGTTAAATTCGTAAATTTCTTCTTGAACAAGTGTTTTTCTTAAAAATGTTACAGAAAATAAACTAGAAAATTTTAGAATTTTTTCTCCCGCTAAACTACCTCTTTTCATCATTCGATTTCAAACAATAATATCTTATTACAAGAGTTTGGAATGAAAAGGATAAATACTGAATTTTTTACGCTATTAAAATAAGGGGGCCCGAACACTCGAAATATACATAATTTTTCTTAGTAAGTTAAAAGTTTAATAAATAAATAAAATTAAGTAAATCATAACTATGCTTAATAAGTTCTTAAATTTCTCTTAATATGTACTATTTGATAATTTATGAAGGATATAAATGTTACAAAATTAGTTTTTAAACCTATCATGTTTAACGCTTTTTTCTCGTAACATTAATAATAAAGAAAATAGTAATATTTTAAATTTCAGCCTCTGTTCCTCTTCCTCTAAAAATCTTTCTTTTTTGATCAATTTCAGCCATTAATGAATGTTTGCAAAAATAAACTTTTTGTTTAGCGAATTCGGTTTCATTATTTTAAACTTATCAGACGCAATGGTGCGTTAACACACACACACACACACACACACACACACACACACATAATACTTGTGCAGCAAATGCTATTACATTTTTTAAGTAGTATATAATAAAAATTATTAATTCATTTCAAAAAATTTAAAATTAAGACTAGCTTCAAAGCAACTATTATTATACCATTTGGTTATTTAATTAGCTGTTTAAAAAAATCAAAATATATTTAGAGATTTTTAATATTTATTTCTCTGAGACCATAGCTTGTTGAAGAGTTATATAAGCTTACTGAACACTATAACCCCAAAGCTTAGGGTAGTAGCCAGGAACAAGTGACTTAATCTTATCTCTTGTGTTTAGTTGTGAATCATTTTCTTCTAAGAAACTCGAAAGTGAAAGATCCTCTGAGTTGAAAGTGAATGTCTCCAAGCTACGAACGAAACAACAAAGTACATTCTGACATTAATAATTTTTGTAGTATATTCCTATTTACACTGAGCACCAGGGCACAATATAAAATTGTTATTAGATGATTTCAGTTGGGGTTCGGTCAAAGTAGATTTTAAATATGTATTTTTTTTTGGATCTACCTTGACCGAACCCCAACAAAAACCATCTAATAATAATATCTACGGTCAAAAGACTTTCCTTTTGAAATATAAAATTGTGTATAAACAAACGTGAATATAAAATTATATGTACTAACACACATATACTCAATATATATTATTCAGTACTTATTTTGTACTGAAATTATATAACAAGAAAGTCATTGTAAATGAATGAAAGACCTTGGGGAGAAACATTTTCCGTTCCTGGAGTTATTTTTATGGAGGTCTCCCAATAATAAATGCACAGTGATAAAATTGTAATTGTAACAAGTCGATCTGCTACACAAAATGACTCAAGGGAAGACTCGAACATTATAATATATTTACGCAAGACACGTAAAGATATTTACTAATGGAGAGTTTTTTCTTGGGGTTCGGTCAAGGTAGATCCAAAAAATTAAAGAATGTATGTGTATTTTTTTTTGCAATAATAACGTTAGAAAAATTGGATGATAATAAAAAATACAAATTTTCTTTAAATTTTACTTTTTGGATCTACCTTTACCGACCCCCCCCCCCCCGTCAAATAAAAAACATCTACTAGTGAAGATGTTTCTATCTACTAGTTTTCTGTTTCTGATTATCGAAACGCACAAATTGCGTAGTATTATCTTGGTGTGGCAAATGGAGAATAAAAATAAATGAACAAAAATAGAGTTAATTTCCAACTGCGGAAGAAAGACTTCCCTGAAATTGTGAAATTTAACAATATTCCTTTACCACATTCAAATTCCGTTCGTTACCTTAGGTTCCATCTTGAAGAAATTAAAAGACAAGAACTCAATCGACGATATGGACTTCTATACAGACTCATGAATAGGAACTCCAATCTTACGATAGAAAACAAACTGACGCTCTACAAAACCTTATTACGACAAAACCTTATGGACTTACGGAGTAGAAATCTGGGGTGCCGCCAAGCCTTCCAACATCCAAAGAACCCAGTCCTTTCAATCCAATACCCTGAGAATAATTGCAAATACTCCCTATTACGTATCCAATTCATCCGTTCACCACGATCTTAACACCCCTTCTGTTCAGGATCTCATTTCTTTCTGCTTCCAGTAGAGACCATGTCTTCCAACTCCAACCCCTACGTAAATAACTGACATAGCCTGTAATTAATTTGAGAGTGGTGTCATTGGTCACCTTCTCTCCTCATGTGATTGACATTGAATGTCATTTTTAATTTCACTGTAATCAAATTGCAAAACGTTTTTATTTAACAGAATGTAATAAATGAATAAAAGTTTATAAAAAAAAAAAGTATTATCTAGTGTCTATGCTCAGTCTTAAGAGTACTGCTTTTTTGCTAGGTAAAACGAAGAAGACTAACGGGACATGAGGCCCTACACAGCAACATATGTTCGGCCCTTTGTGGGGTACAAAGGGAAGCGGCTCATAATCATAGTATCCCAGCTTGTAATCATAGCGTGCACACTTGTAATTATCATACGTACATCCATTTACCGTTGAGCGCGGAACATTTGTTCCTTGTGCATATGGCTTGGGCGGCAAGCGGGCTGTTATTTCTACCGCAGGCTAACTTTGGGCAGTACATTTAACTTGTCAAGGGGGCCAGGGAGAGAGAGACTCGGGATTCTACTCCACCCAAAAGATGCGTGATTTAAGCAGATTTCCCATGCTACATTGAATATGGACATAAAGGAGTGTGTAATGCAAAATTTATTTTACAAGCCGTAGAGAACAAGACTGTAAAAAGGTAAGACCACTAAGCGTTACTCTAGTGTGGCGGAGAAGAAAGATTAGGAGACGCAGAGAGAAAAGAAGAAATTTACTCTTCCTTAACTCGTAAAATTTCGCTAAAATATTATAGAATAATAATAATACAAAATTACATTTTACACTTAAAATGTTCTATAAATTGTATCGTAACTCAACTAATTACGAAGCTATTGCGATTATATATTTTGTTCCTTTAAATACCCCTTCTCCGTAATCAGATTTCATCTATTAAGAAAAAAAAAGTTATTTAATGGTTTTCTAATGAAAAGTCTAAATGACTTATTCGGTTTTGATATTTTGAAAATAAGGAAACCATTTGCGGTATAATCCAAAACTCGAAATTACATTATTTTTCTTAATTACATTTTGTATAAAAAGTTATAAATTTATATTTTACATATATCATGTTCTACATATTCCAAAATATTTATTAGTTAAGAAGACATTGACAAATCACCTGACGGATTTCAGCCATTATAAATTCATATCATGGTTAGCAAAAAGGAGCCTACATACTGAATTGATTTTCATTATTTTGAATTTCCTAAACTAGAATGAATTATATAATACCACATTACTAATATATACATATATATA
>KZ807398.1:230313-246301 GCA_000696205.2 Oncopeltus fasciatus
TTAAAACAGTTAAAGCACCTTAATGGTGCTGGAATAAATGGTTTTACCTCTAATTTAAGGTAACCAGCCTTTATACTTGTCGGTAAAAATGGGGTGGAGAATTTTAATATAAATGTAGGAGTGGGACAATTTCTCTTTTTATTGAAAATTTGTTTCACTTCAACCACATTCATATCTTGAAGCTCTAATAATATCTCAGCTTCAGTGGAGTTCATTAAATCATACGATCTAATAACACCTTTACATGAGTTGAGAGAATCATGTTTTTTACATTCAACACCAATATCATAAAATTTATTTAATTTAAGAAGCTTGGCTGCTTGAACGTCATTCACACATTCGACGAGAATACTCCCATCCCTGAGTTTTTTAATATTTGCAGGTTCACCAGCGCATCCTGTGATTGCTTTATTAATCAAAAAAGGTGACACACCTTTAAGATCACCATCGCTAGACTTTTTAAAAATTAGAAATTTTATTTTCTGCTCAACTTGCTTTATAGAGGCAGAATTTAAATTATCATACAAAGTAGTATGTTTATCGGGCCCAGTTTTTTTCTTCTTACGCTTAGGGCTGTGAGAGCCCTCAAAAGTATTCTCCCACATTAAAAAAAAAAATATAAAAAAATGATACTTAGCCTGTCTTGTTAGTTGGTTGACCAAGTAGTCTGCGAAAAAAGATCGTCAAAATATTAAATACGAGAGCTAGTGCCGAGAACACTGACTATCTAAAGCGGCTTATAAGATAACGGACACGGAGAGATCCTCTCGCTACGGCTATCACCATAAGACTGAGTCCCTTTCTTTAAAAAAATATTTTAAAAAATCGATTTTTGAGCTTCTTTTTAAAAGTTGTTGCTCGAGTTCATTAAGTAAGTGGAGTGGTGGAGGGGGGTGGGGGTTAAAGTAAGATTAAATTGAGATATCGTTAATTTATTTTATGTTTGTAGGGAATAACAAGTATATAGACGATAGATATAGACGTATATACAATTTTTCGTCGATATATAACGTTGCCCAACCGCTTCCTCCAACACGCCCTCTCCCCCTCCTTCACTGTGGGTATAAGTGATGTTACCTTTCATCGATATTCACCAGTTCATTTATTAACATTAAATTAGGCATTTAGAGTTATGTTGTTATTATTAATGTGGCGTTGCATCACGATGTTGCGTCCAGGCCTCCTAAATCAACAGCCACCAGGAGTCTCTGTCCAGTGCGTTTCCTTGATCGACAGACTCTTCTCTTTCGGAGGATAGTCATTGTCAGCAGTCTACGCGAGAAGCCTTCCTCGTCCGTACATGCCATATGCCCTGCACATCTGAGTCTGGCTCGCTTGATGATAGCGAGGATATTGGGCTCGCGAAAGTGTTCGTAGACTTTCTGGTTCGTCCTTCCCCGTCATCCTCCAGGGCTGAGAACTGCACTAAATGTTCTTCTAAGGATCCTTCTCTCTAAGACAAGGAATTCTGGCATTCGGCTCTGGATGTGGTCCAGGTCTCCGCACCATACGTAAGGACTGGGCGGATATGCGTAGGAAAGGAGGATCTGTGTTCTTCTTGCCACTAGCCAGGTTTTGACTAATTCCGAAGCAAGACCGATCGGCGGATATTGTTCTTCCACGCATATACCATTACTGCAGATAACCCGGGATCCAAGGTAATTAAACTCAGACTTAGAGTTGTATGTAATTTTTAATTATGGTTCCAGTTGCTTGTATACCAGAATATTTTATTGTCCTCTCAAGGACCAGATCAAACGGCAGATAGGTGTGTATATTATGCATGACCATTTTTAATGAAACATGGGAAATCTTGTTAGTTTTTATTTATAATTCTTTATTGATAATTATTGCCTGCAATATATAACCATTACATAATTCCCTAATATTTACATGTGAAGAAAATATGATAAGGAGGATAAAAATACCATTGCATTCATTGATGCAAGTCCAGATAGATCTAATGATTTAGTTTAATACCAAGATCTGATGACTTGTTAATTTGGAATTTTGATTCAGAAGTCGGTAAAGTTGCCCATATTGTCTGTTAAATCCTTGATCTTAGCATATTGGGTCATCCAAATTAGTTTTGGACCAAGAAGGAATTCGAGATAGAAAACTTTTAGAGAGGAAAATAGTGGGGTGGATATCGGCTTTTTCGGAGTGTGAAAATGACAATATTTGTTTTCGTCTAGCGTTATTCGCCAGCGATTGAACAAGGTGGCATTGTATTAAAGGGAAAGGATCAGAAGTATCTGAAGCAGTGGAAGGGTCAGAGTGGCAGAAAAGTGTGGCTGTGTGACCCTCGTTTAAGTTGCTCCTGCATTCCTTTTCAAGTACAAACATACTTTTCTCTGTACGTTTTTTACATTTTGATCGTAAACTAGCAGATGTTCCTTCGGAGGCTGGAAAGGTCGCTTTAAACAGTATCTCCAATGCGATCTAGATCTTGCGATACTTGCTTTTCTCTAACTCTTTCTGTCACTTTTAAACCCTGACACATTATCTAGTAAACCCTTGAGATTCTTTTTAAATCCTTCTCTCCCGAACTAGACCTCATAATACACATAATATGTGTAGTGATACCTCTAAATGGCAGTTTTTAGCAAAAAGCTCTCGAACTCCTGTTTTAATGGTTGTTTCCACGATCATCCGGAAATTTTGAAAGTTTTCAACAAATTTTTATGAAGGAAAACACACTAGCAAACACTAGCTTTCGTGAAAAACCCACTCCATTCAACGATTCCTTTTATTCTCTGTTCATTTCCGACCATGAAACTAATACCCTATTTATACTTGTCACTATATTAATCCGTAGGTGGCTACTATGAAAGTAATCGCTAAAGGCAATTACTTCTGGTTTATGCAACTTCAGCANGTTTTGGACCAAGAAAGAATTCGAGATAGAAAACTGTCAGAGAGGAAAATAGTGGGGTGGATATCGGCTTTTTCGGAGTGTGAAAATGACAATATGCGATTTGTTTTCGTTTAGCGTTATTCGCCAGCGATTGAACAAGGTGGCATTGTATTAAAGGGAAAGGATCAGAAGTATCTGAAGCAGTGGAAGGGTCGGAGTGGCAGAAAAGTGTGGCTGTGTGACCCTCGTTTAAGTTGCTCCTGCATTCCTTTTCATGTACAAACATACTTTTCTCTGTACGTTTTTTACATTTTGATCGTAAACTAGCAGAAGTTCCTTCGGAGGCTGGAAAGGTCGCTTTAAACAGTATCTCCAATGTGATCTAGATCTTGCGATACTCTCTTTTCTCTAACTCTTTCTGTCCCTTTTAAACCCTGACACATTATCTACTAAACCCTTGAGATTCTTTGTAAATCCTTCTCTCCCGAACTAGACCTCATAATAAACATATGTGTAGTGATACCTCTAAATGGCAGTTTTTAGCAAAAAGCTCTCGAACTCCTGTTTTAATGGTTGTTTCCACGATCATCCGGAAATTTTGAAAGTTTTCAACAAATTTTTATGAAGGAAAACACACTAGCAAACACTAGCTTTCGTGAAAAACCCACTCCATTCAACGATTCCTTTTATTCTCTGTTCATTTCCGACCATGAAACTAATACCCTATTTATACTTGTCACTATATTAATCCGTAGGTGGCTACTATGAAAGTAATCGCTAAAGGCAATTACTTCTGGTTTATGCAACTTCAGTACAAAAATAATTTTTGTACTTGGATCATGGCGGGTATTTTTTTTAAATTTCAACAGATCTTTAGCATAGCAAATAGTTGTTAAGCTTAAAAGGTGTGTTAGAAGTTGTTTTAGTGAATGAAATATGATTTAACATCGAAGATAACCTATTAATTTAGTTGTGGTGTGTTATCCCACGTAAATTTTAAGCAATTAATGCGAGGGAATAGAATAAAAAATCTATCAATCCCAGCCATGGATCTATCTGAGAACCTGGATCTCCTACTTTCCCGGCCGGTATGCTTCCATTGCACCACCGTACGAGCTAGATAACTTATTAAATCCCCAACACACTAGCGACAGCCTAACCCACGAGAAAGACGAATACGAAGCATACCGGCCCGGAAAGCAGGAGATCCAGGATAGAGTCCTGGCTAGATAGATATTTTATTCTTTTCCCTCGCATTAATTGTTTATAACCTATTAATGGATCATATAAAATTATATGGTTCGTTCAAAATCAATCTGTCCACTCCAATCACGTAAGTAATTTTTAAAATAGTAATATATAAGCTTTAATATTTAAGCTTATTCTTGCAAACCGTCAACTGGTTCGTTAATAGTTGAACTCAGTCGAGAATGAGAAGGAATTAGAGAGAGATCAAAGTTTAACATTTTTATATTTCAATTACTNACGAAGTTCTCGCCTTTCTCGTGGGTTAGGCTCTTGCTAGTGTAGAGGGAATTGAATGAGACAACTAACGCGTCCTGGTAGCATAACTGACAAGTGCACCGGCCCGGATAGCAGGAGATCCAGGTTAGATTCCTGGCTGGGACAGGTAGATTTTTTTATTCTATTCCATCTCATTAATTGTTTATCCTCAAATCTGTTCTCTGGAGGTTTCGGCGCCATCTTCATTTCAGTCCGCAGGGAGGGTTGTAGAGATTACAGTTAGAGGACAGGGCCTATTCAATTGGGTTTGGATGGTGGAAACTGTGGAAAATAAAGAAGCTGTAAAAAAAGGAGGTTTTGGACTCAAGAGATACTAAAGTCATAGTGAAGAGAAGAGATATATAATGGGACTTATTTATAGAGCATTTGCGATTATTCTGAGAATTTCGGATTGGAATGATTGGATTCATTGAACGTTGGATGGTTGGTGGCATCCCACATTTCTGCATAGTATGTTCGGTTTGTTTGCAGTAGTCTTGTACAACGTTAATTTGTTCTCTGTTGTCAGTTTTGGGTTCCTATTCATTAGATGGGCTGTATAAGAGTCTTATTTGTCGGTTGATTTCTTCTCTTTTAGTTTTTATAGATTCGTCTCATGTGAGTCGTGACTCAAATTGGAACCCAAGGTTGTAGTGATTTGAGAATGATGTTGAATTTTACATTGCCAGAGAATGTTTTTGCCTAAAAACTAGCACGCATTTTGATTCATCAAATTTAATTCTTCATTTACTGTACAGTTGCTAGATACTTGCAAGATGGGCTCAAAGATTTTTTGGAAGTAGTTTTGGGATTGGTGTTGGAATGTGGGATTACCTTTCAAGCTGCAAAGGTGAGTTCTTAGTTAGGTTGAGATGTCAGCAGTGCATATACTTCCATTAAGTACTGATCGGAGTAATTTAATACTTGCTTACTTTAATACTTTTAATACGGTTAAATATGTAGGACATCAGGATTAGGTAAGTATTACGAAGAAGTATGGATTTAAGCTTTAGTCAAATACCACCGTGCTTGATTCGGTCAAAAGTTTGGAAAACACCCCAGCTTGATTCTTTGCTCTCGAGGGATGAGGAAATGTAGTCTACGACACAAAAGACATACTTAACAGGAGAATGCTTACATCAGAAGCCAAATTTCTGATTAAGACGAATATTTAATGATTTGATGGAAAGCATCGTTCGTTTTAACAGAATGTTTTGAAGACTTTGAATAGTATAGGAAAATGACTGATTGGACATTTTCATGATTGGTTACGTGGTGGTTTTCCAGGTTTGGGAAGTAATATTATGCCTGAAAACTACCAGAGAAAGTGGGTTATTCAGAATATGGAGTTATAAATATAGGTTAGGAATACAATAGCGTTCTTAGAGAGATTGCGAAGTATATGACCGGTGATTAAATCCGGGTCCTTTGCGCATAGTCAGGTGAGAGATAATATACTTGACCTCAGAGGGCGTGACTGCCTTAAGCTGTAAGAAGGACATAGGCAATGGCCCATCTAGAAACTCCTCAGTCTCCGCGGAACAGGACAGATCTAAATGATGATCTAAACCAAGATTACATGTTTTCTTGGGACACTGTGCAGACATTTCGGACTTGTCAATCGTAAGAGACCTAACAAGGAGGAAGAAGGTCCATGGCTCTTATGGATTATACGAGTAGCAGTCCGAAAGATTGCTCACTTACAGAAAGGCTAGACAGACATGTGTTGAAAGCCTCATTTCGTAAAGCACTTAATTTTTATTCTTGATTCGAAATAGACTATTAAAGTCTTCGCAAATTGAAAGATGTCTAAGATTCTCGGACAATTCTCTAGACTGGAGTTTCGCTATGATGAGGAGAAACGCTTTTTAAGAAATTTACGAAAGAAACTAAGATTTGTGAGTTCTTCCCCAGCTTTAATCAAAATTTAGTGATCAGACCTTTCACGCTTATTGTTCTCTCCGGGATGAAAATTTAATTTTTATACATCTTCGAGAAGATGATTCCTGGGCCTCATCCGACAAAGACAAGACCCAAATGTTTGCCAGCATC
Source organism: Oncopeltus fasciatus (assembly GCA_000696205.2). NCBI lineage: Eukaryota > Metazoa > Arthropoda > Insecta > Hemiptera > Lygaeidae > Oncopeltus > Oncopeltus fasciatus. Next base: position 236,726 of record KZ807398.1, read on the forward strand.
TAAAGCAAACATTCACTCCTCATCCAAATCCCGATAATTTGTTCAATAAGGCAGAGGTTGAGGAGCCACTGGACACAACATTACCAATGTCCTTAACCGATTAAGGCAGTGACACTGTCTTAGGTCAAGTCCATTATTAACCATCTGCCTAAGCGTAAAGCACCCGGCTATGACCTTATCACCGGGCTAAAACTTCGACATCTACCCCAAAAAGCAATAGTTTTCCTGATTTTCCTCCTAAATTGTGCCCTTCGAACACCCACTTTTCACATCTCTGAAAAGTTTCTGAAATAACCCTGTTTCTGAGACCCGATAAACCTGTTTCTAACACATTATCCTATCGACCAATTAGTCTTCTTCCTTTACTCTCCAAGGTATTTGAGAAAGTTCTTATAAAACAAATGATACCTTAAATATTCTTCCTAATCATCAGTTTGGCTTCCGATTCTACCATTCTTGTGTCCAGCAGATATTTCGCATTCTAAATTTCACTTCTCCTTTCCTCGAGCGAACAAAATTCTGTTCTAGGACACTCTTTGATGTTGCTCAAGCCTTTGACCGAGTTTAGCATTCTGGTCTATTATATAAGCTCAAGTCCATATTTCCAAGCAGCATCTACCTAATCCATAAATCTTACCTTTCTAACAGTTTCTTAAGGGTCCGGAAAATATCAGATTAGAAAGCAGGTGTTCCTCAGGGCACTGTGCTTGGACCTATTCTTTTTATTCTTTATACTGTAGAGATGTCCACTCATCCTAATATAAACCTCTTTGCAAATGAAATAGCGATCCTCCCATCCTGTTTTCATAACTCCTTCCAATATTCTATAAAAGCATCTTGATGCTATTCAGCAGTTGTGCAGCAAATGGAGAATTAAAATAAACGAGTCCAAATAGCGCAAATACGTATAGGTAAATTTTCGCTAAGAAAAGATCCTCCTCATAATGTTACATACAATAATATCCCTATACCACTCTCGGATTCAGTCCATTGCCTTAGGTCACGACAAAACTGCCATGAACAAGAACTCAACAGATGCCACGGACTCTAATAGAGACTTATAAATAGGCGCTCACAGCTCACATTAGAAAATAAACTGACCATCTACAAGACCATTATACGACCAATCTGGATCTACGGTGCAGAACTGTGGGGTGCCGCTAAGCCTTCCAATATCCAACGAATACAATCCTTTCAGTCCAAAATTCTCAGAATAATTGCTAACGCTCCATATTCTACTCTCTACACTTCATCACAACTTTAATAATCCATTCGTCCAAGACCAAGACCACTTGCTTCTCGCTCTTTCATAGCAAACACCAATCTATCCTAATCAAGATATCAACATGCCCAATCCCTTTCGTTGGACTCCAATCCTTACAATCCTCCCCAGCGATAAAACGGTGATGGCCTCGCGACCTCCTGGGCCTTAATGCCTACACTTCTTAGGAGTGGGATCAATGGGACTTTTCCCATTTCATTTTGTTGTTTAGTTTGTTGTTTTTTTAAATATTTATTTATTATTTTGTACGTTTATTTTTTTATATATCTTCTCTGCCTTCGAATCGTAAGATGTTTAATAATAGACCGTAAATAAAGATGTATTAATAAAATAAAAAAAATAAGCTTTTCTTTTTAAAAAAAATAAAATTGTTATGGAATATAGCATATTTTTTTTCGTATAGCTAATAATAAGTAAGATATTGAAAATTTAAATTGTGGCCTCTAAATATTTCTTTTTTCTTTGTACCTCGAACAATTTCAGCCACTAAAAAATTCCTCTAATGGTTAGCAAAAAGAAGCTCAAATACTGAATTTAATTTCATTATTTTTAAAATTGCATGCACTAGAGCACTCTCTCTCTCTCTCTCTATATATATATATATANGAAAAACTTTAATAAAGTACATATTGTTTTATATATATATATATATACACACACACATATATATGTATACACATTTTAACGGACCCTATTTTAAGTTTCTCCAATTTAGGATAGATGAAAATCTGCTATAATTTTTTATAAGTCGCGTCATTATACTGGTACCAGTGGTAATTTTAGGGAAGTAATCCGAAATTAGTTATTTACCACTGCCAGATTGATAAAACTTCGTACTTCACAATGTTTATAGCTGAACAGCCTATAAAATGAATATAATTATTCATTATGACGGTTACATTAAATGAATTGAATTTTTTTATAACTTGGGACTTACAGCTGACTGACAGATGCTTTTATCAGTCAGGATGTAAGGCTAATTTCCTCGCCAGTCTATAAAATTTTTATTGATAAGTAACAGAATTAATGGTGGCATTTTTGTTTATGACTGTCTGCTGTAATTATAATATTATTACAATTTGTTGTTTCTTTTAACTTTCATTTTCTTATTAATATAATTGGCCTTTTGTTGTTAGGCACATCACCTTTTGAAGAGCCATAAATTAGATCCTGTTTTTTGAGCTGTAGCTATTTAGAATATTTCAAGAATTTTTATTTTCATATTGAAAGATATTTATCATTTAAAAATAGTAATTATAATAGTAATTCGCCTCTTTGTCGGGACAAATCCCTTTGATCTGCCACTCGCAGAATTTCAACACATCATGTGCCTTCCGCTTTGTAGACTTCCCAATCGACAAAATGCGAAGGAATGGTGTTGTTGAGGGTCTTTAGAATGATTTTTTTTTTTTTTTTCTCGATATCATCTCTGACCCTATTACTAGATTTCAAATATGATAGTTTATAAATAATGATTTTAGTTGTGGTATTTATCACACCTTAAATTTTATATTACAAATGCAAGGGAGCCAGAAAAAAATCTTACTACCTCAGCCGGGACTCGAACCCGGGTCTCCTGCTTTCCGGGCAAGTATCCTGCATCCCTTGCACTTCATGTATATATGAGTTAGTTTGTATACATCACATATATATATATATGTGTGTGTGTGTGTGCAAACTGTTTATAAGTGTAAATACTGCTTGCACACATGTCTGTGTGTGTGTGTGTGTGTGTGTGTGCATACAATATTTAAACTTATTTTGCAAACCATTCGAGGAGCTAGTTAATGGATGAAATCGGTCTAGGGAATGTGTGTGTTTAAATGGAGGCCACTATATAAACTCTTAATATGGTCAATAGTATTAGTGTATGTACGAGAAAATGTATTAATATAATAAGTAAAAAATTTAATTTTTAACATTCATATTTTATAAAATTTTACAGAGAATAAAACGCGTATCAAGGGAAAGATTTAAGAATTAATATCGTGAGCTGGGTAGCCACTTTTATTTTAATACGAATAAATTAAATTTCGTATTTAGGGTTTCTTCTGCAAAAGATAGAATGTAATGGAGGGGAGATTTAAATGACGACTAAAATTTAAAAGTGTGATAATTTTTTTTAGAATTATCGCTATGAAGAATTTTATTAAACATCATAAGTGTAAAATCTAATTTACATTTATCATCTATAACATTTTTACGAAAAACTCCAATTAAGATAGATATTCTAGGATGAAGCTAAGAAGGTTCAGCACTTCCCCCCTCCCGAAGAATCTGTAGACAGCATTGGTGACCTCTTCTTTTATGCCCACTGCTTCCCCTGGCGGGATAGAATCGAGTATGGTGTATACTCCGATTTATGTCCATGAGAACAATTTATATCTATTGTAGGATTGTTGAAGATCAGTTGAAATCCTTCAAAGGTCGCGTCCTTGTACCAACATAAATACAATTTCCCTATGTAAAAACAATAAATAACTATGAAAACGTTTTGGATTTATTTTTGTTATGGCAGACCCGATAAAATTCGCGTTGTTTATGCAGCTCCCGTGTGACGATATTATTCCTTTTTTTTTTCCCCAGAATTAAACCAAATTTTCTCTTTTTGATTTTAATTTGTTCATTTTTTTTATTATTATAAGAGTAGACTAGTTATTGTATTTTATTTGTATGTTTCTTTTATTTCTCGACCCTGAAGAAGGCCATAACATTGGTAATAAATATAAATTTTTTAGTTTACAAATTAGTTTTGATTTCTTCAAATTCTAAGACAGAATTCCCTATCAATCCGTTCTCAAAAATAAAAGATCTCCAGGTCAGTCCATGAGGGCTATAATTCTTGCTCAAAAATAATATTTAATTTGAAAAATCTTTAAATTATAAATCCAAAAATAAATCTTACAAACTTTTACGAAATGAGTACATGAAACCCTCTTGTATTGTTCAGTAAAATTAATAATATAGGAGGAGTGAAAACATTAGCAGTATTTGTCTCATGTATTGATTATGTATGGTCTTACCTCGCTACTTGTGCCTCCTTGGCTACTGGAATTCGATGGTCATTGTTCCCATAGTGACCATACAATAAAGAATGGTACATCTGTTTCGCTTTAAAGCATAAGCTCATAAAACACTGAGGAGCTGGTACAAAATTTCTGCTCCGCTCTTGTTATCTTTGTGCCTGTTTAATTGGGTCGTAGTACCTCGGTAGCCTAGAGACCCATTTTCTCGAGGCGGGACGGCGGAGGGCGTTAAGGGTCTGGGTCTCAGTGAAGACTTTCCAAAAATACCAATACAATAGGGAAAAGGGCGAGCAGATAAAGGGCCTAACGAGGACAGACCGAGGGTAGCCCCGCCCTTTGTCGAGCCTCATCTCTGCACTGTAAATCACCGCTCTCGGACTTTCACATTTCCTGGTGAGGCCTGTTCTGAGAAGCCGAGAACATTAGCCCACAATGCTCTGAGACTGGTGGTCGAGGCGGTGGGGGGTCCCCTGAGCGAAGAGTACCGGGAGGAAGGAGGAAGTTCTCTCCGAGCTAAAAGTGGGTGAGATGCACGGGGTTCGTACCCATACTAAAGCCATCGTCGACTTCTCTTTTCTGATCCCATCTTGAGTCACAGAATTAATAAATAAATAGGTTTGAAAAAAAAAATTCTTAATTCTTGGCATTTGGCTGAAGGACAACAATAACAATCACCAGTATGTATTTATTTTTCAAAGCAAGAAAACATTTAAATATTCGATGAAAAATAATCCCAATTGCTGGGTGTTCAGGGGAGGGAAAAAGCCAGGTATCCTTTGAGTCGTTACTGACTATAGCACAGAAATAACAAAGTTAACTGTACACTGTGTTTGAACCTGAACCCTTTCGCATATAAGTCCTCTACAGTAAACACTTGACTACTCCTTGAAATTATTCAGTTTGGGGCAAGTTGAAGTTTTCTTTCTGTACAAATTAACATACAGACTGTCACAAATATGAATCACTAATCAAGTCAAGCTTTCGCAAGAAATTACCGTGCAATCAGTAAAAATAACTTTTGACGATGGCTTTTAACTTCAATAAAACTTTATAAAATCTGTTTGTATATGGTTGTAAGATTAACTACTGAAAAGTCAATTTTTCATGCATCCCATACTCTGAGCCTGAACAAATCAAAGGATAATGTATTTCTTCAAGAAAATTTGAAATAAAATTAGAATTTTAAAGTATTCAAGATCACACCTTCATGATAGCCCTGAAGATAGCGCATATTACCAAACACCATATATTTAATCCTTAAATCTTACCGTTTCTTTAAGGTCCGGCAAGGATCTGATTACTCCGACCACTTCCTGTGATAGTGGACGATCCACACGGTTTTATCCTTTATACTGCAGACATCCCCACCTATTCTAATACCCTTTTAGCCATCTTTATTGATGAAAAAGCGATCCTCTCTTCTCATCCAGATTCCAAAACCGCTTCCGATATATTACAAAATCATCTTGATGCTATTTAGCCGAAGAACAGGAAATGGAGAATTCAAATAAAAGAGTCAAATTGAACACAAGTAACTTTTCAGCTGAGCAAACATTCATGGGTTCCATCTTGACTCTCGAATAATCTGGGGCAAACATGTTAAACTTAAGCGACAAGAACTCAAAAGACGATACGGACTCTTATACAGACTTTTTGCAGCAAGCAGACGTTGAACACAGCTCACAACAGAGAAAAAACTGACAGTGTACAAGGTATTACCAGGACCGATCTGGACATACGGTGCAGAACTCTGGGGTGTCACTAAACCTTCCAACTTCCAGCGAATAAAATCCTTTCAATCCGAAGTCGTAAGAGTAATTGTAAGCGCTCCATATTATGTATCCAACTCTACCCTTCATCACGACAATAATATTCCTTTCGCCCAGGATCTCATTTCCACCTTCTCCACTTTTTTCTACAGCAAGCTAAAATTTAACCCTAATCCATATGCCATATCCCTGTCGTCGAACTCCAATCCTTACAACTCTCCCCTACGACTAGAATGAAGATAAATCGCGAAGCTCTTGGGACTTGGTGCCTAAATTTATTGGGAGTGAGGTCAATAAGCCTCTTATGCTTGCAAGGTGAAATTTAGTTAATTTTATTAGCTTTTATTTATTTTTTTTTGTGCATATGTACTTTATATTAAGCCATTAAAATAGAAGATGTTTTATTAGCAAATGTTTATGTATATAAAAAAATTATACTATTTTTTGTTTTGTTGCCTAGTATTTACTACAGGTATGATTGATGTTTAAATGATTTTGCACTATTAGCATTGTTCATTTGTTACGCAATAAGACTTTAAGGGGGAAAAAAGTTGTGATGAATTTAAAAAATATTTATTTGCAATTCGAGTCTTGATTATTGTACATTTGTTAACATAAAACAATGGTACCATTGATTATAATTAATAGCTAATACTTAACCGAAGGTACTGCATCTCATCCAGTAGTAATAGTTCTTTCTGGCAAACGACTACGGAGGAAATAATGCGAACCTCATGCAGTGTGGTATTCGCACCATCTCGGAAGACGATATCCACTCTGGAAGGACAAGTGGATACGGCGGAAGTGAAACCCAATGAGGCCTACTTTCCTACAGCTGCTCTGCTGGCCAGCTCTTGTAGCACACATCTTAGAGGGAGTTTCCCGTGGCTGCTTACTCGGTACCTTACTCTTTATGCTTCAATATCAATATATAGAACAGTTGGGAGAAAGAGAGTAAGGTGACTTCTTTCACTTCCTCAGAGAGGAGTGATGAGAGACGCCCTTCCCGAAATTTTTACTCATTGTATTTTTTTTTCTTTTTGTAAGTTCACAACAGTCTTTTTCCCACCTGTTATTATTTATTATATATATCAAAACAAAGCAATAAAAAACAGGTGGGATAGAGAGTCCAGTGCACACAAAAAAGAAAAAATCACAAGGACAACATTTTCGGGGATCTCTCGCCCTTCGTCGGTGAGAAGTGAAGAAATACTGGGTATGTAGTATTTCTTCACTTTTTACCGACGAAGGGCGATAGATCTCCGAAAATTTTGCTACTTGTGATTTTTTTTCTTTTTTTGTGTGCACTGCATTCTCTATCCCACCTGTTCTTGAATGCTATATATATACTGTATCATAGGTAAACTAAAATTAAGTAAATGACGCATGATATGGAAAAAGGGCCTTAGGCTTAACTTACAACTAAATATTTTTCATCAATAAGGAGAGCTGTTGTAGAGATTTGTAAACATGAATGTCCATGGAATGGGAGTTGTAGGTTATGATGAATTGGATATGATATAAGAAAGGGATGGATTAAGGAATAATTCAGATCTTGAGGGAAAAGTATTAAAATCATGGAGTAAAATAGAACAAGAAACCTAATATGAAGTACCATTTAGGACACATTTCATTAATAAAGCATTTACTATAAGCAATCTTCTAGTCTTCATGTATAGTTAAGTTTGCTTCTGAAAAGAATATATTTTAATATGATATACTTCTCTAAATTGTAAGATTCACTTAAAATCAAAAACGCTTTGAAGGCAATAATCTTCCCGATTCATCATTGCCACACTTGCACCTGGGTTTTTTTTTCTCTCTATTTACTACTCTCTTCAGTTTTGATATATTAATAATAATGAAGGTCTCGTGAGTGAATTTAGGGTCATTCTTAACTCTAATGTAGTCTCCATAGCATTTTAAATGTATTTAGAGCATTTCAATTGTTCACTCTATGAAACTATCAGGTAAATCATTAGAACTAGAAAGGAGACGGTATCAAGCTTATTTGTGTGATATTAAAATTACTGGTCTACCCTTACTCTTATTTTTATTCATCTTTAATGAAACAAGTGAAATTGGCTTTGAATACGCAGCCCCTGCGTCACGGGGGGCAAGACCGTCACGGTCTTTCTCTAAGAAGAATTTCTTAGATAGTTAGCTGAAATTCTTACTCTAATCTACACTAATGGTAAAGATGAATCGTCCATCCAACCCTTCAAAAAAATTATATTGAACTAATACAATGTTTTAATTTAACAGAATGTAATAAATAAATAAAAGTTAAAAAAAAGAAAAAGAAAAGAACTAACACAAACCCCCGTCTAGCATGCCGGGCTTAATTTTACAATAAATTTTGTTTATATTTTAGAAATGTTCTTAAAGACTTATTCTAGATGAATTCTTTATTGCTCTTGAATTAATTTACTTCATGATCACCTGGTGCGGTAAAAATCTTGATAATTTTCCGACTACAATTTCTCCATTGAAAAATTACGATTTATTATAACTATTATGATGTAGATGAAAAAACAATTAAATAAAAAAAAAACAGTTTGATTTAAATAGATTTGAATATATAGTTGCATGTCAGACCTTGTGATTTGTTGCTAGCGACATCACAATGGCTATGCTCTCCTCCTGTCTCTTGCTGAATTCTAATCTCTGCTCTTTATATTTATGTACTATCTTTACTGTTCCGTCAGACTCCTGCGTCATTCCAATAGGCCTGTTTCGCTTCCTGGTTCGAATTTCCCGTTTCTCAGCCAAATTAACTTTAGCCATTCAAGTTTTTAAAGAAAAACCATCAATCAATGATGTTTAAATTTGTCTGGGAAAACTTGAATTCACTGTTAAGGATTTAAAATGACTTCATATTTTGCTAGTAATATCAATTAAAACACATTAATTTAATTAAACATAATACTTTTATTTATTAGGATCGTGCATTAAACAAAGAAATACAAAATACGAGATTTAATGTAATCATATCATAAAATACAAATTATAGATCGTTATTAATATACAATTTCTATAAAATTTTTCACATTGATAATAATTAAAAATTGCTTCTTTTATTTGCGAAGTTGATAACAATTAGGGTTATCAAATAAAAACAATGCTTCCCACTTTATAACCTTTTGCTTGCTGAGCGGTTTCAGAGTCAATGATTCCATCCTCAGAGCTCAGTCACCTTATAATGAGTGCTCCTGCCCTGGCATTAAGATAAGATCCAGTGCAGCTAAAGCTACCAAGGCAGGAGCACACATTATAAGGTGACTGAGCTCTGAGGATGGAATCATTGATTCTGAAAGTGCTCAGCTAGTCTATTTTAAGATTTCAGCCCCCGTTTAAAATAAATAAATTTTTTTTTTTTTTCTCAACTTTATTATTTATTACTTTCTACATATTTTGTATATAGTAATGTGCTGGTTAATAGTCACAGTAAAAAAAAATTAAAAAAAAAAAAAAGATAATTAAGTTAATAATAATAAAA
>KZ807398.1:266868-278131 GCA_000696205.2 Oncopeltus fasciatus
TTTATATAAATTCTTAATAGGGGTAAAATGTCATTTTCTAAACTGTTTTTATTTTTACGTAATGTAGATATTTTAGAGGATGACTTAAAATGTTGCTGATGGGGTCTCTTATCTTTAAAAGAATAATATGATATTTGATGTTTTTTATGTAAACCATTGGCTAAATTATTTAGTGGCTGACGTTAATCAAGTTGACGGTAGGTTTGGAAGATGATGTTATGTTTACTAATTGAAATGTGGGAATTGATTAGTTTAATAAGTTTGGTTTTAAAGATTTTGAGAGGAAATTCCTATTTTTAAGTAGTATTATTTAGTCCCCTAATGATAAAGAACAAGTAATTATTATTGCTTTGGAGTAACAGGATTTATCATCTAGAGGAAAAGAAAAAAACCAGTTTGAAATTGAATGGAGCGGAAATGAATGCATGCATATTTAACATAGCCCGAGGCTTCAGACCTGTACTGACGTTAAAGTCACCAGTGTTATGTTCACTGCGATTGGACAAGGAGTGGGGAGCCGTCTTGAGGAGTGCAACTCAAGACTGTGGTGGTGGGAGAGCCTTCTCTCCATACATCTTTCTCTTTATTATAGTTTCCCCCTCTCAATACAATCTGTTATCATTTTCTTCTAAACATATTACCAATTGTCCATGTTAAACTTCCACCTTTATTTTGATATAAAAATTCTCCTACAGAATTGTTCAAAGACGATTGTGATTGGTCCAAAAATAAATTAGGCATTTAAGCTAATTTTTGCAGCCGTTGGATAGGATGACTAAAATCAGTCCAGGGACAGGGGGGTTTCGAAGTAGACCAAAATTGTAAAATATTCGTTTTTATTGAGTTGCGAAAATGTTTATTGGATAGGCGTTAAATTCATTTTCTAACATTTATATCCTTTAACATTTTTACGAAGAACTGTCGTTATGGAGATCACTTCCTCAAGTTATGTCTGATCTCTTCCTCAACTCTTCCTTCCCCGTTTAGAGCTAAACTTAGTGGTCATGTCTTTTGCGCTCATCGTTCTCTATGGTTTGTGAATTTAAATTTCCTCACTTACTCTTATTTATGTACATCTTTAATGGAACACGGGAAACCTCCTTAGCTTAAACAGCTTCTGCACGACGTACTTTTTCTAGGGATACTCCTAGAATTTATGACAAGAATTTAACAAAAACAGAAGCCAGCTATATTAGGGGCACAAGTGAACACTAGATGTTTCTTAGTGGACATGTTAAACTTCTTTATCTTAAAAAAAAAATCCTAAAAATGACGTAGACTGGGAGTTAAGTCTCATCTATATTTTGTCTGTTGGATAGAAATTCACCTAAAACGTTATCCCTCTATATTTATTTGTAGTATACTTATAATATTACTTATTGTCTCTGAATTTATTTATGTTTTAATTCCATACTGTATTTGCATTTGAGAACTCCTGGAAGGTACCTCTAAGGAGATCCTATTGTGCGTATGGGTCAATGACTCCGTGTCTGTGACATACATCCCCACTCTACTCCTACCCTCTCTAGGCACCAGCATTTCTCTGCTCAAAACGGAAATTAGGTTTGCTAAGTGCTATTTTATCGTCTTCTTCATTAATTTCCCTTCACTGTCCTTATTATTTGAACTCTCCTCCGCCTCCTTCCCTTAAGCATAAATATGAAAGAAAAGTTATCACTCTTGGGTTGAAATTATATGCTAATATCCTTTTTTTTTACGTTTTATGATATTTAAAAAGTACGCGTAAGAACTGTGTAAACTAAGCAGATTTTCCTAATTTTTTTTAAAAAGTCGGGCATAAATAATAGTAAATGACATTCGATCTTACAAACTGAAACGTATCTGTATGTTCGGGTGGGATTAGTGGGGTAATCGCCAAGTCTTCTAGTTATTTTGAAATATTATTTATTTACTTTGTAAACACAAACTGCTTCAAGCGATTCATCATAAAATTCAATTTACGGCTGTAAATAATTAATAGCTATTGATTTTGGGTCACCTGAGTTTACCTTAGCCCGAAAAAAAACATTCGTGAAGTCTACCGCATATTCCAGATTAAACATTTACTTGTAAATTGACTAGAGCTATGAAGTAAATATTTGATGATTTTTAGATAATTAGAAGTCATCGCGTGCCCGAGATAAAACTATTCATCTTCTCTCTAATACTACTATTACTAGAGGTTTTTTAAATTTTAACTTTCGCGTTATTAAGTTCTTTTAATACTCTAATATAAAGTTTTCCCGTATCCTAAAATGGCAAAGTTTTAAGTTTATGGATGCCATAATGAAAAACATACATTTATCAGCCAATGTAATAAGATACATATTCTATATTTACATACTGAAAATTAATACGTGAATTTCAAATATTCTTACATTTGTAGCCATTTTGTGGGTCCATACGTTGTGTAAGGCCTAGTAGTTTTATCAAATGTACAATCCGTGTCAATGACACATTAATCATTTTTGAAGGGGGTGGAAAAGAAACTTGCAAATTTTTAAAATTTTTATACCATAGAATTAAGCAGTTTAAATTTATTTTTGACGGCGAAAACGGCAAAGAAAAAGAAGAAAATAAATGAATTTTCTTTGTTTTTAATATAGAAAATAATAGTGGAAGATTGAATTCGGCTATTTTTAGAATATCCATTTGTTCCGACATATGCATGATTTACATCACTTTTAACCAATACTCAAAACACAAGCTGTCTGCTATTTATTACTTAGTCTATATCCTTCATAAAATACCAATGTTCTATGTAAGTTATATGAGAGAGGGGGGATGCATTTACCAAGTGGTTAGAATAAATAGGTATAAAACTTGAAATAAAAATAGGGTATAGGACCCAAGCTCGCAAAGGTATGAAGCTTCATTTCCAGAGCTTCTGAAGATGACCTTCTAAGGTCGAAAGCTCAAATACACAATTAAATAAATACCTTGTGAGAAAAAAACAATGTGGTCTTTATATTACATTTAATTCTTCAATTATTTATTGCATATTAAAATTTCAATTAAAATTTATGACTTAAGCAACACACATAATTATATATAATAAGAATTTAGAAATATATTATTNAATTACGAAAGATCCTTTACACAATTTATATCTGCTACTCCACTAGAAACATAAGATCATTTTCGACTTTTAACTGCTGCCAAAAATTTGACCCAGATGTGCACGTGCTTATGTTTTTATTTAAATATATTTTTACATTTTTAATTTTAACCACTACAGAGCAAGTATATATCATGTATATTATATGAAATATTTATTTCATAAAGTATATGTCCGGTGAAAAAATTTAGGAACATTTAAAAATGAAATTATTTTTCGTAAATATCTATAAGCCACTTATTTAGTAATTTTTTAAATTTAGTATATTTTGTCAGAAAATCATCAATAAGCATATTAAGAAACAGTATTAGAAAAATAATTCATTTAGTGCTTTGAAGTCTTGCTAAATGAGTTGAAAGATCCCAATTTCGTTGAGCACATAAATACCAATACAGAAAAATATATATAAATCTATGGGAATTAATTTACATTAGTGTCTCAGTCATTGCAACCTATATTAATTATTACTCACTTACAAGTTTTTTGTTTTTTTTTAAATTAGCAATGTATAGAATAAACATTAATGTAAGAATCAAAAATAATATAATCTAAAGACTATAAAGTAAGTCATGTTATTCCAATGTATTTTCGTTGTAAACATTGTAAACATTTTTGATAAAGTATAAATTGCAAAAAATATTTTTCAAACTCTGTCTCTGGATCAATGAATACATTATGTTACATTTTAAATAATGTATTTTCTCCCTTGGTATATTTCGACCTTGGATACACATTGTACGGCCACCCTCCCACTAAGTCCGAAACGGTACCTTTGCATCCCCCATAACCAAGGCGGTGACCGCTCAGGGGCGTTGAACTCTCTAGGCTGACACACATCCCCCTCTTCTTCCTCGGCTACCTTTCTACTCCTCCGGCCCCCCTCCGTCCCAGCCAGGGAGACGGATTCCAGGATAACTGCACAGATGGAGGACCGTTTCCTTTCCGAAGAACATGTCAATGGCGGAACTGAAATGTCACAGGAGTGGAAAAAAGCAGATGGAGACCTCATCTGGCTGAGCCTATTCCCTTTTGGGAATTTTTTTTTCGTAGCAAATATCTATCTATTTTTTTTTTGGAAATTCATCGGAAGAGCGTAATAACGATGCAGTTGTCGCCAAAATCCGTTTTTCGCTTCTATTGATATTAACTGAAGCCAATTTATAGGTTAAATCTATTTCTAAGAAACCAAAATACAGAGGTTTTAGATAACTACACTGACTCTACTGTTATTCTTCCAGGTTCGGAATTGTTAATTTCCTCTGAGGGTATATATATATATATATATGAAATTGTAAAATATTCGTTTTTATTGAGTTGCGAAAATGTATATTGACTAGGCGTTAAATTCATTTTCTTACATTTATATCCTATAACATTTTTACGAAGAACTGTCGTCTCTTCCTCAACTCTTCCTTCCCCGCTTAGAGCTGAACTTAGTGGTCATGTCTTTTGCGCTCATCGTTCTCTATGGCTTGTGAATTTAAATTTCCTCACTTACTCTTATTTATGTACATCTTTAATGGAACACGGGAAATCTCCTTAGCTTAACAGCTCCTGCACGACGTACTTTTTCTAAGAATACTCCTAGAATTTATGACTAGAATTTAACAGAAACAGAAGCCAGCTATATTAGGGGCACAAGTGAACACTAGATGTTTCTTAGTGGACATGTGGAACTTCTTTATCTTAAAAAAATCCTAAAAATGACGTAGACTGGGAGTTAAGTCTCATCTATATTTCGTCTGTTGGATAGAAATTCAGCTAAAACGTTATCCCTCTATATTTATTTGTAGTATACTTATAATATTACTTATTGTCTCTGAATTTATTTATGTTTTAATTCCATACTGTATTTGCATTTGAGAACTCCTGGAAGGTACCTCTAAGGAGATCCTATTGTGCGTATGGGTCAATGACTCCGTGTCTGTGACATACATCCCCACTCTACTCCTACCCTCTCTAGGCACCAGCATTTCTCTGCTCAAAACGGAAATTAGGTTTGCTAAGTGCTATTTTATCGTCTTCTTCATTAATTTCCCTTCACTGTCCTTATTATTTGAACTCTCCTCCGCCTCCTTCCCTTAAGCATAAATATGAAAGAAAAGTTATCACTCTTGGGTTGAAATTATATGCTAATATCCTTTTTTTTTACGTTTTATGATATTTAAAAAGTACACGTAAGAACTGTGTAAACTAAGCAGATTTTCCTAATTTTTTTTAAAAAGTCGGGCATAAATAATAGTAAATGACATTCGATCTTACAAACTGAAACGTATCTGTATGTTCGGGTGGGATTAGTGGGGTAATCGCCAAGTCTTCTAGTTATTTTGAAATATTATTTATTTATTTGTAGAATATAAAAATTTAAAAATGATATTTTATGCCAATTTTAGTAACACTAATTATAACGAAAATATTACTTTTTTAAAAACTTTTCTTTTTTTTTCTACCCAGCCTATTTCAGCCAAAATGAATGTTTTTAACATTTTGCCAAGAAAGTTTAAATACTGACTTTAGATTCAATAGTTTAAAAATGAAGGGGCTTATCCTAATCTCGAAGTGCTCAATAGGTGCATTTGAAAAAAATTATGATCNATAGATAGATAGATAGATAGATAGATAGATAGATAGATAGATAGATAGATAGATAGATAGATAGATAGATAGATAGATAGATAGATAGATAGATAGATAGATAGATAGATAGATAGATAGATAGATAGATAGATAGATAGATAGATAGATAGATAGATAGATAGATAGATAGATAGATAGATAGATAGATAGATAGATAGATAGATAGATAGATAGATAGATAGATAGATAGATAGATAGATAGATAGATAGATAGATAGATAGATAGATAGATAGATAGATAGATAGATAGATAGATAGATAGATAGATAGATAGATAGATAGATAGATAGATAGATAGATAGATAGATAGATAGATAGATAGATAGATAGATAGATAGATAGATAGATAGATAGATAGATAGATAGATAGATAGATAGATAGATAGATAGATAGAACAAGCTTTGTTCTAGGATGACTGGGAATGGAGTGGTAGAGATTTGAGATTAATCTATTTAGTCATTCTTAATATCCTAAAAAAGTTATATAATAAAATAATAAAATTCATTACATCTAACATTGAGCTTATTTTACAAAAACAAAAAAAAAATAATCTGCAAATAATGATATAACCGTAATGGAAAAAGAAACATGATTATCTTTGTCTTTGACATTTCAATTATTGAAGGAACTAAATAAACTGGTCTTTTGTACTTAAAAACATTATTTTTTATGAATTGTTCAGATCAAAACTTATACATTATATAAGTTAATAAAAAATAATAACACAAAATAAGTTCTAATAAAAAAAAGATTTTAATAATTTTTAAATAAATGCAATAATTGTATGCTGTTCTGATAGAAGGATAACTCTTTTGGAGTCCTGCTCTCCTGATATGATTCAGTACGCGGATCCCTTTAAAGCTCCTTCCTTCTCTCTCTATTGCCTCTCTCCCTCCCCCTTATCTGTGATGTCCGGAATGGAGTGTGGACTGTGGAATTAGCTTGGAAAACGGGGGATTTCCTGACGACCCCGTACTTCCTGGGCTAGAACGGACAGTCACTAATTGTGGATTTGAGCTCCTAATGGCTGCTGACACCCTGTTAGCGGGCCGCCGGCAGTCAGTCTTTCCTTTCTTCGTCTAACTCCCTCCCTCTACCATCCCTAACCACCCCATCACCATCCCTCACCATCCCTAACCATCCCTCACCATTATAATAAATAAGTTCGTTCCCTCTATGAAATTTCCCCAGATAAGGTTTCAAGAATTTTGTCGACGAAATGTGTAATACACAATAAATCTTGTTTATCTGGTACTAAGCTAATCCAACAAACAAGCTAAGAGTTAAATAACACGACTTATCAAGCTGATGAATTTTCTTTCTCTTCCGTACCATTGTATAATGTTTAATTTATTTATTTTCATCCTACCTGTAAAACATTCGATCTAGTTGTAAATGCATAAACCACAATAAGAAATTAAAATAGCCAATGAAATTTTTGTAGTTGTAGGAAAAACGTTTTTCGAACAAGAGCTCTTTCTTAACTTTGAGATTTCCTCAAAAATGTTGGATTGATTAGAACTGTTAGAATTAGGGTTAAATGGTCTACTTTTTCTTAAATTCAAATTATTAATTTAAAGCCGGATATCATAGCTACCTGATTTTGGATTCAAATCCTCCTCCCGAGACCTTATTACACTCACAATTATCATCCTAATATGTCATTTTAAATTAAAAAGATTGAAACGAAGTATTAAATTATGCAATTTTACGCCTAAAATGTTCTGTAAATTTTTTTTCCATTTATAAACGAATGGCGAACGACAAATATATATATAGCAATCAAAAACAGGTCGGATAGAGAGTGCAGTGCACACACAAAAAGAAAATATCACCAGGAGCAAAATTTTCNTTTGACTCGGTCCAACCCGGAAGATGAAATGGTAAATACATCTGACGACCGACGAAGCCTACGTGAACATATATATATATTGTTTTTGTTTTTTTACAATTTATTTGTTTATCGGTCTCAGCATAAATAGCTTATGTTAATAATGTGCTCGATTTGTTACTCTTAAAGAAACAATTTCTAAAATTGTATTCCCTTTACATAACCAGTTGAAAAATTAAATAATATAATCGTATTTAAAATATCATGTTCTTATATGTTCTTGGGGTCCTGAAATCGATCTTTTCCTTCTTTGTTTTCTGTTGTGTGTGTATTTTGTGATCGTGCGTTGAATCTACTCTCGAGAACTCGTGCATTTCTTATAGATTTTTATCACAATATCATTGTAATAGCAAAAAATGTACGGTTATAGATGATGGGAATAGTTCTCTCATGACAGTTTTTATATCTGCAATTAGATACTTATAAATTACATCAATAATATTCACAAATTATTTTTAAAAAAAATGAAGAAACTTAGAGTGGCAACTTAATTTGTTTTATATATTATAATTTGTTTTACTGCAACAATTATTACTATTACCTACTTAAGCCGGGTGTTAAAATTTATCTATTTATTTAAAAAAAAAAAGATATATTTATGGCAACATAGAGTGGAGAACACTCCAAATTTTTGTTTAAAGAGCCTTGAAATGGAATTCTTGACTGCCTCCCCCACTACTGTGGTCTCCGAGTTGTCGGAAGATGGCCGGCCTACACAGCCCGTTAGTCGACCGGGCCGACGACCTCCCCGGCACACTTACCTCTATCTCAGTGCTGCTCTCTAGACGCTTGAATATTACCCAACTCTACAGAACATCCCCTAACACCGCTAGTCGGGAATCCATAAGCCAGATTTTAGCATAAATCCCATTCCCCACGACTTGGTCGTATTTAAGTTGCAGATATGATTATTACAGAGACCGGAATGAGTGGGAAGATTCAGGGTGTCACAACCCCTCTTCCTACTCATTCTTCGCAAGAAATGATATGATAAATATGGAAAGCATTAGGAATAAAAATATTATTAACCCTCAAATCCTCGACTACGCTTCGCTACTGCAGGGAGAACAACTGATTGATAGTTTAGCGATAAATCTCATTTTTTCATTTAATCTCTCCACTGAAGTACTCCTTCAGCCGCTTACATTTTATATATATATATATATATATATATCGTAATGGAATAAAATTGGAAATATAACTAAATTTTCTGTTGTTGCTTGTACCCGAAATATCCAACCTCTGCTTCCCCCATCCCCAAAAAAAAAAGAATTGAGATCTTCCTTTATATATTCAATTTTATTGTGGCATACCAAACAACAGATACAACCTGTAGAACTCTTGCTAAATTATATATATATAATTATCTCCCTCCTCACAGATATGATAGCGAAACTGACAAAAATGGGTTCAGATCTTCAAGCGCTAAATTCTATGTAAACTTCATTGAAAATTTCTTTCTTTGATTACTAATATTCATTAGTTGTGGTAATATTAAAAATAACCTATTCATTAAATGATTATTTGGAACTCTTGGAGACCAAGATTTTTATAAGGTGATACAATAGCAGTTCTGGATTATGTTTGACGCCGGATAAATCCTGGTACTAAATTACTTACCATCAAATGAAGATTCCTGGTAGGATCAATAGTTAAGAATTTGATCTTCGAATTAGTGTTTTTAATTTTTCCCACAGATGTTACCACTATTAGTGTCATATAATTTTAGGTATATAAATTACAAAAAAATTCTAATTACAATACATTTTATAAATTTAAAAAAAACGTCTTAATTTTTTTTCTTTAGTTCCTTTACAAGTTTAGTTATCTAGAGTTTTAGTTATTAAGTTTTGAATTGTGGGTGTTTTGATTTGTTGATCGAATGGTATACCACACGGTATATCTGCAATATAAATAATTTAAACAATTCATCATTAGATTATATTGCATCCAAATGTATTAATAGCAATTGTAATTAGCTTTGACCCTGAATAAATAAATAACTGTGAGAGAGTGGTGAGTGCAGGCCAAGGTTTGTCCCCGAAACCTTGGCTCAATGTTACATCTAAAAATGCACTCAGTGCACCAGCTATGCAGCGGTCTAGTCAGTCTCCCTTCGGCCTCCTCACAAACCGGTCCCCTCCCACTTCTCCACAATCAATCTATTAATTTTTTTAAAAATTATTTTTCTGCATTTAAAAGGTACTATTTGAGCTAAATATCCATGAGTATTTCTTAAGCCCGATATGTCCACTCTATTTGCTTTACTATTAAAATATTCTTATCAAATGAAATTAATTTATTAAAGAAAATAATCCGTATTTAGAATTCCAGAAATTTATTAGTCTAATCATTATGTATATTTATGAAAGAATTTCCTTTAATAACATTGATCTTCTTCACGGTGACTAGTTGGGATTCTGTGCTTTTGTTTTTTACTGTGTTTGTTGAGTTAAAAAAAAAAAAATTCACGGGAAAAGAAAAATTTCCATTTCTTGACGGTTTTATATTTATTTTTGGACTTAAACAAGATGAAGCTACAATTTCTTTGGCTAGTTTTCATGGCATGACTGTTGGTCGATACCCTCGTGCTCTTGAATTTTATATTTTGGCGGGAGTTGGGGGGTCGATGGCCGATGGCGGACTTGCGCGCGGGCTCTCCCGCCACTACTCGGACAGCACCCGGCTCCCCTCCAGCAAACTCCTAGAGGTAAGCCTACCCCGGCCAGGACACACCTCATGTGGCAAGGCCAGAAGTCCCAAATCCAGTGACAGGGGGCCCAGTGGGCGAGGGGACCCCGAGCCACTTCCACCCCCAAGAAAACCGCCCCCGCTCGCCACGTAGGTCGTTGCCCCCAGAGCCAACCCCCACCACCGACCCGGGTTCACGACCTGTCCCAATACACAATACGTTGCCGCTCCCTTCGCGACTCCCTTTTCGGCCTAAAAGTGGGGTTTTGTTGTGTTCGGTTCTTGTTTACAGTGTTATCAGTGATATCAGTGGACATTTACATTTAGATAACCCCTTACAACTTACACTTTCATGTAAACTAATCATATAATATTATATAAAAAGCATTATTGCATTCAAATAATACAATTCCGCTTCTATTGAACTGTAGTCAATTTGATCAATACATTTTTCTAAACATTTATATGTGCTTGCTTGTGGCAGTGAATCTTTTAAGGAAAATTATATCATTTTTTGAAAAAATGTCATACAATAGTTGCCCAACTATTATTTTGCATGTGCTTTTAAAACTTTGCATATTAACATCAATATTTTCTCTAAAATTCTTTCAAAGTAATTATTTTAATTTATGCATAATAAACTTCAACTTGTACGTTCTAAAATGCTTGTACCTAATGAATAATTACAGGAGAGTAGTGGGCTGCCAAAATTTGCTTTTTGTACTTCGAAAAATAATCGTCTTTACTTTTACGATTATTATTAATACATATTATGAACTATTTATTCAGTTAAATCTATGAAATTTTTTAAAACACTGACAATGGAAATTAAGGAAATAATTTTACCTTTAGAAAAATGCCCTAGTGAACCTAAAAATGTGATTAACTAATATGAATCGTAGGAAAAAATAATAAAATAAAATAA
>KZ807398.1:298250-360111 GCA_000696205.2 Oncopeltus fasciatus
GTCATACTCTCTAGATATATATATATATACATGTATAATATTTAAAAACTATGTGTTTCATATTATAAGTATTGTAAGTTGTGAAACAAAGCCCCTTTGAGCCAGCCAATCGCTCAATTTGAAAATAAAGGAATATTAAGGCTAGGCTTTTTACTTTAAAGTATATTGTGGTGGCATGCAAAGTAAAAAAATATTCATTGAATTTAACTAACTGAAGAAAGATTTACCTCTAATCAACAGAAAATGGTTACACAAAACAAATTTTTAAGATGTATTTATGCAATTTTTTTAAAAATATTAAATTCCTCAAAATTTTCTGAGAAAAGCAGGAATTTGAAAAAAATTTACTGTTATAGCAAGAGAAATTTCATTTTTTTTAAAATTTCCTTTTTGTTAATTTCTCTTAAATTTTCAGAGATATTCATTCAATATTCAGAAAATTTCTCCATGTCTCTCTCCTAGATGTCATCTGCAGTGTCTATGAAATTTAAAGTATTTAGTTGAAAAAGTGTTTCAATTTTATTGTAAATTGAACACTTTAGCCATTTAGCTGGGCCATAAACAAGTGGGAATTATGAAATTTCATTTGCACATATACTTTTTATTGGAAAATTATAAATATAGTATCACTTATCAATGTTAAAAGGCTCCAAGGATGTCATTTATAGCCAGTTTTTTTTTAAAAACTTATGAGAGCATTTACCGTTTCTTCTTCCGGGTTGGACCGTGTCAAGTTTTTGATATTTGCCGAGCTTTCGCACATCATGTGATGGCTTCTTCAAGGCTGAAAAAGAGAATGAGAGTTGTAAAAGAGAGATTTAAAAATCCAGGTGGTATGGATTATGGTATTATAAGAGCAATCGCTCAACTAGAAATTGTTGTAAAACGTATTTTTCAGCTATTGCCCGGCTGTAATAGTGCAAAGGATGCTTGATCTCATTTACTTACTAGAATAAGAATTAGGATCCACTACTCTGCTAACCCAAAATTTCAGATACTCTAAATAAGGGAAAGAGAGAGAAATAGAAATGCTTTTTTAAATTCAAAGAATCTCATAATATTTAAAAATGCTGACAGACAGACTTTTCTTTTTTGACTGATAGCTTGAATTTCCTTGCATGTATCAAAATTAACCTAAAATATTTGTATGCTGACAGAAGATAAAATGAAAAATTGAAAATAATATACGTGTAGAGGTCAGCAGACCTACCCGGAAAGTAGGAGACTCGGGTTCGATAGTAAGTTCCCGGCTGAGGTAGTAAGATTTTTTTCTGGTTCCCTTGCATTTCTTGTTGAAAATAATATATTTTGAAGAACAGTCTTCTGTAAACTCTTTTTTATTCACCATATTTCTCCCTGCTACCAATCAAATCGACTGAATTCCATGGACCCATCTAACTGCAAAAAAAAAAGTTTTTTTAGTGGTCGTTATTAGGTTGTTATAGTGGTCGAAATAATCCTGATTCCTGTCTTTTATTAACTAATTTATAGTAAACATATTAAAGGGTATTTATAGGGCGTAATAACCTAGAAGTTGATTGCCCTTCAATGATCTACTACTACTACTACTAGTACTACTACCATCTAACTGCACTGCCTATGTTTTTCTTGTAGATTATAAATGCTCTCAGCTATCCCTAAGAGTTATCTCCTTCTTTTGTATAATAATTTCTAATTGATTATTAAAAATCTTTGGTTATCATTACTGTCAGATTTTATTAGGTTATTTAATTTTACCTCTAAATGCCTTTTTTACTGATGCAAATGAAATTTTTTCTAGTATTTAGGCATTTGAAAAGCAAAATAATTAGTGCAGAGGGATGGCAGTTCTTAGGAATGATTTCTATTTTGCAGTTTATTATATATCTATTCTATTGATGAAATATTAATCCTTACACATTATCTTAATCTGTTGAAGTATTTCTCACTTTATCAATCTCGCTATTTTGGTTATTAATTTTTTTTTTTTAAATAAATCTTTATTTATTACATTCTGTTACTTAANTTTATGAATATTTTTTTCTTTGCTTGCCACTTATACATTAACTTTTTATGTGAATGTGTGCATTTCTGTGATTATTTTTAATTTCTTGTGAGTTAGTCTTGGTGAGTGTGTTTCTCTTTTTTGTGTGTTCATTTGTCATGGAGTGTGCTTGACTTTGAGTATCTGGATGCTTTACATTACGTACCTGTAATTTTTCTTCTTCTTTAATTTTTTTGGCTAGGAGTGCAAGAGTTTTGCTTTGAAATGGCTGGGAGGCATTGTGATACAACTGCTTAAAAACAAGAGTGTAAATTAGAGGAAGAACTGAATGCGGAATACTATTTTATAATAATTGAAAAATGTTTTGGAATATATCATTTAAATTGAGTAGATGTGTTCAAATCTCATCATCATCTTTGAATTATCTCAACGTCCTTTTGTAAATTAGTTAGAAAAATTTGGCTTCAATTTTAAAACTTTGTATATACAGTGTATTTTTTAATACAATTTGTTAAATTTTTAAAATTTTCCTCTGAATCACTAGCACTTTTCATCTATTGTGCTCAAACTTATATACATGACATTGACTTAAGGCTGATATTATTCCACGGAATTTCTTCTCTATGTGTATAAACTTATATGTATATGCTTAAGAAAGTATTTTATGTCTATTATGCGTAATTTTTAACAGCCTCTTTGCGCTTTTACCAAAAGGAAATAAGAAAAGGAAAAATTAAAAAAAAAAATTAAAAATTAAAAAATTGTCTCAGCAATATGGATCTCTAGAGAGTATGACTATGTTACTAAGCAGCATCTTTGCCAATTAAATCAAGTAAATTTTAATATGTGGAATCATTGAAAAAAAATATAAATTGGATATTGTTATTCTCTTTCTTAAGATAAATTTATTCATTATAATTTTTTTTTTGTATATGAGTGTCTATGTTGGAAATGATTCCAACCGGCCATGGCTAGCCAACCACCGTTGCTGGCGATCTCAACTAACGAGGACTGATGCAGTTTGTTTGTTAGAGACTCCTCAACATTTTGATGGAGGAGATTTATCAGTATTAGCATCATTGCAGACTCACAAAAAATCTTGTACCAGTGTTCAATTTAAGATACCTAGCATATATTACATTTAATATATTCTTTTAATTTTATTATAGTTTAGAATTGACTTTTAAGAAAAAAACAGAAGTTTCTAAAACGACTGGCTCACAAATATGCCTGAGAGAAACTTAGACTGCAATTAAATATTATTTTATGATTCTTCAAGAAAAACAAATCTGAATATTAAATGTTATTTGATTATAATTGATACAACATTAAACCCCGGGATATTATACTATAATTATTATACAAAAGAGCTATATATTTATAATAAGAAAACTTAGTCATCTAATTTTGTACATATTTGTTAATAAAATTAATTTATATATTATGTTAGTTCTTCTCTTTTGAGGTGACTGAGTTGTATAGTATTCAAAAGGAGTTTTAATAGGTCCTCATATCTCTTTGTCCTTATGGAGCTAATGTTACAGCTTCTTATTTCTTTCAGTCTGTTGTTCTTTAATGTTTGTTCAAATCTTGTATAAAATTTTGTGAATAGTTTGAAAAACCTTCACGGGTCGTCCTGTATAAAGTATTTATTAAGTAAATGTTATATTGCTGTATTGTAAATATGTCCTGGGTGGTTAAAATAGAGTTTATTTATCATATAGTATGTATTGTTATATTTAATGGTTGTTTCTATTTAAATTTTTTTTATCTCAACGACTGAGCCATTCTTATATAATTATATTTCTTGATTATAATTATAAAGTTTGGAAAAAGGAGATTAACCAGTGTTTTCTTTCACTTACCTTTAGCAAAACCAGAAATAGCTACTTTTTAGTTACAGAAAAGATGCTATAAAAAGATTAAACAAAAGTAACTCACTAGTTAAGGAACAACTTGCAAAACCATAGACAATGGAAGTAAGGAGAGGGAGGATTATTTCTGGTAAGATTTTAAAAATTTGAGATTCTTTTAAATTTTTAATAATAAAAATATCAAACTGTTTTTAGGATTAAAAACAGTGTAAATCTAATCTTCTAAACCTGATAAGCGATAGGGGATAGCTCTTTACTTTAACTTCATTGCCAGAGCTTAGAGCACATTTAACACTCTTTGTTCTCTATGACTTTTTAATTAAATTTTGTCATTTACTCTACTTTATATTCACCATTAATGAAACAGAAAATCGGCTTATATTGTGCGTCTTCTGGACTTTATATAGTTAGAGATTATTTAGAATAGAAAGTGAATAAGAAATTTGAGAAATTGTTACCATTTATATAAAAGATGGAGCAAAATTTGATTGACCATAACTTCTTAGCTGACTGACTGAATTTGAGCATACAATATATATATATATATTCTTATGAGCTACGGGTCAATAATAATTAAGAATTATTAATTAGGAATAAAGATAAATTGACATCAATAACAAATAAGTAAACTTACACTAATTACAGATAACAATAGAATCTACTGCCTTTACTAACTAATAAATAACTAAATAGAACATATTAATTACCTACAGCTTATTAATAAATATGTACACCAATACATATTAATACCATATTAAAATTATTAAATAATTACATATTATCTTTCATTGTCTTATTAACTGAGAGAAACATTGAGATGGAACTCTAAATAATATTATTATAGCTACTTAGTAAATGGCAACTTGTATTATAGTTAGTAAAAAACATGGTTTTTTACTACTAAACAAAACCAAAATGCTCTCACAGCTTTGTATCTGAATGAAGGAAGGAATCAAACTGCCCCCAATTCAATGTTGAAATAAAAGCCATCAATTTGTAGTTGTCTAGTAAAATCTGATGTTGATGGAAAATGATTAACTTTAAATAAAAATATCACACAATTATTCATTCTACATCATGCTCTTCTTTCTTCATATTTTGAAAATGTCTGAACTGCAGTGCTGTGTTTCCTTCTGGCTTGTTAGATATGGGAACTTGTCATTCTTCAAACATAGTAAATTGTTCCAAGGCCAATGATAAAATATTAAAATTCAATTCAAAATATTTGTATAGTGTTAGGTATAAGCAAGTAATCAAATTTTACACACAAGTTTAATTCGGCAACTTTTCAAATTATAGATAAAAGCAAAAACTATAGCTATAGATTATAACTGTTATTATAGTTGTAGATGATGTATGCAAAGAATTTCAAACCAGCAACTGACTAAAGTTACTTAAGAATTATATAAATTTAATTTTGTAAAAATAAAATTTCATTTGANAATTTAAATCTCTTAAGACTCAATTAACACTCTTAAAATGATTTTTGGCTCAGATGAACCAGGCTTGAGAAAAAAATAATACATTCTTATTTTATTTTTTATAAATATTAATTTAGTTGTGGTGTATTATCCAGATAAATTTTAAACAATTAATGTGAGGGAATAGAATAAAAAGTCTATCTGTTTTTATTCCTTTCCCTCACATTAATTGTTTTTTTTTTTTTTGTTTTTTTTGTAAAAAGGTACTCACTTATGTTTTTAATAATACTGAATTATTATTGTTTTTACTAAACCATAACTAAAGAAATACTATACAGTAGTTACTAAAAATTAAAAGTAGAGTTTTCAGTGAATCTCCTTGTTATAAGGTTCCGTGACCACAGGATTCAGACTGAACAGATTATGTCTGGACCAAATTTTTAACTTCAAATCCATACTTAAAATGGGAGTTCTCTTTGAGAAAAACCTGTAGTATAAACATTTGCTGATTTTAAAAAAACAAAACAAAGCATACGATTCAATATACAATCCCTTACCATTCCAAATTTTAGAAGAGAAGGGTTTAAGGGTTTAGATTCCGAAACATTAGAAATCATAAATCAAACACTAATTGTCAAGAAATCTAAAGTAAAATATATGGGGGAGATCTCAGAATCCTTCAACAATCAATCAGGTATGAGACATAAAGGGAGAAAGAACTCAAGAAATGTGGGTTTGGGAAACCAATCTGACCAAGCGTTGGCAAAAACATACTATATGTCTACATACCATATCTTGCATTCAAGTATGACCTGGCATTACTAACAGATGAGAGCAGACTGCATTCAAACAGCTGGAAAGACTTAAAAAATGCGCAGAAAAAGTTGGTTTACAAGTTTCATTTGAGAAAACTGAATTATTTTGTTCAAAAACAGAAATTGTAAGATTGAAAACAAAATATGATCAAATTAACAGGGTCCTATACTTTAAATATCTTGGAGAATATATAGAATCAACAAGTATTAAAATATCTCCCAAGAACAATACCAAAATTAAGGGTTAATGTAAAACCTCTAAAACCAAAAATCAATTTCACGAGGGGCAAAAATTCAACACTACAATACTGTTATAGAACCAGCAATCCTCTATCCAAATGAAACACAAACCCTTAGCAAAAATAATAACTTAAAGACATCAAAATAGAAAGAGAAAGATCATCAGAAAATTCTGAAGACCCACACAAGACGGTAATGAGCTATAATCAGTTAAAACCACAGAAAATTTTTCAAAAATTGAAATTCATATTAGGAAAAGATAAATGATATTCCTAGTCCATCTCAGCTAACTACAAGACAATTTATTGATAAAGAATAATAGATTATGTAACCTCATGTAAAAATTCTACTTTTTGGCTGAATGAAATTTGAAAGGACATAAAAAATGCAAGCGTAAGGCCAGCCGACATTCTAGAAAGAGACACCTTCAAACACAAAGTAGACAAATAGGAAGTTACATCAGAGCAACCAAAAGAAAAACAGCACAGACCAAAGTGTTTGGATTAGTGTAAACAAGCCTTTTTGGAAAGAACGAAAAAATATTAGAACTACAGGAAGAAATCAAAGCAAAAATGGATTGAGTTATTTGCTTAAAGTCTTCCATTTTTTAGAAGAATTTGCCAATAATAATAATGTGAGTGTGTGCATATATATATATATATGAGCAAGTAATATGGGCAGTTGGATGTACTAGTGTTTTTAATAGTAATTTTATATTATATTTAATATAAACTAGACAAAGCCAATATTTATATAGAAGGGTAGCTACCCTTGGTGGAGATCAGTTCATTACTCTAAGGCATATCTCTCCTAAATTTATTAAATAAGCATTTGTTATTAATGTTTTATTTCATTTTTCTTGAATTTTATTAAGTTTTAACTGTGGAGAAGGGAGGAACACTTACAACCTAATCCAGAGGGCTATAACCAGTGCCAATGAATAGACAATGGAAATTAAGTGTTCCTCAAGAACCTGCTCTGTCCCTTCTGTTTCTCCAGCTATAGTCTTTACTTCAAGAATTTTCATAGTCATTCTTTCTCTATGGAATCTATTGAAGAGAAGAAGCAAATTATTGGTATTGGAGGGTGAAAAAAGAAAAAGATCCAAAATTTTCAGACCTGAAAAATCTAAAGACCAAAGAAGATTAGCTGAAAAATTTGATAGGAAAATTCAATTTAAGTGTTTTAATCAGCAGTTCTTTGTTTTATTTTTTTGTTGTTTTTTTTTATAGAAAATTTCAGTACAGAAGCCGGAATCTTTGGCTGGATAAGATGACAAAAACATAAATATTGGCTTTGTCTAGTCTGTAATGACAATGGAAATCTTTTAAGTAAATTTTTTTTTAGTAATATATGAGGTATCATTATTAGAGAAGGAAGAAAAGAAGCACTAGGTTAGATTGTTATGAGAAAGTAATGAAATCTTTAAGATATTTTGTAAGAATATTAAGGTCTATTTAACTACTTTATTTTATAGTTAGTATGGGGATTCAGGTGTTAGACTATAAACTTTAGTGATTTATTTTTTTTTTATTTTTTTTTTATTGAGACCAGGAATTTAAGGAAGACAATAATGTATGTTAGTAGAAGTATTAGAAAAGCTATTAGAATCAGAGGAGAGTAGAAAGCTAATACATGGGTCCTAATTGGAATTATTTTAAGAAAAAGAATATTTGCAATATGTTTTGAAAGGGAAAAAATTCAGTATCTTTGCATAACTACTGTTTTTAACCTGACATTTGAGTTGTTTAATCACTTTTTCCACACTCTCCCATTGATAAAGCTTCCCTGACCAAAGATGCAAACTGATAAATTGCATATAAGCCTGCCAAAAATCCTTTTCGCTTTGTTGGAACGCAGGCTACCTTCCATTCTAAGAAAAAAAAATTTTTTTCTTAAAAAATCACTGAATAAGCTATGGGAAACTGTTTTGTTTTGGAAAGGATTAGAGAAAATATTTTTTTTTTAACTAATAAATAAATTAGTAAAGCACTTTTAGCAGCAAAATTAGTGAATTCAAATGAGATGTTTTTTTAAGTGAGGGTCTCCATGTAACCTACATTTAACAATGTGTAAAAAATAAGGAGATAAATTTTGGCCTCTAACATGTTAATCTTCCTAGAACTTAGACCATGCATATACCTTTTAGAAAAGATTACGTTTCATATATTTTTTTTTTTACAAGATGTAGGTTATTCTTCCTCAAAAGAAAAACATTAAAAAAATGTATAAAAATTTAAAAAGGCCAAGTTTTTGTCCTGCAATTTTCTGCTTTCTTACTATAATTTAAACCATCCTGTTAACTTTGGGAACCATTAAATTTCATGCAGTTTTGAAAAATCAAACTTCTCCCTTGACCACACATATACAGATACAGAGCTTTTAATAAATAAAAAAATATTACAAAATCACAAAACTGTAACGGCCAATATAAGGTTTACATCTTTTATTTTATATTTCTGTGATGTTTGTGATTATTGGCTAATGGCTAATTGAAGTGTAGTATGTTTCTGGTAAACATTATTATACAATTAATGAAAATAGTTTTTACGAATATTTGTTTTTGAATTTATAAAATAATTTGTCAATGACCATTCCAATTTCAGTAGTTAAACTCAAAAGGAACTTAAAAAGAAAATTTTAAATTAAAATAATTTGATCTTGATTAGCTATATTAATCGCAATAGATAAGTCCTAATAACTTAGCTGTTGATTGCCCAAGAACCTGATCCAAATCCTAATCTTGATTAGCATGATTTTCTTCCTGAATTAAACTTTTCCATTTTATATGAATTAATAAATTTCCTTTAGGAAACTGAGCTATAGTGATTGTCTAGTTATTTGACAAAATGTTGTGAGTGTATGTGTGTGTGTTATTTGACACACAGAAATGTGTGTGCCTATCTGTTAGAGCAGCCCCTATTCTATTCTTCTTTTTTTTTTCTTTTTTTTTTTCTTTTTTTTTTAGGTGTTCTATATTTAAGATTTACTTAACAAAAACACACTTTTCTAAAAATCAACAATTAATCAGACTTCAACTACTTAAAATTACAAAATTGAGAAAATTTTTACTTAATATCCTATATACAGATATAGAAGCAAATGATTACTATTCCATATCAATCACTCACATAACTTTTCTTACTCATTTCTTCTAAAAAGGATAAAAAATTACAAAAAAAAAAAAAAAATCAACTTTATACATAATAAATTGTATACCTGTTTTTAAATATATATATAAGAAAATACAAATATATTTAAAATCTATTTTCACCAATAACAATTTTATCAAAAGTTTAAAACATTTGGGAGTTCTATTATTTTTTTTGAAATTCATTCTTCAACACTGATTATTTTTTAACAAGTATGTTTTTATTTGTTAAGAAACTGACAGCTAAACATGATGCAGCTCAAAAACAGATAAAATTGTATTTGTAATTTTATAACTATGAAATCACATTTATATTTAATAAGCTTCATTTGCATGAATTGTGCAAATCTCATTTGAAAGTCATAAAAACTCACATATCCACTCATAAGACCATTCATTACTTTCAGTGCACTAAGACAGAAAATATTCAATGTTATCATAGGATGAATCCTTTAATATGATATCAATAAAATATAACAATTAACTTTTATTTGTGAATAACATTTTTTTCTTAGATTTTGCTATAGGTACGATTATATGCAAAAAACTATTTTCAGATATTTCACGCCTACAATTGCAGACTGCTGCTTATTTTCTTCAACCAACATTCAAGTTTATAAGCTTATAAACCCTCAAGATATATTTGTCCATTAGAAAAATATTCATACACATATAATATCTAAAAATGAATTATTTTATTTCAGGTGAATTCAACAAAATATCAAAACTATATATTAACGTAATGCATTCATTTTTTTTCTTTTTATCAATCTGCTGTACTTTCCTTCCATTGAAAGAAAGAAAAAAAATACATAGTGCCTGAAACAAGAATGAGAGTAAATGAGTAATTTGGTCTTACACGCTGAAAAGAGTAATGAATGTAAGAGGTAAGATCCCCTTAGTGATAGAGAGTCATAGCTGATATTAAAATATTTGGGTAGAAGTATAGGGGAAGCACTCAATCTTTATAGTTACATTACTAAATGTGTACCTTTTAAATACTATTAATAAGACTTTTGATAAAATTATGTAGGAATTATATTTTACACCTATTTAAATAAATATAAGTTTTTGTAACAAAGATATTAAATTTTGAAGAGAGGATTATCAGGAACTAGATTTTGGTAATGGAAGAATTACAAACTAATTAGTAACCAAAAAGGTTGTTATTGTATGACCTTCATTAAGAGAAGAAAATAAACTTTATTCTGGGACTAACTGAGTCCCCTTGAATAACATAGCTGAATTTTACAGAAGGCCTTTTCTGGCTCAAGAAATATACATTTTTATAAATAAATAAAACAAAAATTAGTTATGAATGAAATAGTAAAAATTAAACAAAAGTAACATTTCCTCGAGGCTGATGAGTTAATATTCTATAACAATATGACGGGAATGAAAAAGAAAAACTAGAAAAAAAAGAAAACAGTGAGCTTATAAAAGGTTTAGGAAAAAAAATTAAATTTTTAGGGCTGAATATTTAAAAAAAAATATACAAAAATAATATAGAAACATGCCTATATGTCATAATCTAACAAAGAATGAGTAAATGAAATAAAACTGTGTGTAAATGACTTTATAAAATGCATAAAAAACTGGATACTGAACTAATTGGAGAGGATATCTCCCCATCCCCCTATGGCATGTTACTCTCAGAATATTATAAATTATTTTTTTCTCTCTAATACCAAGTTACATAGATGGTAATTAAGAACAGAATAATACCTTATAGAGCTATATAACACTCCATAAAAAATAAACTATAAGAATAAGTTTATTTTAGCATTTATTTCCATGTGTATTAGTCATTAGGCTTCTAAATTTAGGATGAAATTTTTTGGGGTAATGTCAGGGTCTTAAGAGTCATACACACAATCGCAAACGCGCACATGCACGCGGTGATATATATATATATATNGATTTTACCAGACTTCCCCCTGGGAAATTAAGCTATTCACATTGATATTACACAGATCCTGCATTGGAGATTCTTCCTGGCCGGTTAAGAGGAATGTCGTACTTTTCACGCTCATTGTCCACTCTGGTTTAAAAAATGTTGTCATTTTCTCTTATTTATAATCCATCTTTAAGGAAATCTGGTAAGATTACGCAGCCCCTGAGGGACGGGCTTCTTTTAATAATGAAACAAAATTTGGTTTATCAGTTCCTTTTTGTGAACTACTGGAATAAGTTCGCCAATGGCTGATATTAGTCAACTGGATATATATAATCCTATTTTAATTTTTATAAATTATTACAGTCTAACACTTCATTCCATTCAAAGTCTCAGACCTGTACCCCTGAACTCATAATTGACCTCAATATATATATATTTTTTTCAATAATAGCAATGTTTTGTTATTTGTAAATTAATTTTCATTTAGCTTTCAACAGCTTTTCCACACAATACTACATCTTAAATTTCTTATTCCCATTCTTGAACATATTATATCTATGTTAAAAGTCACATTCCAGAAAACTACAATTATTATACAATATGATTACTCTCACTACAATTATCATCTGGAGAGTGCGATAATCTCACAAGAACATAGTCACAGGCTTAAAGTAGTCACAGCTTACTTATGCGATAGCTTCATCGAAAGTAGAGAACGGTTAGAATTAGTAGAGTTCTACTTTCAGCCCTGAAGAAGCCATCACATGATGTGCAAAAGCTTTGCAAGAAGAAACTTTACAATATGGTAAAGCCCA
The DNA here is from genome assembly GCA_000696205.2 of Oncopeltus fasciatus. Taxonomy (NCBI): domain Eukaryota; kingdom Metazoa; phylum Arthropoda; class Insecta; order Hemiptera; family Lygaeidae; genus Oncopeltus; species Oncopeltus fasciatus. The sequence continues at coordinate 310,448 of KZ807398.1, forward strand.
GAAGAGGTATTTATAAATAGTATGAATGTTGATAAACTATCATACTTTATACAGTTGTGTCTTGAGGAAATTTAGGTATAATACATTTAATAGTACTTCAATAAATATTAAATGAGAGCTATCCAAGCTACAAAGACTTCTATTCAGAAAAAAACACATGTCTGTGCCAATTAGGAGCTAAGCGCAAGACAGGCAAAGAAAGGTTTACTACTAGAAAATAAATTTGGTACATAATAATAATTGGATTTATAAATATAATAAATGTTTCAACTATGGCTATCTCCAAGTAATGATTTATATAATAGTGAAATAGATTGTGCTAAAAATAATAGTAAATTATTATATATTAGGTTATTTTAATATATTAAAAAACGTCTTAAATAAGCCATTTTTTCTTCTTCAGCTAAAAATACTCCAGGGTTATCTTGGCTCAATTTAAAACTTTCTAGGTTTTTTAGGTAATTTTCTTTCATGATCTTTCAGATTCTAAATTTTAACTAGCTCTATTAATACACCTTCAAAATTAATTAATTAAGTCAAATTATTAAGATACATCTTAATTATTAAGATTGAGGATTAATTAATGATCTTCAAAAGTAATAATTTTATTTGCATGAAAGAAAGAAGAAGAAACTTAGATATTAAATAATAGTTTAGCTTACATTGATCCTCGCTAAACTTGAAATTTTTTCACTCTATTATTTTCATGAAAATATTTTCATAATATTATTCAAAAATGTGTTGATAAAATTTTTTAAAAATTATTTCTTAATCTACTAACTAATAACAAAATTGATTTCATAATTACCACCAATTAATTAATTAGTTTCTGCATTAATTCACAATTATGTGCAGCATGATTGACTGAAAAAATCTGAAAAATAGAAACATTTTGTAGGCAAGATAATTCTTTCCCTGGGTTTTACTTGGAGATAATAGGTTTTTTTTTCTTGAATGGGGACAGGGGTTAGCAGCTATGAGGAAATGACTCATTTCTCCTCTCAAGTGCATAGAACCTTCTAGAATTCTGCCTGCCTTACCTTCCTACAAAATGAATGGATCTTAGCTAAGAATGTATTATGTTAGTGTTTGTGACAAGTGGTCTACTGCAATAAGACATCATTAATCATTACATTGGCAATAATTATTTGGGTTTATTATTCATTTCATTTAATTAGGTTATTAAGTTATGTATCAGCTGATTATATTGTTTAATAAAATAGTATGTTATTATCCTAAGTCATTATTATATTGTAGCTCATATGAAAGGAAATTAAATTTACACATGTTATATCCCTTAGAATATTTCTTAAATTAATAATAATAACTCGTTTTTTTTTTTCATGATTCAATATTTATTCATATTACAATGTGGTGACATAAAATAATCTTATAATGCTTTGAGTTGAGTTGACAAAGTCTACAGTATCTACATGTTCCATTATATGTAATAATGTATACATATATATATATATANACAATATTTGTAATTCTAAACAATTTTCATGAGCAAAATATATCAAAATTAAAAGGTTGTATGTTTCCCTAATCATAGCCAACCACATCTAGACTTATATAGGTTGAAAAACTTTTTTTTCTTTTCTTTTTTTTCGAGAACTGTGAAACTTCCCTAAAACAAAGTCTCCAATATTTTTCAATAATTTAAATAAAAATAAATTTATTTACTACATAATGTATAAGATGTTTTGCAATGGTAAATATATATGTCTATACATATTATAGCAAGAAAATTTAGTACTAATACTTAGTAATTGCGCGTATTTCATGACGTATGTAAATTCTAATGTATTTTTTGATTAGAATGGAATATATATTCTCTACAATGGTCAGGGTGGGAGGGGGCATCAGACGAGACACGTAGAAAAAAAAAATCATCCAACAGGAAAAAAAAACTTATTAGTGTGTGAGTATTTGATGTTTGAAAAAAAAAAAAAATCGATGTTGTGTTGGTTAGGAGCTGGCGCCCTACTGAGGGGTCGTTGTCGCAAAAGGGCACGCGTATGTCGAAGGACCTACAGCTGTTCCATAGCTCTCATTCCCAGCCTAATTTAGATTGACAATGCCTGATTGTCAAATTATAATACAACCACACTGGAAATTATTAATAAAATGATTTTATCCTTTCAGTACTCGTCGCAAGTAAAGTTTGGTAATTACATCATTATGATGTTCACGTAGGCTTCCACAGTCATCAGATGTATGTAAAGTTTTTTCCGGGTTGGACCGTGTAAAGTTTTTGATGGTTGCCGAGCTTTCGCACATCCTGTGATGGCTTCTTCAGGGCTGAATAGAGAATGAGAGCTGTCTTCAGAGATTTTAAAAAAAATATCAACCAATGGGAAGGCATTGGGCGAAGCCTGTCTTNTAAATAATGAGAGAAAATGGCGAATTACGTCTTTTACACAAGAGATAAAAATAAGCGCAAAAAGAAAAGAATAATAGGGAAGCCTCCGTTCAAGCAATCCTAGTTACTCGTAATACGTAAATTTCTTCCTTAACATTAATTTCTTATAATAATTTTATAAAACATAAATTTCAGATTATACTTTGTGTTATGTACATATTATGTACCACAAACTTTTTCTTAACTTAAATAAAATCGAAAGTTTCAATATTATAAATTTTGGATTTACTTTTGGATCTTCCCTTCCACCTAATCAGATTTCTAACAAAAATTAACAATTGTAAGAATTTCCAATGAGGAGCCTAAAGACAGAATTCGTTTTCTATCTTTTAAAAATTACAGGTCCCGAAATTACATTCTTAAACATCTTTTTTAATATATATATACTTTTATTTATTTATTTTTTAAGTTGTCGAATACAAATTTTATACAATAATATTTTACAACTATATTCTTTTTTACTTTACAATAACGAGTATATCAGTATTTTAAATTTTCACTAAACCCTCCCCTTATTGACCGATTTCATGTATTCGTGGGTTCATATTAACATATGCTTAGTCATTGTGTTATTTGTCCGTAAGCCCCCAAGCGCCTCCACCGAAGGGATTTCAAAGAAATTTGAAATACAGATTAATGTATACTTGTCGGGAGTCCTGGTTCGTATGAATCAAAGGACTCAAATTATGAAAACAGAAGCTAAGAACTTTCGGAAATTGCAGCGCTTTATTTTGGCCAAGGAATCTCTGAGCAGCGAGTCTAAAGATAAGCACAGTCCAGAGTCCACACTGAACTCATGGTCTTGAGGAAACCCGTGCCTATAAGATGGCGCTACAAGTGCTTAACTTGTTTTTAAAGGGAAATTAAACACTTGAGCGAAGTTGGTCTCCTTATTTCGATACTTGCATTGCAAATTTTTCCCCTTCACCCAAAAATCACCAATGTTATACTTCAAATTTAACTCTTATGATTTTGTAAAGAAGCTCATATGAAATTAAACATTTTATTTGATTGGTTAAATTAGACAGTTCATCCTTGATGATTATATTTTCAGCTCTACCAATAAACATACTGGAATCCATGTGGTTATCAATTATATGTGTTTATTTTGTCGGCATTTTTGTAAATTCGAGATAATATGTTGAGTCCAAGGGCTGAAGGCTCTTTGTAGCCAGTGTCCGCCATCTTCGCGAATGAGACACGTCAGAGTTCCGGAGTCGCGGTTTGCGAACAAAATGGCGGGCTTTGCGCAATCCTTTGCCGCCTCGAGAGTGGACAACATGGCGACCAGAACCCACTCATTCCTTCCTCTTTGATTATTGGCTTGAGCCACATCTTCATACATTTTTATTATGCTTAGTCATTGGAATTATGAATTTGAATAAATTAAGGAATTTTTGTAGCCATTTTTTGTAATCAACCGATAGAACAATAACCATCATTCTTATCAATCTTCGATTAATGAAACTTACTTAAAGGGTTAATTTTTATTATATCAATATAGAAGATAATTAGTTCCTAACCTAACAGATTTTTTGGGCAATGTTGGATATATTTCGTTAAAGAATCTCAGTAACAGTTTATTCTTTGATGTATAGTGAATAAATTATTCTACTACTGCAAGGAGAGCGATAATGAATGATTTTTAAAAATCACTGATTACCTATGACATTAGCTCGTGTGTATCCAAATACATGTGTGTTGAGTGTGGGTATAAAAATGTGTATAATATTCCTTTAAATGTAAAATTATATATAGTAAAAATATAATTTGACAATATTTGTAATTCTAAACAATTTTCATGAGTAAAATATATCAAAATTAAAAGGTTGTATGTTTCCCTAATCATAGCCAACCACATCTAGACTTATATAGGTTGAAAAACTTTTTTTTCTTTTCTTTTTTTTCGAGAACTGTGAAACTTCCCTAAAACAAAGTCTCCAACATTTTTCAATAATTTAAATAAAAATAAATTTATTTACTACATAATGTATAAGATGTTTTGCAATGGTAAATATATATGTCTATACATATTATAGCAAGAAAATTTAGTACTAATACTTAGTAATTGCGCGTATTTCATGACGTATGTAAATTCTAATGTATTTTTTGATTAGAATGGAATATATATTCTCTAGAAACATGATTTCTATTTTGTTCTATTCTATACACCCAATTTTTCATGGCTTAGTCTTAACTAATTAGTTTGTACTTGGGTACAGATCAGCCTAGAGAAAGACATATCATTTTGACACCTCCGAAACATTAAAGAATAAGACTTCAAAATGAGAAATACTACCTTTTTTTAAATGAAAAAAAAAAGAAAGTATTTCCCCTAAGCTTGGGTTTTAGCCAGTGTAATTTATATTTAAAGGGAAAACAAATTGGATATTATTATGTAGTGATGGGATAAAAATGAATGTAGTATAGTGGGTGTAAAGTACAATTTCCTTATAATTATGTCCTTTATAGTACACAAAAACGATTTACAATAAATCAAAGAATACACTGTAACTGAGATCCCTTAAAAAAATTATCCAACATTGCCGAAAAAATCTGGTAGGTTGGGAGCTTACCCTAAGGTTGGAATTTTAAAATTTGTTTTATAAGTTTTTAAATTCCAAAACAGATCTGAGAATTAATTCGATATATTATGTTTGTGTATGCTCGAAGTGCTCTTCCCACTGCCATAGTTTTACCAAAAAACTTTTTTTATTGTACCAGAATGTTATTTGTTTACAATAAAGAAATTTGAAAAAAAAAAAAAAAAAGAGTCATAAAAGACCATCTTAAATAAGAAAATTTCCCATTAAATATGGATTGAAATCCCCCGGGAAGAGCAATAAGAAGAGAAGTCCCTCACGCAGAAGGTGCGTAATCTAAGTAGATTTCTCAATGCATTACTTGGATCCATGTTTCACATAAATAAATTATTTCCTCTGCATATTTTTAATATATTTATCAGTATATGTGACAATTCGCTTTTAAAGATAGACGAAAAAAATGTAAATAATAAATAAGAGTAATGTGAAAATGTAATTGACAAACTACTAAGGACAATGAGATTAATTAAAAGGTATGACCAGTAAACATTGCTCTAGACTGGACGAACAGTAAGACTAGAGGGAGTGTTGAACCAAGAGCTATTATAGCGAATTTCTTCCATAATAAGAGTTTTTCGTAAAAATGTTACAAAGTTACCTTTTATACCTATTGTGTACTATAAATACTCTGTTTCCCGAAAATTGAAATATGCCTTGGGAAATGACGTAGTTCATACAGCCGGAGTAATGAATTTCCTAAAGGAGATGTTTAAACATTTATGAATTTATTTATTTAATTTGTTTTTGTTTTTTTCTCCTAATGATTTGATTTTTTGGTGACTCGGACGCTAGGGCCTTAGAGCTGCAGTCGTCCGAAATTCTACATCCTCCTCCTTCTGTATAAACCATTTCTTAGGACAGAGGTAATTTTAAGTGCTCCATTAACTTCTTATATCTATGAGTTAGCATACTAATTTATTTATTTACTTTTTTATTTTTTAATGATTTACATTGACGATATTTGTATTTGGATCTCGAGGGAACTTGAGGGAACGGTACGTTTGCCGATGGAAGTCGAAGGCTCGCCGATGGTCGCCAGTCACAGTGGGTGCTCCACTAGCACTGGCAGAGGTTCCAGCTGCCACCCAGCTGTCCCGCCCCCTGACCAACACCCAGGTGCAGAATACAAACCGAACTCCTCAGGGAAACTGAAAAAATAAATGCAAAAAATAAATAAATAAATTCTTTCCTCTGCATATTTTTAATATATTTATCAGTATATGTGACAATTCGATTTTACCAGACTTCCCCCTGGGAAATTAAGCTATTCACATTGATATTACACAGATCCTGCATTGGAGATTCTTCCTGGCCGGTTAAGAGGAATGTCGTACTTTTCACGCTCATTGTCCACTCTGGTTTAAAAAATGTTGTCATTTTCTCTTATTTATAATCCATCTTTAAGGAAATCTGGTAAGATTACGCAGCCCCTGAGGGACGGGCTTCTTTTAATAATGAAACAAAATTTGGTTTATCAGTTCCTTTTTGTGAACTACTGGAATAAGTTCGCCAATGGCTGATATTAGTCAACTGGGTAGGAAGGGGGGATTAGAGGGAGACCAAAATTTATAATCTTAATAGGTTCGTTAAGTTATTTTATTAGCATTACGAAAAACGATATGTATAGAACAGGTGTACCAATAGAATAGGTGTATGGGTTAAAATGTAATTTAAGTTTATAATACATTTCATTTTTAAAAAGCCTATATGAATGAAGATATTTTATAGTGTCGGGTGGGTCCACTTATTTATAAAATATAGAAACCAAATAAAACTTTTTTTTATTGTGAGCAAATTTTTTATATTGAATCGATTCATTTTTTAATAAAATGAGAGAGAGAGAGAGAGGGGTTTAGTAGAAGACCAAAATAATAACAATGGAATTTTTGTTTTTATTTGAATTACGAAAAAGTATGTAGAACATAATTGATACAAAATGTAATTGCTAAAATTCATGATTTATTAAATTTTTAAAGAAAACTATTATTAAGGAAGATATTTAATGATGTTACCATAATGGCTAAGCGCTTCCACCATCCTTCCATCCTGGCCAGTAAAAATAGGATAATTCCCCAGATACTCTCATCTGGTTCTGTCATAATGAATTATGATAATTCTGCAGAGTTTACACAGCACCTGAGTGGCCGATTTTTTGAAAATTCTAACGTGTTATCTTCATTTCTGATATTTGAACTTGCATTCTTCATCAAATTAAAATACATTCTTTATTATTCGTAATAATAAGCACTACTTTTATTGCTAGATCAATCCCAAAGTTGGTGCATAGTTTCATTTTTAATACTTTAATTTTTAAGTACAACGAAGCAAAAGATTTCGTAATCTTCGTTTTAAATAAGTTTGTCCGTCTAATTTGTTAAACCACACAAATACGACACGTTCTTAAACATTGTTTTCGCAAACACTTCATCACTAACCAACTGTTCCTTTATACTGGGCTGTTTGTTGTTATAGAACCCATGTATGTTAATAAACAAGTTTTAATTCTTATCTAATTGCGGTACAAACTTTTGTCAAGATAGAGAATTGAATGTCTTCAAAATACCGCCATTGAAAAGTTATTTCTCCTTTACTTGATCTCATATCGATTAAGGGTAAGGGTGAGCTTTGATTTTCACCACCGAGTACAAGCATATAAGTCCACAGGAAATAAGACGAGGGACTTTTCTTTCTAAAGCCGTCTGTCCACCCTCTGTCATTCGCCAGAAATAATTAGCTGAACTCCATATCGTCTTAAATCCATCCTTTTCTCTCTCTCTGTTTTATTTCTTCTTTCTATTCCTACAGGAAGTCAAGCATTTGCTCCTCAACTGGCTCGAGTATACTGCTGTCCTTAGAGAAAAACCAAGATATAGGGGCCAAAAATTGTGCTAACTGAAATACTTAAACAGCAACTAAACACTTAATTCTAATTTGACGGTTTAGAAACCTCATTCAGTTCCTAATCATTCAACAAAAAAAAAATTAGTTCTTTATTGATGCAAATCACACGAATGGAAGTGGGAGATTGACTACAATGTCAGATGCGAACAAACGATTTTTTTTTCTCGCTTACACTTATGTAACTTTGGTTTTTGTTTTTTTTACTCTTAGTGGTCTTATTTTACTCAAAAATGAACTTAGACTTTTGTTTTGAATTTAAAACTTTAAAGTACACAAACAAGCACACACACAAACACACACACACACACATACACACACTATATATATGAGAGTGTCTCTATTAAGTTGAATTCAAAATAAAAGAGAATCTCACTCATCACTGACGAAGGGCGAGAAATCTCTTTTACTCATTTTACTTACTCACTATTTGTTGAGTTCACTTCACTCTTTTTCCCACTTGTTGTTATTATATTTATGTGTGTGTAAAATTTTAGTGACTTATACTGTTGGCGTTTACAACGAAGATTCTAAAAAATTCAAAAAATCCGTCATAAGTACAATCTCAATATATAAGTTCATAAGGAGTTCCCTAAAAGTCAAGAGAAACAAAGGATCAGGATAAACAAAGAATTGGTCTTACAAATGAGTGTAAGATACGAAACTGCCAAGGATCCAGGTACGTTTGAGAGGATGAATTGGGGTGAGAGCTCAACTTCAATAAATGTCTACGTCAATAAGCGTTTCTCGTAAAAAAATATTATACCTCATAAAAGTTGGAAACTAAATTTCACACCTATTGAACTTTATAATAACGTTTCATATTTCTACTTTTAGAGAAGTTATTCAGCAATTAATGATTCTATCCAATCGTGTGCAACATAAAAGCTAATAGCAAACGCGTTTTCTATATTTTAAAAGGGAGAGACCCTCCCTAGTCTGTAAATTATATTAACTATTTTATTTTATAAGAATCTTTCTTTAATATTATATAGAATACAAACGTTATAAATTTACATTTTAAGGATATTACTTTTATGTTGTTTTTAAAAGAAACACCTCAACCGTGTATAGTTAAAAATTGTCTTCTGTTTTTAAATTGCATAAATAGTATATATAATTTTTAACGGAATATATTAGCTTTTTCAAGGTAGGATCGGTGAAAATCTATTCCAATACTTCTTATTTCGCTTCATAGTACCAAAGTGAATAGCTTGATTTCACCTAGTGGAAATATACTAAAAGAAGATCTATTCTACAAATTACATTAAGAATGTTCAGTATTTATTATTAAAGTATGAGATAATTCGAAGGAAGGAGAGCAAGGAGTGGGCAAGTAGAGTTTATTATGTATTATCTATGAAGGAATTTGTGGGGGGTCATTAGCAAGTCACTGAAAACCAATGACTTATTAAAACTTTTACTCAATAGATTAACGCACTTCTAGCAATAGATTGCGTTTCTTTGGTTAAAGAAAGAATGACATTTTTAGGTTATCTTGCAAAATTATATTCTAGCTGTAAGAAAGACTTTATTTACTATTGAAATAAATTGTTTAAAACAAATGTACACAATAAAGAACGAAAAAAATTCTAAAAACGCTTATTTATTGCCCGACTATTTTTGCGTTCTTAGACAGAAACTTGAAATACATTATAAAATTTATAAAGATTGAAGGTAACAAACTTTAAGCTCCTGAAGAGACGTCAAAGAACGCGAAACAAATCTGGCAATAAACAAGTGATAGAGGAAATACTGTTATTTATTTTTTACCTTTTGCCATTCATCAAGATGTCGAAAACAGAAAGACATATTTTGAATAATAGTAGCGACCAATAATGTTCCACATTCCACCCATTTATATTTCTTGTTGCATCTGTGGGAAAACATAAACGATTTCGACGACATTAATACGAGGTAATACAAGGTTACCGGTAACTTTTTCTGTTTTATATTGTATGCTGATTCCATCTTTTTTTTAAAATGCATATATATATATTCCCCTTCCTATGAGAGATTTACTACTTCCGTTACAAACCTCCCGCCTAACGCATTATTTCCTTTCCAAAACCTGTTGTAGGTCTCACAAACAGTCCAGAGCTAGTAGAGAGAGCTAGACCTGAAGGCCGGGGTGTAGATACAAAAAATTCCGTCTAGCCACAGTTAGAAAAGTCCGGTGGCTGGGAAAACCGGTGGGGTTGGTGGTGGAGGCGGGGTACCTTCCTTAGGGTGCAGTTCAATGACCTCTCACTACTGGACAATGGCCGACCTTCATGTTATGAAAGAATCGCAATAACCCAAGACTAATCTCGAACAACTAGAGAACAGTAGAGATATTCACCAGAACCTTTACAGCTAATGTTAAAAATCTATAATAAATCCATTAAAAAAAAAGGAACAAGTCCACAAGCTGTGTTTTATAAGTAGATGCTTTTTCTTGGTGTTGGGTCAAGGTTGATCCAAAATGTCGGTAGATAAGAAAAAATAAACATCTTCTAGATTGTATTTTTAGAATAAACTTCGACCGAGTCACGAAATAAAAAAAATCTACTAATAATCTCTACGGTCAAAAACTCTCCATTTGAGCTGTGTTTTATTATTTATTTTTAAAGTGGCATACTACGGTACTTGTGTTGGTCAGTTCATATATTTTTGTCACAGGCAACGACTTAGAATTGGGCAGATGAACTGCTAAAAGTATATGCTTTGGACTTCGACTGCTTGGACTGGGTTCCCTGCACCCAAAGTATCTCAAAGGGGGCGACATAATTCTTTACAATACACTCACCCACCCCATTCTCACACTGATGACGTTATCATTCGCCTTAAAGAAGGTTGCAGAAGTCTTACTCTTCGAGGGTAAGATACTTTGGAGGATCTGCAGGTTATGACGTAAGCAGGACGGGGAAAACTGATTTAGTTGGGAATTTGTCAAAAGTTGCTTCATTGTGAAAGTGAATATTCTCAGGGAAATGAGCTTTAATAAAAGTGCCCAAATCCTGAAAGTAACTATCATGGACTGGTTTTGTGACAACCATCATCAAACTTATTGCATATCTTTATATATTATATGTATGTATATATTTCTCATGGGTCTACCTTTAACCCTTACGCGCGGATATATAACCCTAAATCAGGATATAAATACAATGCTAGTTCTTATTTGTACAATTTGTGACATAACAATGGCCTGCCAAGTCATACTTTGATTATTTTAGTCTATGGTTANAAAAAAATTGAAATATAGTCAAGTTTCAGAGAATACTACATGCATAAATGAGGATAATACTTGATGACTGAAATAATAGCTTAAAATAATGTCAAGAAATAAATCACATAGCCTCCGCGTGCAAAAGGGTTTTATTACCATCTAATTATGCTAATGTGAAAAGTTATCGATCTGGGCTTGCTCGTCTGAGCATTCTTTTAAAACAGTTTTATTTCGTTCTTTTGACGCATGTTTTCATTCTCCAATAAATAGCATAGAGATAGGCATTTTAATGCCTGAAGTAGATGTACACTACTTCTATAGTGAACAATACAAGGAAGTAATTCTCTAACAGTTATGTTTTAGAACGGGCAGATAGTCAACAATTTAAAAAAAAATTATTTTATTTTAAAGTCTATTTTGCTAGACTAGTTTCGCGTTTAATATTGACTACCAGACACCCCTTCAAGAGGTGGTGTCTGTTAGTCAATTAATACAATCAAAATTAATACATAATTTAAAAAAGAAAAAAAACAAAGAAAAAAACAGGGTCCATAGATTAAAATTGGAATCACGGAACCAAAGCTACTAAAAACGTAATGGTTAAAGTTTTTTTTTTTAAAATAGCTTATGACTATTTGCTTGTAGTAAAACATAAATAATAAAAGGTCTAAAAAAAAAATTATCAGGCATTTTATTGTTGGGTTCATTTTTAAAATTCATTTTATACATATTAATTGTCTTTGCTCTTGTTCAAGCATTTTCTGTATATTACTGAAGGGAGGATGTTTTACTAGGGAGGTTGTCGAATTCAGAAAATGCTTAAATTGACAGTTAATAAGTAATATTCATAAATTAAACAAACTAATAACTAAAAAATGAAACAATAACGAAAAAAAAATTTTTTTTATTAGATGGTATATTCTAAAATTCAGTAAAATAGCACAAATACGAGCTACATCATCATATACTTCAATTTAAATCATCCAACACTTTTTCTTTCTCAAAACATCAAGAAAGTGTCGTAAACAATAAGAAGATTGCATCCTTTGTTGAATTTTCAATACGTTCTAAAACAAAATCTCATTAACTTATCTTGCAAGTTTGTAAAAATAATTATTTACTTGATCACGAAACAGCCTACATTTTTACAAAATTTTGCGAATGTAACATATTTAGCTAGCCTCTAATTAGGATCGGTGATTTTTTGTTCAAAGGCGTTTCAAAATTAATGGCTTGATCTCATCTAGAGGAAATATAACCCCATTTGCAAGACTAATTGCGGTAATAACTAGCTAGTAAGTTCTGGAGTAGAAGGTTTCAGAAAGAAATATCCTTAGAATGACCCCCAGAAACGGAGGAATAAGAACGAATTAAGAATCTAACAGTTCTTTGGCCAGTCTCATATTGGTTGTCGTTGGACAAAGGTGGGAGTCTGTTGTTTCTAGGCTACCTGCTGGAGGATGGAAGACCTGAAGAGTGGTATACATATAACAGGCCAGGGTCTGAAATGAAGACAAAGGATGCGGTGGTTAGGCAACGTGGAGGGCAAGCCGATTTGCAGGATATGTGTCAGTTTTCCAAGAGTTGTTGAGGCCTTTCCTGGGGGTTGTAGCTGGAGGCCATTTACTAAGCAGCAATTTCCAATAAAAATGATTAAAATGGAAACTGAAAAGCGGTAACAATTGTTTTTTAGTTAGTTATTTAAAAATGTATAAATAATTTCTTAACTTTTAGTTTTGATTAGTATGAAATAATTTTAAAATGGATAAGCTGACTTCTATCTTTTTATTATTATTATTATACCTTAGACGAAATAACAAAAGTCTTTTAATAACTTAGTCTATATAAGCAGAAATAAATGAAGCTTTCTTTCTGTAAAACTTTAATTCACGCTATAATGTCATCTCGAGGCCTGAATACGTCAATTCGAGGGGGGAAATAATTTAATAGGCTCAGAAAAAGTCTTAAAACTAAAGTTTTTTTTTTTTTAATATTGTATTTAAAAAATAATACGATTTAGCAAGGAGTGTGAAAAAATTAATTTAATTAATTTTTAATATATTTTAGTAGCCCGTTCAGTTAAGGTAATCGAAGAGTATTGTCAAAACAATTTTATTTGTACTCATGTCTCTTGCAAAATATAATAAAACTATTTTTAAGAAATTCACTTTGTCATTACTTATGTGGCATCCATGTCAATTTATTTAATTACCCCTCTTGAATTTAACGTGCTTCGGCCTGGTGATGGCCATGTACTAAAAAATGTTTAACATTAATTATATGTGTGTGTGTGTGTGTGTGTGTGTGTAAAGAAGGAAAACAAGCACTTTCATTAAACATATTTTTTTTATATTAAAGGAATTCTTTCAGATGTCTTTTCATTAAATTTATCAGGCATAAAATAACTCATAATATTTGTATACTTGCAAACATATAGACTTGTGTCTAAAATTAACTTTAATTCTGAAGGCAAACTTTTTATATTTCAGTTGATGAAAAAATGAATATCCACACTTACTAGCACAGTTTACATCATCAGAGCCTTTATGAAGTACAATCATCAATATTTTTAAAAGGTTGTTTACAATTAAATTCATTAAAGGTGAATAAATAATGCTAAGAGTACAAAAACTGTGTATAATTTGTATTAACAATTTAAAAAGAAAGTATAATGAGGGGTGAATCACCAGGAATTCGGTCTAGGGAACTGAAGAATTAAAATGTATTTATTAACAAAAAGTTTACATTCATGATTTTGTTACCATAGAACAGGAGTCTATCTCCTTATCCTACTTGCCATGATTAAGGTCTGAAATTTAGGCCGAAACATTGGCAAAAAAAAAAGTTTTTTGTTTTCAAATCAGTCTTAATTCTTCAGTTCCCAATCACAAAATCCGAAATAGCCGATGGAAGAGAGGCTAGAGGAGGATTGTGAAAATATTTTAACTTTTTTTTATTTATAATCTTCAAAAATAAGCACACACACATATATAAATGAAATGCTCTCATAGATGCGAGACAGGTAGAACCACCCCCCTACCATACCCAATGACCGTGGCGAGTAGCACCTGGGGAGAGGGTGGGACTCTCCTTGCAAGGTCGTCAACCAGCCATACTACTACCCCTCATTCCAACCCCCAGGCATTCATACGGCTATATTCATTCTTGTAGTACGGTCGGTTGTACTCAGTGCTTGGTCCTCTAGAATGGAATAACAATACAATTCTTGCTCTACTTTTAATTAAATATATATATATTTTACCGCTTCAATTCAGCGTTGAATACATTAAAAAAAAAAAGTCCGTCATGAATGAGCTGTCTAAACAAAGCAGATTTCCAATGATTCACTATAACGGACTAAAATAAGAGTAAAGGACGAATTGTATCCTCTATACAGACCGGGAGTAAGAGTACGCAATTTTTTATAACAATATATCTTATCTATTACATTCTACAAACTTTTTTTAATAAACCAAACAAAAACGTAGATAATAATATTATAAGCTATAGTCTTTCCCTAAACTCCCCTCCCTCTTAATCTGATTCCAATAAAAAATTGATCTATTCAACAGTTTGCAATTTAAAAACCTAAATACTAAATTTTATTTGTATGTTTTAAAATTACTATAAATTACATTCTTAATTATCTTTACTAATATGCTGTTTTAAAAAGAAACATTATGAATGTATAAAATTACATTTTACGCCTATTGTCTTCTATAATTTTTTTTTAAAACGATAATAAAAATAACGGTGTTATTACGATTTTAATAATTGCATTATTAATTGTATGTTATTATTAACTGATCAATATTGAAAACTACATAGTTAGCCATCATTATTTATGTAAACTACTTCATTTTCACATCAAGTTATGCGATTATTAATGCAATTTTTTTTTTTAAATTCTTTTTGTATAGCACTTAAGCCTATGATTTCTTATAAGGAATGAGAAGAAGACATTCATTATTATATCTTGGCTAGTACACATTGTTATCTCATGCTTGGTTATGCTTTTTTACTTTTTTTTTTTAGTGCATCCCGACCACTTGTTTATGCTTGTTTTGAATTTTAATAGAACTTCCTATCTCCTTTATTTTTTTTTTTATGAAACACGTGCACAATTTGACTATCAAACTTAAAATCAATGATCATTATAAATGATAATGAAACGTAAGAGGACCTAGTTAACTTATGTTCAAAAGCAAAAGGAGAGTTTTTTTTTTACCGTAGATATTATTATTAGATTATTTTAGTCAGGGTTCGGTCAAAGTAGATAATATAAAAAAAATACAAATAAAAAAAAAGTGTATTTTTAAAAAAGATGATCTGCCTATAATCTTTATTAAAAAAAAGCAGGAAGATAATCTTCCAATAAAAATACACTTTTTTAAATTTGTATTTTTTTTTTTTGGATCTACCTTGACCGAACCCGAACTAAAATCATCTAATACTAGTTAACTTATTTTTTTTTAGTGATTGCTCATCTAAAAAGTTTGTCATGAGATTTGAATGCTGAAACAAATATGTTCAAATGAATCAGCTTCCGAAATAATTCTAAATCTTTCTCTTTTTTATTCTTCAATCCCGCAACTTTTTTGAATAACAAATATTACTCACACTAAAAAACATAAACTTACACTCACAGAAAGTAAATTCTTAATTTTTCGTACTATTTTCCTTAATTCTGTGCCTTTAAAATTTAATCCCATAAACTGTCATTACATAAACACTTAGTTAAGAGTTAAGAAAAAATATTTTTTCAAAAAAATCTCAACATATTTTTTCTTCCTCTGATTATACAACTTAATGAGTCGATTAATAAATTGAATTTCACTTGAATAATTTTTTGGGTTCAACGAAACTGATAAAAATTGTATACAATTTATTTTTTATGTCGAATTCAATGCACTTTGTATCATAACGCTAAATTGAGAGGGAATATGTTTACACTCACACTTGATCTAACTTAAGTATAATGACAATCATTCTTGATTCACAGCATTGACTCTGTCAAACTATTTGTAAAATGGTCAGGAAACTATTTAAATTTAATGAGCAATATCATTTAAAACCCTTTGACTACTTTGACTATTTGCCTCCAAGCCTGTTGTTTACTATTTTTTGACTTGCAATTCTTGAAGATGTATGCCCCATTAACTTCTTTTAATTCTCTTATAAGTATTATAACTAACATTTAGTGATTGTAAATAAAACATTTAAAGGTGGCGCCATAGGATTTAATAAGATATCAGTTTGATTTATCCAGAGTGACTCCTTATTTATTTCTTTTTTTATAGCTCACTGGAGCACAAAAAAGTTGTTCTTCCTCGACGTGAAAGGTGTATCTAGTATTTTCCTATGAGGGGTGGTAGACGGTCACAGGAGGGTAGACAGTCCTTGCAAGGAGAGAGGAGACCCTTCTCCATTTTTTTATTCTTGTTCCTAGTTCCTGCACAAGTCCCCCTTTACATAGGGCCAGCTGCACTCTACTTGCCTATTCTTTGGGGCGTTCCATTGGCTGCATAATAAGTCCTGAAGGTCACAGAAATGCAGCTATTCTCATCTTGAACAATCGAGATTTAGTTTTACAGAAGTATAGCTTCTCTTTATTTTAGTGATGAAATAAATTGGTTACTGAAGTGAAGTGATTACTTCACCTGTCGGAAACTTGTCTTAATCCACAACCCATTTACAATCCAATGAAGGAGTCTCAACCCTTTATTCAACAAAAGTCTAAAGAAAAAAACTTGAAAATTCCAAAGAAAAGTTCATCCACTGATTCTTGTTTTGTTGAGTTTTTTGTTTAAGTTTATTTCTTATTATTTTAGGAATATTTTTATTAATATGACTACATAAAATAAGAATAGTGATCTTGATAATAAAATAAATATACTAATTAACATCCAAGCGAATGTTCCCATAAAATTTTCATGTGAGAAAATTTTTTCCTTGTTCACAAATTTCTCCAGTATTTATACTACACAAGTAAAAGGCTTAATTTGTTAAAACTAGAATTAAAATCAATAGATGAAGCTTTACTGGGACTCTGTCATAATAATAACCAGGAAACATCAATAACATCAATAGTTTGTTCCCAAAATATATAAACAAGGCTTTTACCAGCTTTTATTTATTTATTTATTTTCATAAATTTATACAGGGGAATTTAATTTCCCTATGCCTTGTCCATAGGCAACTTGGAAATTATCTAGGGGAATTAAAATTTTAATCCCAGTCAAGAATTTTTTTCTTCTAAAAACTTATTTTGTACTTGCGATATAGAGGCCTGCAGACTTTCTCTCTCTCTCTCTCTCTCTCTCTCTCTCTCACTCTCCACCCCCTTCTCCTGAGTGTGATGAATATTTATTTAAAGCCGGCTTTATGTTTTAATTGAACGAGTCATCTTTTATGCATATAACAGAGAAGTTCCCTTCTACTTCACTCTGATCAAGGGCGACTTAGTTCACAGAAAATTTAAATATTCTTTGAGTATTCTAGTTTTCGGTATTTTTAACATTTTTTTAGCCTCCTATACATTCATATTTATGTATAGTAACCATCAAGAAAGTATTATGAACACAGTAAATTAACTATTTTGTACTGGTGTAGCTGTGTGCCTGCTCAGATAGATTAACCAAGAAAACTGGAAATTCAGATTTATATTTCTAAATGTTGAAGTTTACTTGTTCGTTGAAATGACTGCAATGGAACCATTGGCAGAGAATACAGTCTCCATTGAAAGAGTTAAGTGGTTCATTCAAGGAATGAGTATTAATTAAAAGAGAGCAAGAAGAATCTATTTTTCAAGAAAATTAAACTATTCACTTGGTATCAAGGCAAATTAGAAAAATTCTTCTTTTTGGCGATCCTTCAAAGAAAAGGATTAAAATTGGGTACTTCCAAAATTATATATACATTATATATATGTGTGTGTGTAATTGTATAATTTATTTATATAAACATATGCTTGTAAGCGTACTAATTCTGTACTTAAGCTCCTTTGGCTGAAACCGAGTATGATAGAAAATTAGAGAAAGAATTAAATTGATAACGTTAATTTCTATGTTATTTTATTGCGAAAAAATCATAAAATTAAAAACATAATAGATATAGTAAAAGGCAACAAAATTTAATTTTCAAAAGTTTTATTGCATAAAACATTTAAGAAAATTTAATAATAACGAGAAATCTTATTTAAAAAATTAATTAGGAGGGAAGCACCCTATCCCTTTGAAAAGTGGAAAAGCTCGGTAATCAATCTATTCTTCGTATTTTGTTTCACTAAATCATAAACATCTTAAATCGGGTAATAGGCAAAGAGGTTTCCAAAAAAAAACTTGGTCGTAGATAATCTAATATATCTTCGTTATTATTAGGACGAGTAATAAGCAAAAATATATTAAATAATGATCTAACTTTTTGTGTTTATAATTTTTCAGTGTTCATTAAGTTTTAAGTTTTGATGAATAATGTTTTAATCAGTTTTTCAAAAAGAACAAACTATTTTTTTATTTGTGCTATTTGTGCTCCTACTCACAAAATGTTGAATTATTTGCTAAATTTATGAAGATGATGATGAGAAAAAGAAGTACTAAAGACAAAGTGTTAAAATATTATTATTATATTAAAAAATGCTTCTTCTGGGCTTGGCCAGGTTGAAAAGTTAATTTTAGCCGAATTTAGTCATCCAGTGATGAATTCTTCAGGAATAAATGTAGATTGCGCATAGGAGTCGCACTCATTCTACAATCAGTTTTAAAGAATACATTGTGTGGTACGCGAAAGCTCGGAAAAATATGGTCAATCCTAGAAGAAGTTTTTATAAATATTACTGGAAACAGTAGAAGCCTACCCAAAGCTCATCACTACAGTTAGCTTTATTTTCTGCAAAGTAGTAACGAGAGTTGAAAGATCCAGCACAATAGCCAGGACATCAGTACAGTAGGGCACTATAACACGACGAAACTACATATTAGCAAAGGAAACAAGATCAGCTCCACAGTAAAGCATTAGTTAAAACGCACTTTAACCTATTATTTTTACGGCATAATCAGCACAAACGAAATACAACAGTGCAGTAGAGTCACACATGGGCACAGGATCAGCTCAAAAGCAAAACATCAGTACAGAGTCACAACTGGAGGATCTGTACAAAAGAAGTACAACATCAGTGCAGTAAACAGACAAAGATGGGAACACGATCAACCCACGAGCAAAATATCAGTAAAGATTCACAACTGCAGGATCTGTACAAAAGAAGTACTACGTCAGTGCAGTGGAAAAGCACACATGGGCTCACGATAAACCCACGAAAACAAATATTGCCTGAAACTAAATTTCTTTTATGAATTTGTTTTCCTTAATTAATTTTAGGCAGTCTAGAGAATAGAAATGTGGAAAAAATAGCAGGATTTCGGTATTTTGCAATTTATCTTAGTATTACATTGATAGAAGCTGTTGTTAAAATTGAAAAGTAAGCAAGGCTTTTATACATCTGTATTGATCTTTACAATGATGTTTATATATATCAATACAAATAAAACGTGAATATAAAATAAAAACCCTTTGTATTGACATCTCAACAAATAGTCTTGAATCATTCAGAATTTTTGAGTGATATCCAGGTTTTTGCTCTTGTGCTTATTTTTCGTGGTATCCTCATACTCTCAGTACTGTATAATAGAAACATGGAAGCAGTAAGAACTCATATATATGGTAAGAAAGGATGTTTGGAAAAATAATTCAGATCTATCGACAATATGTGCCGTTTTTTAGATTAAATATACTATTTATTTATATTTTTTTAAATAAATTATGAAGTTTCACTTAGG
Source organism: Oncopeltus fasciatus (assembly GCA_000696205.2). Taxonomy (NCBI): domain Eukaryota; kingdom Metazoa; phylum Arthropoda; class Insecta; order Hemiptera; family Lygaeidae; genus Oncopeltus; species Oncopeltus fasciatus. The sequence continues at coordinate 330,419 of KZ807398.1, forward strand.
TAGTTTATGTAGCTCTCACATGACGGATTTCTGATACTGGGGATTGATTTTTCTTTCGTCTCCCTTTGAATCACTTGGGGTAATGGAGGGAGGGACTATCAAGAGGTGGAATTCCGCCCTATTCCTAACGCCCTTTGCACTGGGCAAGCTTTTCTTTCTCTACAAAAGCCAGAGCCCAGGGCTGGAATCGAACCCGTAGCGGAATTTAATTTGTCACATGTGACGATTGAATTCTGATGACCAAATGATAGCAGCTCTAAAAGCCTGATGTTTTTGAAAAAAAACAACAACAGAAAGACTGTTCTAATCTCAAAGGATTATTAGATATACGGATTATGTTTAGAGATTTACTTGCTCATATGTATGTATATATTTCTCATGGGTCTACCTTTAACCCTTACGCGCGCATATATAACCCTAAATCAGGATATAAATACAATGCTAGTTCTTATTTGTACAATTTGTGACATAACAATGGCCTGCCAAGTCATACTTTGATTATTTTAGTCTATGGTTATATTTATTCGTTTCCCACTGTATAAGTCTAATAACTAACAACAGTCATTAGACTCCATGAATCCACAAGGATTCATGAAATGAATGAAGTCCAACGCACAATGAATGAAGACTAACAAGTTTTTCGAAGAAGCAAATAGAATATAAACTAGATAGTTAGAAAATTTTATTTCAAGCCGTAGTGGAATGCATGAAAGGTATTATTTTATCTATATATACAAGTTGCGCGTTAAATTTCCATTGAAGAAAATCGAATTAAGACTAGAAGAGTAAAATTCACAAATTGTGGTAGCGACAGTGAAAGTAGGCCTTCACAAACTGCACAAAATTAGAAGATTCCTGCCAGTATTAGAAAGTTGGCCAGTTGTGTAGAACGCAAAGGGAAAGAGAGAAGGGATCCCCCCCCCCCCTTTTATCTGTTCAGGATGTGAGGGGGAGGTCATGGTTAGGGGCTGCAGTTCGGCTTCCTTCGTGTTGGTTCGGCTGCCTCCGTGTTGGTTCGGCTGGCACTTCGCCTGATCTTTGTTGTAAACACCCTCTGCCACTCCTAGACCATTATAACATGTGGCGTAGATTCCTCTTCTACGATAGACGTTGTCCTTCCCAATTTTTTTATTGGCTGTCGAAGCCATATATTTGTTTAAAGAAAATCATTTTCGAAAATAATAATTTAACGTTTCCCAACATTTTTACTAGTTAAATAACAAAATATGCTTGCATTGGTTAAATGAGTTTTTTTTTCATATAAATTATTTAAGATACTGTTAAGTTGGACAAATTTTCTCCGAGATATTCACTTCATAGGATCGAATAAGTATTATAACAATCACAGTTGTATGATATGAATGTCTGAAGATTTTCTCAGTCCAAAATAATTTTAATTTTGCTTACTTGTTTACTCTTTGGATCATTAAACAAACTTCTATTGTATTCCTCATGTGGGACAGGCACAAACTGTTGTAGCTAAATTTCGGGAAGCCCACTAAGAATAAATTCCCTTCCGAGGTTTGCAAAATATTGTAGGGGATACAATACCGTATATGTTGTAGTTACCACCTTGCCGAACCCCAACAAAAAACATCTAATAATAATAATGTCTACGGTAAAAAAAAAAAAAACTCTCCATTTGTAAGAAATGCAGTTAATCATACGATCTAGAAAGTTGTTTATTTTGAGAAATTATATTTGATTTTAAGAACTTGTTTCTCTCGAATTATTTTCTTTCCCTATATGTTTTTGAATTATTTTTAATGTTGACTGTCGTGATTGTGTTATTTTCTTATTTCAAGAGCACTATTAAGAAAAGTATAATAGAATCTTTACTAGTGAAAAAAAAAGAAGCCATTAAGCACATTATATCTGTTTTAAAGAAGTGAAGAAAAATCAGATGTGTTTCCAAACCAGTGGTTCAAAAAAAATATGTTCAGTTTAATTGTTGTCTATTTATTGCTTGTCCATAATACTATTAATTTCCTTTATATTGTTTCCTTTTATATTCGAATAAAATGAATATCCTCTCTCACAGATATAAGAAATATCTTTTTTTTATAATTTTAGTATTCATTTCCTGAAACATATTGAAATTGAATTGGATAACTTTTTGTTAGTAATTAAGGTACAATTTCTTTCTGTTTTATATATGATAGATACACAGTTAATTTTATACTTTGCTCTTCTTAAAAAAAAAAATAATCTCAATTTCTACATTAAAATGCTGGTTTCCTGAAATATATGTTTGAATAAGAAAGAATGAATTGAACTCTTACTAAAACTCTTTTACAACAGGGGAAAGTTGGTCTATAGATACAGACTCTATTACTAGAAGAACAGAGGCTCTGCATCAAGATAGGGGTATTATGAGTATATTGAACCCGAAAAGGGCTGTAAAATATACTTCTCCCCGGAGTCGGAATTCTCCTCGGGAAGGGAGAGTGGGGTGCGAGAGAGGCTAGTCCAACCTCCCCCACCCCCGTGCCTCTATCGCTCGGGCCTCTTCGGCCCCCTGCTTGTCTAGCCTTCGGGAGGGTTCGGCCCGTCCTTGTCCAGGGAGGGATGCACTGGGTGGGGAGAGTGCAGTCCCGCGTCACCTGGCCCCATGGAGGAGACCAGCATCAGGGGAGGTTAGTACAGCTCTTGACTCTTTCTCTTGCTAGTCACCATGTTGTTGTAGCCTTCGTGCAGAGAGTTGTGTCTTGGCGTGGACGCTGCTCGAAGCGCGGTGCTCCGGCACGTGGAAACCTTGGCGCGACCTTGGCTGCAACACAAGATGCCGGCCAACGTACGAAGACAGTGTAGCAGTCGCGTACCCCCCTCCCGCTTTGTTTACTCCTCTCCAATACCAATATTTGCTATTCTCTCAAAATTTTGTGTCTTTTCATTCCTAAATTTTATACTACCAAATCAATAAAACTACTAATTTTGTTCTTTTTCATGTCTTATTCTTTTATATTATTTTTCTTTACTAAAATGCTTATTTTTCTTTTCTGACGTCCTTTTCTATGTATAAAACTTAACTTTGTTGTGTATATATAGTATCAAAGCAAATTAGTTACTTTTAAATAGGTAAAATTTTGCTTTACTATGAAAATAATATATTTTAGATACTATTGCCCATAATATCTTTTCAATAATAATAAAATTGTGATAAAGGATCATCCAATTCTATACAAAAGTAGTGAAATATAAATAAATTTACTTGAATGGCTATTATTTATTACTTTCTAGAGTACTTGATCTTCATTTCTTTTTATCTAAGAATTTATAATCCTTAAAGTAAAAATACCTATAAATACTAAAATTTAAAGAATTTTTTTATTATTAATAGATAAAAAGTATTTTCATTTGTATTAATATATTATCTTTTCTTTATTTTCCTATTAAAACCAGTACAACGAATCTGTTTATCGTTTTAAAAAAGTAAAAGAGTCCGTAAGATTTCCTTTTAATCAATTGTTAATTTAAAATTATCAATTAATAGTAATATCTTTGCTTTTATTCCATTTATGCATTTGGGAAGACTGATTAAAAATAATCTCTTTCCTTCAGTAAATACCTATATTGATTTGAATTTAGGTGGGTTTTACAGGAAGAGATTATGAGTTTTCCTAAATTTTAACGAATTTAATACTGAAATATTTCTTATACACCATTTATTTTTATTGACATTTTTCGGAAAAATGTTAGTCTTTGATTAAGGTGAATCTTTCGTATATCATACAACTAGAGTTTGTTGGGGCTCTCCATATTTGTTCGAATTCCCTGCAATTATAATATTTTAAATACCCTATAAATAAAGTTTTTTTTTACATTTTGCACTTCACTGCTTCATTTGAAGGAAAAAAAAACAAAAAAAAGTTTGATTTTAATATTTAAAATACGTACAATCTACGGCTCTTCAAAAGCAAAGTAAAAACTTGAAATTTTCTTTTAATCAACGTTTATATATGTAATTTCGTTTTAATTGAAAAATTGCGTATATTATGTGTGAAGGGGCGCAGGCGCACATGCACGACGCGTTCATCCACATCCCTCACTTAGTACATAATTTTAATTAAACGAAGCAACCAAAATAGATAAGAAAATTTATATATACTTATATGTATGTGTGTGTATAAATACACACACATGTGCGCGCATATGTGTGATAGAGTGTGTTATTGTCTGCTGCTAGGTCTTCAATTGTCATTCATTTTTGCTTAAGCTCTGAATAAAATGTACTCTGAAACTATAAAAAATAAAATTCGGAAAATAAAGATGGGCGGTAGGGGGGTGCATGAGTATACAAAATCGGGAATATGTCTATTATCAATGAAATTTAAATTTTTATATACATATACGTCCGTTGGAGTTTCAAATTTTTAATAGATATTGTTAAGTGAATATTTTTGTTTTGTTTAATGTAAAATGAGTTATTCAACGTTTTGAATAATACAATTTTGCATGTGAAAATTCTTGTTTATCACCTGTTTAATCAAGTTCAAAATTCCTTCCTTCCATGGTAACTGAAATATCAGCTGTATTTGGCTGTCATTTTTGTCAATATTAAAAAAATATAAATGTAGTGCGTTTATTATAACACACACACATGTTTCAAGTGAGAAGGTATATTGAAAGAAATGAATGTCAAAATATCTTAGTGAGCGCCAAGGAGTGGTTCCGAGTCACAATCACATGGGCGACCATATTGAACCATCCGGAAATAAGGTATCAGAAATAGAAGACTTTCCATCCGGCGAAAACTCTTTGTCTAAAAATCCTTTGATATTCGCCCCTTGGCTGGAACTAGTATTATCAGTCATAAAAGTATTTATCTTAATATCTATATTTTTTAAATGTATTTAATATTTACCTAAACATGTGTATACACTTCAGTATAGATCTGTATAGTTTAGTGTATAATAAACTTATAGTGAAGTGTGTACTTCAGTATAGATCTGTATAGTCTAGTACACACTATACTCTTTATTTAGTGAGACTTTTCAATATTGTCTTCAATTGTATCTACTAAATATAGTATTCACCATATAAAGAATATATTTACAAACACACAGAAACACACATTTACATAAGATAAGATGCAATGTAACAAAACTCTTCTATCAAAACATAAACGTAATTTCGACAAGTTATAGAACGAAATTGAGCTTTTATGAGAAGCAATTTATTCTAGAACCAACATTTTGAATTTTCTTACTATTAGTCATCGTTTTATATATTGATAACGAAACTGACTTAAATTTAAAGCAAAGGACAATTTCCTAATAAACAAATTTTGACTAATTGGATGAAAGGAGATTTATTTTTAATTTCGTTCATAATTGATTATAATTTTTCCCCTTAAAGCTGTCGAAATAAAATGTATTGTAATGAAAACACAGTCGTTGTTAATTTTATGGGAATATGCATTTAACATAAACAAAATTATAGTGTATTATAGTATATTATCATCATAAGTCGATATAAAATATATTTTAAATTATAATATTTGTAATTATATGTTAACAGTATATTCAATATATGAAAAAATATTTATTTATTGCAAATGCAAGTTCTTTGGAGTGAAATCCAAAATGTAGCAAGGTATTACTTAACCCTCTGTCAAATGTATTTTTTATTTTGATAGATCAAAAGTACACATGTACATACAAAGAAAGTCAAAATACAAACTGCTTTCCTGTATATAGATAAAATAGAGAGTAAAAATTGATTAAGAATGAAATCACAAGCAGGAAATAATTATCTGCTTTAGCTAATACTTATAGTAGCAGCTTTGAACTTGTTCTTATTACAAAAAAAAAAAAATAAAATCAATATCTTGTCTTATCCTACTCACTTGACTCCTGAAAAGATAGTCATTTAAAAAAATATATGAGTGTGACTGTGTGTCAACGCTCTACGTGCTACAAGCTTTCAGTTTTTCTCGATAATACTCGACATGGAGCATTCAAATGCAAAGTGATAGGCGAATTTCGTTACTTAGCTAAACGGGGCCTATAGGTGGGGATGATTTTCTCTCAAAAGCGAAGATATTTAGTTAAGAGTAATGAAACTCAAAATTGATTTCTTTATTGATTAGAGACATTTCTTGAAAGTTTCAGAGTAAAAATGATCAATGTAGAGTGGGGGCTTAAATGAACTCTAATTTCTTAGTATAGATTATTATTTCACTATAATTTATTAATGCAATTCGGCGTGTCGCTTTTAATTACAAACTTAATTAAATTAAGTTCGTTATTGAACATTAATTATATGATTACATTATAATGTCAGATTGAAATATTCATTGACATCAAAGCTGAGAAATTTGTTTAGTTTATGTAGTAACTGCACTACGGGCTATATTAATTATTAAGAAGTAAAAAGTTTTCCTTAAAGTTAATATTTCATATTTGACATTAAAATATTGATGATAGGAAAAATTTTCATGAAATATAATTACTTTTCATTTCATTGATTTTCAGAATTATTTTACAGTTATATATAAATGAATGTTAACTTCGAATAGCAAGGTTTAGATTTTTGAAAAGAATCTATAACTTTTTTACTATTTCGTTATTAATCTAGACTTAAAAATGACATTTGAATCTACGCAAGATTGTAGGGTTTTAGTAGGATATAAACAAATACACTAAAATTAATTTAGATTCATTATATATATATATATATGTGTGTGTATATATTATATATATTATAACGTTAACGTTTCTGTTTGCAACGCATGCAGTCTTCAGGGTTGGTGAAGAAAGGAGATATTCCTGTAGAATGGAGTCTTTTCATGGGTTGGACATTATGAGAAATTCTTATATTATCTCACAATATAAGAGTTCTCCATTTATTTTGATGTATTTAGTCTTATTCTGGTCGAATCGTATTATCTGATGGCTAATGGTGTTATCTACCTATGAGCTCACAACAGTTTTCACATTTTAGATCTAATGATCTTCAAATATTCTTCTAGAATCATTTGGAATGTGTTTTAGCGACTTTGAGAATCGATTGCATTAAAATCAGTGCAGGGGAGAAATGTACCCCCCTACCCCCCTTTAAGTGTCACAAATCCTGATATAATTAACTTATATTTCATTGGATCTAAAGGCGGAGTTAATTGGTGAGCGGACATTCCAGATTTTTACCACCAGGCGAGAAAGAGAACGTTACATTTCGCTCATCAAGCCACCGGTAGCGACTGTATTCGGGCTGTGCGACCAAATTTGTCCTTGGGGCGTCAGTCTGTTATTTACGGAAGTGTATGGTTTTGCGTACCTTAGTGAGTCAACACACGCCGTAACACGTCAACTCTTATTTTAAACTCCCTTATTTATATTTGGGACGCACTGCCGTACAGGTATTGTATTCAAATTCAAATTTGTATTATACTTCTCGAACTTCTTCACCATCAAGTATTATGATAATAGCAATAATAAATTATCAATTCCCCTAAAATGGTGCTTCTTATGAGTAGATGTTTTTTGTTTGGGTTCGGTCAAGGTTGCTTTAAAAAATACAATTTGAGAAATTTGAATTTTTTTATTATCTGCCGAATCCCAACAAAAAACATCTACTAATAATCTCTACAGACAAAAACTCTCCATTTGTGTTTCTCGTAGTATTTCTGGTTTCTCGTTTCCGATTGAGTGTAAATCGTCTTACTTTAATAATACTGCTTCAGTGTAAATTTTATCAAAATCAACATATTTTAAGATTTAAGAGTACATAGGGTTCGGCTCAAAAGTTTATGATTAAAAAAAAAACTATTTTTTTAAATAAAAATGTGCATTTCTTTTCAGTATTCAGTAAAGTTTCGGCTTAATTTTAAGCTATCTTCAGGGGTGTCAATAGGGTGAGAGGGTAACTGTTTTAAGAATGGTGAAATCTGCATAACTTAATCACATAATCTTAACATAGTATAGATTTTGACAACAGCTCCCCTCTCGCCTTCATGGTAGTACTGAAGATGGCTTACAATATAAAACGAAATGGCAGCGAATATTTAAAAAAAAAAAGAAAAAAAGGTGGTTTTTCATCCAATTTCAAGACCAAACACCAGTTAATAAAATATCTATCTGATTGTTATGTAAGAATTTATAAAATGAATAATAAGGTGTCGACATAATCATGGGTGGTTTGTCAAAATTAGCTGAACTGTCTTCAGCTTCTCCAAAGTTTCAAAGGTGGATAGTTAGGAATTATACGCCTCTGAGGCCTCCTTGAGATGTTATCTCAAGCGCGAATGCCCTGCAGAATGTGAAGCCGGTGATTACGAGCTACATTTCTTCTACGGCACTCCGTAGAAACATGGGACAACTTCCAGAGTTCTGCATCCATCCTGGGCTGGGTAGGTGGGAAATATTCCCTTGAATCCCTTTACCTTCCTCGAGACTCGAGCCTCAGTTCTCGTTCCATTCCAGCCTCCTATTCATCCCGGATTTGGTGGGACGTCGTATTTTTCCCAGGAGGCATTTTTCCTGGCCAATTCGTTTCCATTTTCATTACCGCCGATTCCAGCGGGGGTCTCAACTGATATTAACCCAACCCTACCTACATATTTTGAAAATTCCAAAATATTTAAAAGTGCTACGATAACCATTCATAACTATTGGACGGGTTGAAAAATACATGACTGAATTCTATAGGAAGACTATCATTATTTTTAGTATACATCTTTAATTGACAAATAGAATACTTATTGAGACATTACAATTTATCTCTAATGTAAATAATAACATTAGTGAATGAGACTTTCTATAAAATTAATGAGTACTATTAGAAGGTTTCTTTCTGAATTGTCTGAAATGTCAATAGTCATTGTGAAACACTTAATTTAGTTTTTCATTGTTATTGTTTACTCATATAGTTTGTAATTTGCTTACACCCTGTTCAGGCCCTCCTGTTTTTTAAATACTGAACCTAAATTCGATATTTTACATTGATAACTCTTGATGTAGTTGATTGTTTTAAATAGAATGAGCGAGAGGGATCAAAATGAAATCAAAATTAATGCTGTCGTGATGAACTTTAATATTGACCTGGGATATTGTATTAAATGTTAAATAAATGCTAGAAATAAATTATTATTATCATAATCTACGATAAACGTTACCCTACATTTTTTAGCAATTATGTACTTATTCTTTAAATACATAAATAACATGTAGCAATAACTTGCTAAATTAGATGACAAATTTATTGCACAAATATATTAGATTGAAGGCATTTTCTCATTCATTATTAAACATCATATAAGTGTTTTTTTTGTGTGTGTGAGCAATTTAATCGCAAGTGAATCATTTCATATTAAACCTTGAATTTATTGTATAGATACTTTTAAAACAATGTTATTAATAATAAAAAAATAATAAATATNAAAAAAACCCAGAAAACGATGTAATTATGATGGTTAAGCCCTTCCCCTACTCTTCCTTTCCGGCTGTGTAGAACTAATTTAAATGAGAATTAAATTTTCCCATTTACTCTTATTTATATCCATATTTATTGAAGCATAGGAAATCTGCTTAGTTTACGCAGCTCCTGCGTGAAGGACTTCTTCACTATACAAAATTGTTATTCATGTTAGTGCGAAATTTTCTGTCTTGTTTTTATATTTGAATTGATAAAAAAGAATAAAGGTAAGCACTTTATTCTTTATCAAACCATGAAGAACATTATTAAAGAATTGAATTGTGGAAATGAAGTTTGGTGGAATTTACTCGTAAATTTATTTGTGCTGCTATTGGTATTTTTCTATGTTTCATTCATGTTCTACGGCCCATTAAGAGATAATGATTCTGTCATCTCATGATAGTTTATCACGAGATAATAATTCCACTATCTCTTGCTTTATCAGTTTGCTTTTGTTTTTTTGGCTAACATATATTATTTTGTTCTTGTTAGTGCGTCTCGGAACTTATAACCCCTCTTATAACTGGAGTAAACTAATCTATCTGCCTTTGAAAGTTTCCCAACTATTCTTATAAACATTCCAGAAGCCGGTGTCGTAAAAGATTGAAGAAAAACACTGTTTGGAGGAGCCCATTAAAATAGTAAACCGTTCCGAGTGATAAATTTCAGAAAAAGGCCCAGGATTAACATAATTACGAGGTGAAGGAACTTTCTCTCTTGTTTTCGTGCGAACGTCCGTGCACGAGACATTTAACTAGTGTTTTATTCAGAAAATACTTCTTTTTTTTTTACACGATTAATTTTAATTTACAGGTTTAATGGCCATGAATTGTCGTTTTTCTTAATGAAATTTTGCATGTAACTTTCAAGTGTAATATGAAATGCTTAGTTCGTTATAGAACGAAAACAGATTAAGAGGAGTGGGTAATTACGTGTCTGAAATATCATAGCAATTTTTTCGAAGTTGTGGGTGTAATATTTAGTTTAGAGCAATAAAACTCAACTGGATTTGTTTATTGATAAAAGATATATTTTATAAGTGTGGTGGTTTACATATTTATGGATATGGATATTGATATTACATATTAACTACGAAGCTGAGAATTTCGCATAATTTAAAAAAAAATATAGTACATTTATAAAATACTTTAAACCTCTGTGGCCCAGAAAAAAAAAATTTGCATTTTCTATATAAGTACGTTCCTCAGTCGTAGATTACATCCAGGAGCGTTCTAAGTGAGGAGAAACGACTTGAGTTCTCCACATGAATGGCTCTCAAGTAGTCATTCTCGTCTCTACTCATTTAGAAAGCGACTCAAGATGGCACTGGCCAAAAACCTTTTGGCGCCAAAATGGAATATATAACGTAGGCTGGCAGTCATCCTCCAACATTAGTCTTATTCCCATATCTTTTAGAGAGAAGAGCTGGACTTAAAAACAATATGTCTTTCCTTACAACATATGGAAGTATGTCCAAAGGGTGGTCTGAATAGGAAGGATCTTACTGCTTTAAGTACGGTCTATGTACTTCTTGTTATTATGTTTATATTATTTAGATGTTTGTCTTTTCATGTGTCTCTGCTGCCTTACACCGGTCGTTTATAAATAACGGCATTTTTAATACAGAACTATAAAAAATTAAATTCCGATAATAACACGTTCACCACGTGCTGAGAGTTTTGCAAATAAGCAATTCTATTGGTTGTAACTGTGATAATCCTGATTCGTTTCAGATCGCTCAATACACTTGATTATAAAAATTCATATTCCCAGAAACTGTATTATTTATTTTATATACTCTACTTCTTCTACAAAGGTAACATATATGTGTGTTTCAGCTTATATCCCTTATGGAAACAAAGCTATTCACGTTGTTGCCATGATGCGGGTTTTAAAAATGTCCGACACGCTGATAACGGCGGGAGTGGGAGACTCCTATTCGCCCGTCTTCAGGCTATTAAAAATGTATTGCTTAAATTTGCATTTAACAGGAATTTGCCAAATTTCATTTGAAAAAAAATCAGTTGTGGCTTCTAGCCCTTAAAGATAAAAGGTTAATGTTCAGATAAGCCTCTACTCTAATATGTTAAATTCCCTAAACTATGTTGTTTTAGCACACACACAAATTTTATTGGTGTCAAGCAGGTGAAAATATAGAATGATTTGACAATATATCTGTCATGTTTTATTGAAAGCTAAATTTCTTAGGAATTTGCTAAAATTTCAATATAACCCGTTCAAAATGCAAAATCCTCCAATGGTTCCTAAAAAAAGTGAGAAGCTTAAATGTTGAATTTGGTTTCTCATTTCAAAAATTGCGGGCACTAGTATTATATATATATATATCCACTTATTTATGCTCTATGGTGAAACAAAGGAGCTGCATAAGCTGAGCAAACATNTATGCTCTATTCTTTAAAAAAAAACCGTTGGAAGATTTTGTTACTGCCCATATCAGTGAGGACGACGGATTATTAAGTCCAAATAGAAAAGTCGTCAATATCTTTCTTACTGTTATTGGTGAGAAAAAAATGTATGGAATATTATTATGTAAAATGTAATTTTCTAAATAAAATTTACTGAAGTAATTTACGTTATTTTACTACACATTGAATGGATTTATTTGTGTAGATATCAGATGACGAGGAAGGGGGTTAGGAGGAAGATAAAAATTTATGATAGAAATACCTTAGGTTATTTAAAAAAACCCAGAAAACGATGTAATTATGATGGTTAAGCCCTTCCCCTACTCTTCCTTTCCGGCTTGTGTAGAACTAATTTAAATGAGAATTAAATTTTTTCATTTACTCTTATTTATATCCATATTTATTGAAGCATAGGAAATCTGCTTAGTTTACGCAGCTCCTGCGTGAAGGACTTCTTCACTATACAAAATTGTTATTCATGTTAGTGCGAAATTTTCTGTCTTGTTTTTATATTTGAATTGATAAAAAAGAATAAAGGTAAGCACTTTATTCTTTATCAAACCATGAAGAACATTATTAAAGAATTGAATTGTGGAAATGAAGTTTGGTGGAATTTACTCGTAAATTTATTTGTGCTGCTATTGGTATTTTTCTATGTTTCATTCATGTTCTACGGCCCATTAAGAGATAATGATTCTGTCATCTCATGATAGTTTATCACGAGATAATAATTCCACTATCTCTTGCTTTATCAGTTTGCTTTTGTTTTTTTGGCTAACATATATTATTTTGTTCTTGTTAGTGCGTCTCGGAACTTATAACCCCTCTTATAACTGGAGTAAACTAATCTATCTGCCTTTGAAAGTTTCCCAACTATTCTTATAAACATTCCAGAAGCCGGTGTCGTAAAAGATTGAAGAAAAACACTGTTTGGAGGAGCCCATTAAAATAGTAAACCGTTCCGAGTGATAAATTTCAGAAAAAGGCCCAGGATTAACATAATTACGAGGTGAAGGAACTTTCTCTCTTGTTTTCGTGCGAACGTCCGTGCACGAGCCCCCCTGAAGAGGATAACGTTAATTCCTGAGGATCGGTGTTCTGATTAACCTATCTGACGTTTGAATATCAGTAAGACCTGTAGTATCGATATCGTTCTCCAGGTGTATTCAATGTAAACAAATCCAGTTAGGATATAAACAGGCGGATATTTACCGGTTTTAATTTATAGTTTATATAGACGAGAGAGAACTCCATCTCTCTCTGGAGATTATTCTTTACGTTACTGGGGTTTTAAACTGGTAAAAGTTACGTGAAGTTACTGGAGTTTAAGCTCTTGACTAAACGGCCCATTCATATTTCATATGATCCTTTATTATTGACCCAGTATAAGTATATTGGGAGTATTGATCATGTGCCTAAAGGTCAATAGTTGTAGAGACTTTCAATCAATCCTTTTTTTCGCCCTCGTGCTGTGCACGCACCTCTTAGTGGCTTCGTATGAAGAACAATAATCTTAAGAAGACTTTCCTATAAACATGGCATTCTTGTTGATCTTTACGGACGTATTTTGTTAAAGTAAATGCACCTGATGAGGTACCGTTAAGGGAACTTAACTGTTTTGAACAGAAGAAAATATATTGAAAATAAATACCTGCATTTACTCTAAAGATATGTTTGCACCAATGAATATATAATCAATATAGCTATATGAATCCGTTGTCATTGGCTGTATTCCGCGTTCTGATGGCGAGCGCTTTCGGCAGTGGTCTACCATCCTCGGGCCGAACATAGAATTGTCCAAACAATTAATGAGAGGGAATAGAATAAAAAAATCTATCTGTCCCAGCCAGGAATCGAACCTGGATCTCCTGCTATCCGGGCTGGTGCACTTACCAGTTGTGCTACCAGGACACGCTAGATATCTCATTCAATTCCCTCTACACTAGCGAGAGCCTAACCTACGAGATAGATTTTTTTTATTCTATTCCCTCTCATTAATTGTTTAAAATTTACGTGGGATAAAAAACCACAACCAAATAAAATATTTATATAGAATTGTCCATTTCTTCAAGCGCTGACTGCAGCTCTAAGTACCTGCAATAAGAGCAGTATCGTTATCAACTCCATTCTCCTACAGTCTATATAATCAATATGCTTAGATGAATCGGCCGTCATTAATGACTGCATTCCGCGTCCTAATGGCGAGCGCTTTCGGCAGTGATCTGCCATCTTAGGATGGAACAATGACTCTCTCAGGCACAGGTTGATGTTCAACTGATTTGTTTTCCTGTTGGACGCAAAAAACAGCCAATGAAGACCTACCCTTAGTCCCATAGTGTCAGTACTTTTTGTAAATTCGTATTTTTAGTTTTATTAAGAGCAGAATGCAAAAAGAAACAGATAATTCCGATACCCCATCGCTAGGGAGACCTGTTCTACCTGGGGCTTTGCCACTGCCTTGGCAAGGTAGTATAAGAGGGGATCTCTAGTTTCTCCCATTCATGCATATGGAGGGGATGACAGGGGTCTGAGAGCAGAGCCCGCAAATTACTGGGCCTTCTAAATAGGCCTTTCTCACCGCTTGAGGAGAAATCTTTTAGGGCAATGATTTATTTATTATTGCAGTAAATTACAGCATGATCCCAGAAGAATTTCACTCATACAAATATAATCGCAATCTTTAAAGTAGAATACCCTCAATTTTAATTCGTAATATTTAAAAATTATGGCAAAATGTATAGCATAGTCAATACATGTCTTATAAGAAATAAATAAAAATAATAAAATTAAACAAATAGGTTAAACAATAAATTACTTTAGATTTATATTCTGTTAATATCTATTTTGTAGATAGCCCCTCCCTACATAATCCTAGGAAGTTGAAAGGGAAGCTAACACCTAAAATTATTAATTTAAAATTTTGAATAGAATTTGATCTAACTTGACTGAATGTAAAAAAATATTAAATTTAAAAGAGAAAATAGTTCATAAACTAAGTATACTTAGGTAGGAATCGAACCCGTCACTACCCGGATGAGCTGACATCTGCACCACGAGGTCCCTAACCCAGTCATGTCAAAAACAACTGGCGTAAAGCTGACAAAATACTCAGTTACTTTCATGTGAGAGTCATACTTGTGGTACCACACTAGGGAACTTTAATAATACTTGAGAAAATTTATATCATCCAATTATTGTTTTTTTTTTAAGTTTAAATCCAGGCGAGAGTTTTTAGTGATAAGAAAATGCGAGATTGGATCTTTCAATGGGATAAAAAAAAGAAAAAAGGTTCAATTCAATTCAATTTTTAATAAATATTAAAGTCTTATATCATCAGAAGACGGTAAATGTTTTTCTCATAAATCCTGCCCTTGGTACATTTTTAATTTTAGTGTGTGTGTGTCTATGTCTATGTGTGTGTGTGAGTGTGTGTACGCGCTCTAGGAAATTTTAAAATACTGTAACTAAATTCGGTATTTAAGCTCTTTCTCCCAGGCCTTTGGAAGAGTTATTTAATGAAATCGGTCACTGGTGGGGGAGAGGAGGAGAGGAACAAAATTTAAAATCTTATTATCCTCGTTGTTATTTTCGTTAAGAAAAAGTTATTAGAACTTAATTTAAATAAGAGCTTTACGATAAACCTTTATTAAGGAAGAGATTTACGAATGTAATTACGATGATAGGGGCTCACTCTACTTTGCTGGCAGTCTAGTGCAAAGCTTGGTTGGTGTTCAAACCCTTTTCGATCATTGTTCTCTTTGGCTGGAAAAAATTAAATACCCTTAGTTATTTCTACATTTTTATAAAACATTGCTTAGATTGCGCAGCTCCTGCGTAACGGACTTTGTTTGACTTTTTTAGCTTGAGCACTAATGAAAGAGCTGTCCGAATAGAATCACCATTATATTTTGATAACAATTGATTTTTTTTTTCATAATAAGTACCTTTTATTAATGTTTCACTTTTAATATTGATAAACTATTACAATATTTATAGTTAGGACATAAAAGTCTAACTTAACTTGATAATTCTTTTTTTAGGATGTTACTTCAAACGCCACATGTGTACGAATTTTAAAAATTTTCAAAAGTGATTTTAATAGAAAGAAGACAGATTTCCCATGATTTAATAAGGTGGTTATAAATAAGAATAAACTACTAAAATAACCTTAAAACCCAGAAATAATACTAAGTTAAAGGCATTTAATGAACTTTTTTCTTGTATTTTTCTTTTCTTTAAATTGTCTTATTTTTTGGAAGGAAAAGAGATGGGAGAAAATACACTTTCAACTTACAAATTAATTTATGTATTTAGTAAACTATTAACTGTGGATGTGATTAGTCACTGTTCGAGAAATCACAGTTTTCCTATTCAGTCAATCATTTACTAGAAGATAGCAGTTCTAGGGTCGAATGATGTACCACAAACTCTTTTCACTGCTACTTTATATTCGTCCTTATCGTCAGGGCACGATAACCAAGTCCTTGGCTTTCGATAACAGGCCTATGAGAGATGGCGTCGTATTTATTTTGTAGATACTGTAGTGAATCTACGTACACAAATGTGGTTTGTAGTTGAGGGAAGTTAATGTATTGGACTCGGGCAAGATAATGGCTTTGGTTAACAAGGAATTTTTGTATTGTAGGTTACAAAAATAATTTTTGTTAATTGACAGTAAAATTAAAGTTTATTAGTAAATGAAACACGAAACAGTGGAAATGGGTATTATAGCCAAATTCACGATCACTCAAACACGCACAAAAACACATACGTACGGAAGATATCCTTTAATTTTATTTGTTATTGATTCAAGCTATTTTTTGGGTATCATCAGGGGCTTTAACATAATTTTAGCCCCATATAGAGCTCTATAGAAAATTTATGTATACATCAGTAATCAGCTAACCATTCAAAAATCCGATAATTACATCGAACTGCCTTATTCAGCAATTATTATTAATTTCCTGGCTGGAAACATTCGTACTGTTGAAATTTTATTTACTAGTGAAGTTATTCTCACGGTAACCGTTGGCATCCGAGGAAGCCTTCTTCGTACCCCCCCCCCCCCCTTCTCTTTTTACGAGACATTCATAGGTATCGATTTACTCCTTAGATGTGGATCGATTATAGAAATTTCTCTAGCGAGTTTAAGTCCTTCCGTATATCTTGTTGCTAAACTTATCACGAGCTAGGCCTGTCGTACTGACTCTGAGTCTAAGCTCTAACATTAGGCCAAATTGTACATCTGACTGATAAGCCCGACTTCTTATTCGACATTTCCCTCTTCATCCACATGTCCAGATACAAAAACTTCATTTGTAGAGTGGACTCTCGATCGACCTAGACCAGCGCATCCAATCATTCGATGTGTAAGGTCAAAATTGTGTAAAAATATAAAACAACTACTATTCAGGATTTTGCGCCGAGAATACATTATTTCCAAAAATATCTCGACAGTAACTCTAGCATTTAATGACCGGTAGGCGAAAGATTAAGTTAAGATGCAGAGGAATTTGGTTAATCAGTCTGAACTAACTCATCTAATCACAAAATGTCCCATTAAGCTGTTCAAAAACCCCAAAACTTTCGGTAAATCCTGTTTTATTCAATGGATCACTGATTTCTACTATAGTATATGTGTGACGTACGACTAATCGCCTGCGACAGATAAATGACGTTCGTCATTCAATTAATTTTCCTCCATCTGTCCCCAAATCCTGGAGTGATAAGTTCTCCGATACGACACGAAATAAGTTCTCCGAAAAGTTCGGGCGATTTCTCTTTTTATTAAGAGGTTGACTAGTTACTTTAACCCAGCTTATATAAATCACAATCCTCTTCGTGAAACGATAACTGTAGAAGTAGTTGTCCTCTTCTATGATATTCCCAGTCGAAGATACCGCATGTTACCTCTTATTGTATTTCATCGGTTATTGATTTGGCTGCTGATGCGAAATTCCCAACATAAAAATTCCCCTTTCCAGGTGCACACAATTCTAAAATCCCCCCTATCTGCTTCTATCTCAGTAAACACAACAGTGAACCAAGCTTTGTTTTTTTTTAATTTACTTAGAGAAGGTTAAGAACCAGGTTATCAACAATAAATGAATCGATTTATAAATATTAATTTTATTTGTAGTTTTTAATCCCACGTAAATTTAAATTAATTAATGCAAGGGAATAGAAAAGAAAACCAGCCAGGGCACGAACCTGGATCTCCTGCTAACCGGACATGAGCGTTATCCTATTATGCTACCGGGAGAGCCAGATAACATATTAAATTCCCAGCACAAGTGTCGAGAGTCTAACCTACGAGAAAGACGAATACATCGAGGTTAGCTTAGCAGGAGATCCAGATTCGTGCCCTGGCTGGGACAGTTAGATTTTTTATTCTATTCTCTTGCATTAATTGATCTAAATGAATCGATATTTATTTTCCACTTTTGAATATGACACGGGAGAGAACCATTCTCAACCGCTGTTATTATCGCATCATTTGTTGTATTTATTTGAACAGACTCTATTCTTTATATTTTACCGTTAAAGTTTCTCAGTTATTTTCTAAATTATTTTATAAAATACTTGTCTGTAAAATAATTAACAAAACAACTTCAAATAAATAATACATCATATTTAAGAGGCATTGTTAGTAACATGTGACAAACCTTATCTCTATATTCCAGCTTAGTTTCAATGGATTCTTAATTCCCCAAAAATATTTCTTCTCGAGATATAGAAAATTATAAAATGTTCAGTAAGATGCAATATTTTTCAAACTTCATTTTAATAATTATAACCGAATAAAAAGTTTTGTTAAAACGATTTATCTTTAAAAAATTGTTAAAAGACATTTTATTCCATTAACTGTCTTTACTTAATCACATATTTAATTTCTTGTCTCTGGAATTCTGTGAACAATTTTAAATATTGCTTCCATACCTTTCCTCATAACCTTTTTTTCAATAGAAATTTTGTATTTTGGTCCTCCACTTAATTTCATTCTCGAAATTTTCAAGTGACGAAGTCAAGGAGTTTTTTTTCTAATAACATTACTTCTTAAAAAGTTCCAAAGAACTCTCCGGGCAACCATAACCTGTCAGAATTAGATACTTAGATAAGAACTTTACTGAGATAAGAACATGTGTACAGACTGAACTCCTCAAGGCTGAATTTCTCTTCTTATCTGTACAGGATAGAATTTCATGTGTGGTACTAGCAGTGCCAGACTAATAGTAATTACAGTATAAATTTCAATAAAATTATTTAAGAGAAAATGGTATTACTCCACAGAAAGTAGAACAAGAAAATACTTTATTTTGGACCAAAACTTTCGTTTTTTACACAAAATATAAAAGTGAAAGGTAACAAAGCCAAATAAATATTTTTCGTTCAATTTTTTCATATTTCCCATAAGGAAAATCATCTATTGATTTTGGTTACATGACGCCTTCATGGAAATGTTTCTTCGATATCTTTACTGAAGGGGTATAATAATGAAGGTATTTAATAATATTACTAAATGGATTTTTGCACCTGTTTCTGAATTGCCGGACGACTAGAGTTAGCCTCAAAAATATTAATTAACTTTTACCTCATTGCATTTTTTGTCCAAATTAGTCATTTGCTGCTCTTGATGTGTATTTTAATTGAAATTGTAGCATTGCTTACAATGCTCCAAGGTAAAAGTTTTTCCTTCTTCACAAATTGAGTGGTTGATACTCAAGATTTTTCGCTTGTTAGTTATATTTTTTATTTATGGATATTCGTCATTGTATTCGCCGTTTATACTTTTGTAGAAGTCATTGTAATTACATGTTATTGACTGGAGTTTTGAGAGCTCGAGCCATAGAGCGAGCGCTCCGGGAGTTCAAGTCTGAAGGCGGGGCAACTTCCCTCACACGTGTTGCTCCTAAGAGACGTGATGAGAAAGGAATGCAGCTAGGTATGCAGGACCCGGAGGCTGTTCGGCGAACCTCGGCCCCCTTCGGAGGACTAGGAAAAAACCACTCCAAGGCGAGGTGCACTCTGTCCAGGATCTCATGCCACTGCACCATCGAAAGCATTCTTTTCGGCATTCTGGAGAGCCATTAACAGTCAGGTTTTCGTATAAATTTGAAAGATTTTATTTTGGGTTGGTTTTGGAACCAATATACACAGTGTAAACAAATATTCCTTGCAATTTTAAGCTCTCTTACTGTTATGCCATAGTTAGAGGAAGTATTTTTTAATAAGAAAATTTTCCATCTACAAAATAATTTCATCAACAAATCAATTTCACATTCAAATATTTTTTTTCCAGCATAAAAGTTAGCTGCCTAATCCACTAATCCAATAACTTTTTATTTTTATATTTATTTACTGATAAACTAAATTAACCAAGGGAGTGAATGCACTGGCATTCTTCTCCCCATCACACTCCCTCCTTGACTCCCTGCCTAGTCTTCTTCATATCCTAGGATATGGAGATGATGGGTGCCTGATAGTTTATCGCGGGTTAACCTGGGCTCCTCCCTGAGGACGGGTTACGTCCCGGGATAGACGAGCAAGGACAACAATGTACCTCTTCAAAAATTATAATGTATAGAAAATGTACAGACTAATTGTTTTTTAAATAAAGAGTTATATAAAAAAATATAAATTAATCATTTAATTTATATTTATATTCGTCTTTAATGAAAGATGGAAATTATGCTGTTTTCGCAGCTCCAATGTGGCAGAAATTTTTCTTCTGTCTTTTTTGTCTTCAAGTAAAGTGATGAGCTAGTTATTAGACTTGCAGGTGCAATCCTTCGATCGTTTCTTCCGGATGCAACCAGGCGACATGCAAGTCAAATACACCATACTATTTGGATAGAAGTTTTTTTGTTTTGTTTTTTGTCAACCTTAAGGTCGTGGTCTTTCTACAGGTAGCTATCCCATTCAAGCTTCTCATGGCACTGAGTTATTATTACTCATCTCTCGAGTCCTTTACCTGCTCATGGCCGGATTGCAGTGCCTGGGGTAGCCCTACCCCCAAATGGGCCCCTTCAGAAAATCCTGCGCCCCGCGGTGAGAATGATTACAGTTGTGTACGATCTACAACTTGAACCACTTGACGGCTAACAAAAAATTTCGAAATATATGAAGCTTTCAGGGGGGGGGGGGCTATATATTTCGGACAAGGTTAGAAAAAATATAAAAAAATTATAATTTGTATCATCGTAGGGCTGTATACATCCAAGCGACATTCAGGCCAAGTTCTTTATTATTTTCAACCTATCAATAGCATGGAGAGAATCCAATTCTCAGTGAGAAAAATATTACACTTTTTAGTTGTTGCCTTAAATATAATTTTAATGAGAAATTATATTAAAATTAGATTATTGAAAGTGTTTAGTATTTACAAAGTTAAACTAATTTTGTAAAAAAAAAAAGTTAAGATTATATTGTTTATATTTGAATTATACTTTTACATTTGTAAAAAATATGTAGCCATAGAAAAAGTTATTTTGTTCAGTGGCAATAGGTAGCTTTAATGTATCTTGTCTCTTAAAATCCTTAATCAGCTAAGTCATTGTGATAATTATTTGAAAAAATAAATGTCCAGGGGACATTTTACTTAAAAAGATGATTTTATTCTCCAACTTAGTCTAAAGTGATTGCTCTTTGAAAATTTGGTTCATGAAGGCCTTTTTTTCCCGTGTTTTAAAACAATTTTTATGTTGATTCGCTCGTTTCCGTTCTGGTAATTTTGATATAAATTCAGACCTGCGAATTTGAAAGAAAAAAACCTATGAAATATTCAAAATAACGAGACAGGTCGACGCCTTTGCGGCTCTTTCAAAATTGCTCTAAAACTAAATATCGACCATAAAACAGTTAAAAACCACTTACAAAAGAACAACTGGATACGAAAAGAAGCTCGATAGCTCATGAATTAACAGAAAGAAATATAGTAGGGCGAATTTCCACTTGTGAATTGTTGCTAAAAGATTAAATAAAAACTAGTTAAACAATTAATGAGAGAATAAAAATCTTTCTGTCCCAGCCAGGACTCGAACCTATATCTCCTGCTTGCCGGGCCGAAATATTTCCATTACACAACCGGGATGTAGGATCGGCAAAAAGGAGATCTAGGTTCGAGTCCTGGCTGGGACAGATAGATTTTTATTCTCTCATTAATTGTTTAAAATTTACGTAAGATAATAAACCACAACCAAATTAATATTTATAAAAACTAGTTATTTCCGCATTAAGAGTGTTGAAAAGGAATCACATTTGACAGTAATGTGTAAACAATCTCTTCGCCAATGCCAGGAGAAGCTTCAGATTGGCAAGGGTTGGATGTAGGGAGTTTGGTGGGATTTTAAAGGAATCGTTTACAATGAGCTGTTCCATCCAGTCCAAACCATTTTATTTACTCGACTCTCAATCAGCGCTGCCGAAGAAAAACGGCCAGAATCGACAACCAGATAAGGTCCGTCTTTGATCAGGACAACGCTCGAGCACCCACACCCTTAATGTCCCGGCAAAAATCAAGAGAGCTCAGCTGTGAAGTTTTGATGTATGCACCATACAAATAGGACCTCGTCCGAATACGATTTGTCTCTTATGCTGTAGGAATCTCTTAATACTGTACAGCTGGCATACAGCTTTTGCAGAAAACTTCGCTCATGTTTTCGGCTTGAAATCTCAGAACTTCTACGTTCACGAGATAATCCTTTGATTAGAAACGGGTCAAAAGGTCATTCATCAAAATGGTATATATATATATATATATATATTCANTAATCAGAGTTTGAATTTTATATAATTTTAGTTCTTGGGAAATAACCAAAATTGCTTTTCCCCGTCTTGTATATTCAGCTCATTGCAGTGCTGTGCTGAGGTCCTGTGTGCAAAAGAATCGAACGGTTTTTATTGAAGCAATTTTCGAATCCAAGCAATTTTCTAAATAGCTTTCTCCAGCTCTGCTTAACGGCGATTCGGGAACAGTTCTGTACTGTTGTCATCTTCACCTGCGCGTAAAGTCCTACTTGATAACCTCTCCTAGAGCTGCACATACCCGAGATTTCCTAGTGACAAGTCATAAGGTCCCATGCTCAGGGTGTGGAATGGCGTCCTTATCAGTGGCGGGAGATATGAGGCCGGGGGGGTGGGGGGTCTGCCGGGCGTCGTGCGCAGTACCCGCCCTCCAGGCAGTCTCGCTCGGGTCGTCCCCAGGTCCGCAGTTAGTGTTCGCAGCCGGCCTTCGTCTCCCCCCTTGTATGTGTGTCGCTAGTGCGTCTTGGACTCCCCCGTCGATGTCGCTCTAGGTATCCGTGCGCCCTCTACAGGAAGGATACAGGGATTTTTAACGATCCCATATAACAGCTCCTCATGTGTTCTGATGCGCCCGGCAAATAATAATGCATACACGAGGTGAGCAACTATCTCTGATACTGTAGTCATTTTATTCTTGTTAAATAAACCTTGAAAACTACTTCTATATAAATAAAAAATAATTACCTTAGTAATTATTCATTTAAAATTTTACACTATTTTAATACAGCACTATGCTAATGCGTTCAAGCAGTGCTACATAAATAAAAAAATCAATTTTATATTTAGAGTTCCTATGCAAACTATAGTTATATTGTTTCAACAATCGTATTTATCTCATGTAGAATTGTGAGAAAAATACGTAGTTTATATAAATATATTTGTGTACTAAAATATTTCATATTATTGTATCAAGCGTATCCTAGGGCTATTTTGGCTATGTGTCCAATAAATTTAATTTAAAAAAAACAAAAACAGAAACATAATTTTGAATTCCTATCGCCTTGATCTGATGCGACTAATTATTAACGTTAGTTATCAAATATGTGATAATTCCTAAATACATTACATCTATTTTTATCGGAACTCTTATAATCTTACAAATAAATATAATAACCAATAAAGCTTAATTTTCTGTTAAATTTTCTTTTAAAGCTCCATTGATACTTTGGGTAATCTGTTTAGGGCATCAAACGACTCAGGGAAATTATTCTAAACACATTGTTCCCTATTTGAAAATATATATTCAAAGAATATAAATTTCATTTACAGCTGTTGTGATTGGACATAATATTTACATTCAGGAAGAAAGTTGTTGACGTCAGAGATCTACAAAAAGTCACACACGCTCTTTGAATAATTACTTTTAGGCAGCTTTAATCCAAGGTTTTTCTCTTCTTAGGCGCAAAAATTGTTTAATAAAACCTGATTCAGTCGTTAAAATGAATAGTAAATATATATAAAAGGTTATAAAAGTAAGCGACCGCCTGCCAATATAATATTTTGCGCGCGAGTGTGTATGTATATAAATATATATATATGTAATATACATTTTTTTTATTTAAGAGAAATAATTAATAAGCCACTTATTTCAAAAACTTGTGTATTTGTAAACACATATATTTAGTGTTATTGAACAGTAAGGAGGTAATTTAGGTTAAGTTTTAAAAGTTTCTTGATAATTGTTGTTCGTCCTATTATTTCTAAATTAAAATTAATAATGGAAGATTCATGGTGAAATATCAATGAAGCGGACTTTTAAGACCGCAGACCTCCTTTCCTGGCATACCTATAATTGTATTAAAGCTATACGATCTACTTCTAGATTGGGGCCATTTTAAATTAAGTATATTTTTATTTTAATTAATTTTAAATTCTTACGCATGAAAAAATCTAGAATTTTTAATGAAGATAGTGCAAAATTAATTTTAATAGTTAAAATAAAACTATTTATTAGACAAAGTGATCTCACCCAAAGTAAANATTTTAATACAAAAGTATATATTTTTATCATTTTAATAACCTTCAAATGATTTTTTATTTTTATTTTAATTAATTATCTTTGGATTTGGGTGAAAGTGTGGCACAGTCTAAATTTTAATACAAAAGTATATATTTTTATCATTTTAATAACCTTCAAATGATTGTATATTTTTATTTTAATTAATTTTAAATTCTTACGCATGAAAAAATCTAGAATTTTTAATGAAGATAGTGCAAAATTAATTTTAATAGTTAAAATAAAACTATTTATTAGACAAAGTGATCTCACCCAAAGTAAACAATTACATCAGTTAAGAGTAATTTTTATTTACATTAAAGTTTTGACAGTTGACATAACAAATTTGGCCAATGGTGGTTCAGAGATGTCGCTTTCTGTATGTGAATTTATTAAAAATTATATTCTTTGACTCGTTAAAACACTATTTTCTATAAGATTATAGTGTGACGTTTCTCTCAATAGAAGTAAGATCTTTTTTAGACAACTTCAGTGGTTGAAAAAACATACATTTCAATTTAATGATGTCTAAAAGTAAGTTTTAATTCTATTTGTTTAAGTCTTGAATAACCGGAATTTTCTGGAATGTCAAAAAAACTGTTAATGTTCATGTCCTATGTATTATCGTTGGGAATAGTATACATAAACATGTGTGTGTGTTTGTGTGTGCGTATTTGTGTAGCTTAACCTTTAGAAAATCATTATTTATCTAAGGGAAATTCGGTGGCGTAAATAATGGACCAGTGCTGGGAAGGAATTATTCATTGTCGGCGAGAGGTAGGCCGGAAATTCCACTCCAGGCTGTTGATAACACACTCTTACTCATAGGAGGCCTTTCTCACTAAGGAGGGGATCAATCAGACTTCTTATCTGATAATCTATTTCGGCTCTGACCGAGATTGTATTGAAAGGATAGGCTATCTCGAGAAAAAAAATATCCTTAATTTTATATACACACATACACATGTAAGCAGTCTTTTTATATTTATTTTATACATCACTACATATTTATTATACAAGAAGAGCATTTAAGCAGCCTCTTTGTAAAAATGATCAGAGTGCTGCAGACCAAATTTGGCTTGGTAGGGCTTAGGAATCCCGATTTGGTTAGACCTCAGAGTTCTTTATCTTACACACTCATCCTGTTACTTAGAATATTTTTCCTGTCGGGAAATATTTAGAATATTTTGGATTACTCAGTCCCCCTCCCAAACCCCGTCGACCTTGGATGACCTGTGAGTTTTCTGCTGGGATTTTCATCCATTACGTTCATTAGAAGTCATCAGTGGTCACCAGTAAACTGTTGAATCCCATCACTCTTGGGGTCCGGCAACATTTTCCATTTCAGGACTACGCCAGAGCCAACAATGACCCTCCAGGCGAAAGAGGGAAATTCTACAAAACCTCTCTACTATTTACTAATCATCGATTCTGATAATGGGAGCGAGTGATTGGAACCTAGGACCTTTGCCAAGCAAGTTGCGCCTATTCACCTTCACAATGAGGGCTTAGCCCTACACTGAATGAAAGAAAACGAAATCGCAGAGGTTTTGGTCGAAATATCTCTTAAACAAAACCTGGGCAGTACCTTAGTGGCTGAATAACTGAAATTCACTTTACCGAAGACTCAACCAAGCAATGTACGTGAGAAATTCAAGATAACCTTGTTTCCCTATCCCCGAAAGACCTTTGCCCCCCCCCCCCTCCTACTTATCACTACAGATTTTATTACCCAAATCTCAAATTTTACTAATTGTGTCTGGCATAGCCTCCTTGACAACGCATCTTCTTCTTGGTAGGAACATACCCCCTGTAGGGTATTTTCTCATCATCTTTCCTTCATTAATAATAAATATTCATGAATTATTTGTTCTTATCAATTTTATTAATTACCATTTATATCATTTTTTCATATACTGATTCCTGCCCCTAGAGGGCTTGAATCCCTTAAATATTTTGTTAAATAGCAGCCCCTACATAATGTCTCACCATAATTACATATGTGTGTCCTACATAATTTCCTTATTGGTCTTGTGATATTAATCCTGACAAAATAATCTTTCACCTTCAATAGTGATATTATTTGCTAGTTGAAGGTATAGCCATTGTTAGTAAAACTGTATCCCTCTATGCCATTATATACATGAGTCATTGCGATTAAGATTTGTTTGGACCAATGACGTCCATTTTTTTGTACTTTGATATAATAGATTTGTATATAAAACTAATAGACAATATCTTCGTCACCGATGTTCTCATCAAGACTAATAAACAGTAATAAAACTCAATATACACTAGAGAATTACTTAGGTGCCATCAAGCAATTCCTTATTTAAAAAGGCAAGCCGCCCCAATTCTTCCATAGGCAAATCCTTCCTTCCAAGCTAATATAAGATAGTTAACATAAATCCTCTAATTTTAATCTCTTAATCTAGTACCTGGTCTAAGACATATCCTGAAGCCCTACCCGTTATGGGAAGAACATTTCCTCATTATTGCTAAAATTAGGACTTCAGAAAGCTCCCACTATATAAGATATGAACAGAATCATGGCTCTTTGTCAATAACCTTACAATAGAACATTGCAGCAAAATATTTCATCTTGCAATGAAAACTTTAATTATCCCGCCCCATCGTTAAAACTGAAAACACGTCAACAACTTCATAACATATAAAATCATACCTTCAACAGTATGCACATGTAAAAATTATGTATCCATCTTCACTAATGCAATCTCTGCCTCCGTTTTACGTGAATAAATGTACTGCACCCTCTAACCTTAGACTTAACAGTTTTAACCAAAGACCTGGAGTTTTCTCCCCATGACCAGGCATGCTTATAGCCAATCTAATGGATTTAATGAATATTCCCAAGTTCAAGTTATTGAACAAATTCCCAACATGTTTTCATATTTACAATTAGAGAGAGTGAACATATCTCACTCATATCTCACTCTATTCTATGAGAATTACATTCTCGAAGCTACCAAGCCCCCTTTCATTAACTGGAAAACTTGGCTTTATCCCCCTGGCAATAAAGGAAAAACCAATTCCCCCTCTCTACCCATAACCGCCTAACTCTTTCCTTCCCCTACACCCGCAGTACCATTCTAGTGCACTCTGACGACGACGGGTGACTGGTTCCCCAAACATTTACATATTTTTTGTATGGTCAAATATTTTGCGTTTATATGTAAGTGCACATACTACTTAAATGTAGGATATATACTTATGTATATATATACGCGTGCGCGCGCGCAAACACACACACACACACACACACATATATATATATATTGCATAACTCTTATATATATATATATATATATATATATATATATATATATATATATATAGAGAGAGAGAGAGAGAGAGAGAGAGAGAGAGAGAGTGTGTGAGTGAGTGTCTGTGTGTGAAATTGCAATATCTTAGTAAAAGGAAAGGGAAGGACTGATTGATGAGCTTTGGATGTATGTACAATGAGCTGAAGAACAATTGGCAAATGGGGAAAGAAAGCTTGGAATGAAGGCCATAATGTCGCATGAAATTAAGNAGGGGGTAGTTGAAAATTGAAAATTATTTTTAAATTTAAAATAAAAATTTTACATTTAATATTCAGTAACAGTGAATGGAGAACAACGGACAGAGAAGCATATTTTATTTAAGATAAAAATTAGAGAAGTCTTAAGACGATAAAATTCTTGTTAAGTTAAAAAATTCTCATTATCGTTTACTTCGATTCCTGAGTGGTATGGAACCCGCAGGTAAGGGGGGTTGCGTTTATTGTTCACTGTATTAAATATGCAATTTATGCATGATATGAGATGAGATAAAGCATTTCTAAAATAGTATATAACTACCTCAACATTTTTTTTTAAATTTATGACTTTAAGGTAAATTACTTTACTTTGGCTTTTTGGCGAGCCTAGAAGTACGTTATCTATAATATCCTGACAACCTACTGGCCTACTTCAGCAGAAATTTATTTCAGTTTACTTTGGTGATAAAATATTAATAGGAAATTCAGTTGGACAGAAGATTTTTTACATACACGCAAAAAACATTTACTCATTTTCAGTGAGAATGTTAGTGATAGAAAAAAAAAATCTTCCTTTGCTATTTAACTAACTTAATACTATTCAAACCCATAACTGGAAAGGACTCAAAACGTTCATATTTAAATTTTATTGGGTATAAAAATCATTTAAGTTTAAGAACGAAAGTTAGATTTATTATTAACATTTAGAAATTGTTTTTGTTCCGCTTAAAATAAACAGCTCCGAAAGACCAAGGATAATAAATAAATTTAATTTTCTCTTTGTTATTGGCATATAAACAATTGGTATTAGCCACTAATCAAGTTAATCATTAATAATGTGGTTGATATTAGGTTTTACCTATTAATCACTGGAATAATTCATGAATAAAATAATCTATTTATGTTTTTAAATTCACATTAAATCATATATGGTTGGAGGTTGGTTGACCGTCGAGTATTATGCTGGAAACAATTAGTCTGGGTTCCGGCCGGGATCAGAAAAATAAAACACTCCAAAATTATTGGGTAATTATTTTATTATTGTCAACGTTTCCACTTAACTTATAATTCACCATCAGGACGACTGTGATGTATGGAGAGATCTCCGAGGAAGGTTCATGGTCATATCTCACAGTGCAGAACTAAACTGGGTTGAACATATAACTAATGTATTATAATAAAAATATAATCTCCGAGTAATGTGTATTAGTAGTTTCCCATAAGAAAATGGAGCTATTCACTTCGGACCATGACATGTTTTTGACAAAATATTTTGTTTCTACGCGCTCCAATTTTAAAATAATTCTATTAAGCTTCCTTTTGCAAGTCATTGGATGATTTCGTTAATGGCTAAAATCAACATAGAGAGTGTGGGTAGGGAAGAGGAAAACCAAATTAAAAATCAGCTTTATCTTTGTTAATATTAGAGTTACAAAAAATATTTTTAGTATAATGAGGAAAAAAATGTTATTTTCTAAAATTTATATATTTTAATTTAATAATAAAACTCATTAAG
>KZ807399.1:9478-24689 GCA_000696205.2 Oncopeltus fasciatus
AGAGGTATCTGAAGAAGGTCTGCGCGTGGGACAAAAACAACCTCTATGGACTTGATGAATAAATTACTTTTAGAGACGGAGACGACTGCTTTTTATAATGTTTATGAGCGGTAGTCATTGCATTGAGTAGGAAACCAGACCAAATTGACTAACCAAAAAGAGCTGAATCAAATACGATATGAACTATGGGTAACTATTGATAGGTTGTCCAGGGATGTTTGACTACATGGAGACGTACTTTAAAAAAAAAAAAAAAAAAATTATCTAAGAGCATCTAATTCAGTTTTTGAAAGTGACTTGGTTTCTAAGGAGCTCAGTTCAAGGACTATTGCTAATACATTTTAAGAAGGTGTGCTTATATAATTCACGCGGGAAATATATATAACTTATTAATCAAACTAATAAAACATTCCAATCTTCTGGTCTAGCAAAAACAATAAATAACGAACTTTTCGTATATTTTATATGCTGAGTACTAGCTCATATACCTAAGTCAAAGTTTATCCTTAGATTTTACACTCTTACTATTTTCTTATTATGTTTCAGGACAAGCTTTAATTTATCGATAAAAGCTTGCCGAGGGGAGATTTGAACCCGCAGCGTCAGGATTCCGAGACCCAAAGCTATCACATTAGCTATTCCGGCGCCTCAGGAAAAAATGTAAAAACCTAACATTTTAGTAAATAATACAATACGGCGTTGCCTTAAAAAAATGCAACAACAGAATTTAAAAATATATAATGCAAAAAACAAGCATACCAAGGAAGATATTTAAATTTAATTTTGAGTGATCGACGAACCTTTCATTTTTAGAACAAAGAATTTGGGCATTTTACTGCAAAATGTAGAAGGAATTAATTTTTGGCTGAAATCAGACGAGGTGAATGGGAAATTAATAGGAAGACGAACATTTATAATGTTTATATTTTTTCTTTTTTACATGAGTTACTAAAAAGATTGTAGAACATAATAGAGATAAAATAAAGAATTGTTCAATGTTTATGATCTAAAAATCCTTAGGAAGAACGCTCATGGCATACATAAGGCATTTAGGAATATAACTAGGATGGCATAGTACCCAAAAAGGGGTTTAGTGGTATTTTCTTTTATGGTAATTCCTCTCGGTTAATTAATCATTTAATCGCATCAATGTCATTCTGTAATGAAACATGGGGGATCTGCTAGACTTATGCAGCTCCTGCGCGACCGAATTTTTCATATTGGCATTTTAGAGATGTGGGTAAAACTTGCAGGATTACTGTCATAAGTAAAGGCCATTCTAGAAAAAGAGGTGGTGGAACTTGAAAATTAGTCACAAATCAAGGGATATGAAGTCCTCGTGGCAGGGCTAAGTACTCGTACATCCTCTTGAGTTAGGCTCTCATCTTATAGGTGTTGCTCGACTTGTTCCTCTCGACGAAATATAGCTGGCGGATAGAGGAGAACAGAAACGTGACGACTGGTGAGCAAATATATTACAGGGCTGGATTTCTGAAGCCTTCACCTTTTCCGATCAAGTGAGAGGTTAGGTTAAAGGGTCGTCTGCCTATAGGCGTATACCTAGAATATACTCAGCCGGCTTTAAACGTCAAGGGGAGAGTAAACGTGAATTAAGAGATTAGTCAACAAAAAAAAATTTCTCAAAATTTTCAAAATTTACCATAAATGAAGAGTACAAAAGTAAAGAATTTTCTTAATAACCTATCTTTTAAAATTAGTTAATAAAACAAATAGTTCATGATTAATAATGTTTTACTTTGATTGTAAACATAGAATGTTAATAAAAATTACTTAGCTACGCATTTCATACTGGAGAAGTATAATTATACTTGTGAACACGTAAAGTCTAATTAATCTGGAGGAAAACTTAAGGGTTCCAAAAGTAGTCCAATCCCTTTTCATAAACAAGTTGCACATAGTATTTCTTAAAAAAAATATTCTTGAACTTTCACTGGTAAAGAAGTATCTATAAAATAATCACCCCTATCTATAATATATTCTGCAAGAAGAACTTTTTAACAATTTAATAGTCACTCGGTAAGAATTTTTTATCCCCAATTTGATCTTCAACCTTAGTTATGTGAGTAGCATAACGGGGCTTAAAAATTGTTTAAGAAATCAAATCCTGATAAGATGTTGAATTTTGCTTAGCAAAAAATAAATATTTCTATTTTTGTTGAAGTTAAATAAACAGATCTCTTATTTGTATGGGATTTAAATAGATAGATTTAGAAAACTACTTTTAAATAACAGCACTGGTTCAAAATATAATTCAATACTTAATTAGCCAATAAGCTATAGATTGCCAATAAACCATTAAATTGAGAATTGGCTCTGCTCTTGACGAATACCAACAAATTTGCGAGAGACTTTGCTTGTCAACAGGTTGTTTAGCAATCCAACGCTTGGGAAATATAACCTGTATGTAAGATAATTGTGAGTTGCGGTTATAACTAACTTAAACCCCTAAAAAATATTCGCTATTTCAAATTATTGACAAATTTAATTGAAATTGAATTAAAGAAAAGTAAAAAAAAAAATCGGCCAACCAATTAACACGCCTAGTACAAACCTGAATAAATCGAAATCAATTCACATATTTAAAAAATGTATGCAAAAGAAATGAAATTGACATCGATCTAACCCAACTATTGGTTATAAACATTAAAAATGATTGTAAATTATCAAATACAAAATTTTTTTGTAGTCTCTTATATTAACTAAAATGGAATTCACTATAATATTTTGAATGGAGAGTTTTTTTTTTACCATAGATATTATTATTAGATGTTTTGGTTTTTTTGGGGGGAGGGGGTCGGTAAAGGTAGATCCAAAAAATACAAATTTTAAACAAGAAATGCAAGGGAATAGAATTTAAAAATCTTACTACCTCAGTCGGGACTCAAACCCAGTTCTCCTGCTTTTCGGGCAGTTATGCTACCATTACACCACCGAGGCTAATCAGATCATTTTTCCAACTCTCGGCACTTTACTCCCAGTCTAAACCCCAAGTAAGAAGAATATATATATCGTCTAATGCTCGAAGGAGCTAACATTATCATCTATTTGTTAGACCCTCGTTTTTTTCTTATATTTCTTTTTTAAATACTGATTTTAGTTAAGGTATTTAATCCCACGTTAATTTTATACAAGAAATGCAAGGGAATAGAATTTTAAAAAACTTTTATACATTTTTTATTTTATTTCCTTGCATTTCTTGTATAAAATTGATATGGGATTAAATAACACAACTAAACTCAGTATTTAATAAATTAAAAAAAACAATTTTTATAATTAGTTAGTATTAGTATTATATTTTAAAAATACACATTTTTTTTTATTTGTATATATTTGAATCTACCTTGACCGAACCCCAACAAAAAAAATCTAATTATAATATTTTCATCGCGATTAACATAATTAGTTTTTTAATTATATTTTTGTTCACAAGAAAATCTAATTCGATTTGAGTCAATTATTGAGAAGTGCTTATATGAATTATTATATACTTACATCAGCTGAAGCAACTAAAAAAGAGGTTATTACGATAAAATTTAGGTTCTTCAGTGCGTGTGTATGCGCACACAATCACAAACCTATTTCTCCGACGAATAAAAGTCATATTAGATAGCTCCAAGAAGAACATTTATCTTGATGTACCTAAAAAAGCAGATAAGCGCGGATATTGGATTATTTTCGCGATAGGAATACGTGACATTCCATTTCCGATTGACTTTCAGAGAAGTATAATTGGCAGGGAGGAGTTCCTCTCAGAGATGACATGTACTTGCCCCAGTGATATATCTTCGACCAGGTACAGCAAATCGCCAGCCACATAATTCACAGCACGGTTGTCCCCGGGAGGCGGATAGAGATCGGCTCGACTTCCGAATCCCCTTGAACTTTCAACAAGGTCCGCATGCAGTGGAAAGTGAGGGACAACGCCCAGGCCTCCCAAAGAAAAGTGCAATACCGCTTAGCGATGACCTTGGCGGATGTGGGGCACATGCAGCTGGTAAAGCATGCACTACCAATTGCTCCCTGTACGAATTCACGAACGGGGTTGGTTAGCTTTAGGACTGCCTTACCTGAAATAAGATGGAGAGAAGTTCATAAGGAGAGGGCAATTCATAAGGAATATTGTGCTGACAATATTACGTTATTATCTGTATTTAACAAAGATGCATACTTATAAATTATCAATGCAATCTTAGTGGATGGATGACTTAAAGCGCTAGGCCTTTCACGCACCTTGACCTTCCTCATGCCTCCTACAGAATCAATTCCAAAATAAAAAAAACTTGATCTGGTACGGTGGATAAATCTTGCAACAAGTACATTATTATCAACATAAGCGCACATAAAACAAATGAATCAATCATAAATAAATCAAAGCAAGGAGTACCAATTCAAAAATTCCGTGATCGGAATTTGCTGAGAATTTTAAATAATTTAGTAACAATCACAAGCAGTGAATATCATCTTCAATGTGAATTCTGAACGCTTCCTCAAAAATGATTGTACAACAAATAAAAAGGCACACAGATAAGTTACGTTTATGGTAGGAATGAAATTATGTTTGATGAAAATCAATCAAAATTGATCAGGAGTTCAAAAGGAGAGTTTGTTGACCGTAGAAATTATTCTAAGATGATTTTAGTTGGGGTTCGGTCAAGAACTTGACCAACTTGACAAACCCTTGACCGAACCCCAACTAAAATCATCTTAGAATAATATCTACGGTCAACAACTCT
Source organism: Oncopeltus fasciatus (assembly GCA_000696205.2). Classification (NCBI taxonomy): domain Eukaryota; kingdom Metazoa; phylum Arthropoda; class Insecta; order Hemiptera; family Lygaeidae; genus Oncopeltus; species Oncopeltus fasciatus. The sequence continues at coordinate 14,233 of KZ807399.1, forward strand.
CCTTTTGAATATACTGCAAAGTTATTTTAAATGTATATGTAGTAATAATTATAAGAGGCAATTACATTTTTTTTTACGTAATTACTAAGTGAAGGCAGTGAAGAATACGAATTTTATGAAATATCAACACCAATCAACGGCCTTAGGGCATTCTTGGCTATTTTTTTGAAAAACGAGGAATGGTGGGGGGGGGGGGGAGAGGAATGATAAATCCAGTGGCCCTGTTTCTTGGGAATTAACGAAGCCGAACGACAATCGAGGACAATCAGCTGATTTATGGCGTCTGGACAGCTGCAGTCTAGCGGTCCCCGTTGTGTGGCGTCGCTCTGAGCGCCCGAACGTGCCAACTGCTTGCACACGGAACGGATTAATGGGCCGCGTGGAATTGATCAAATCACTAACACACAGATTTGAAACGACCATAATCACATCTATATGGAGCATCGTATCACCTAGGGGGATCATGAAAGTGGAGCACGAATACTATCACAAAAACTGAGATTTGGATTTTTTTTTTTTTTTTTTCAAGTGGAAAAGGAGGCGAAAGGCACACAGATAAGTTACGTTCTGAAGCAAATGGGTTTCTTTTGCCGAGATAGATTACATATGATGATGACTGCAGTTAATTTTTATTTGGATTAGTGAAAACGTTTCGGGCTATAGGTTAAAGAACACTTCAAAATATTTTTTTTTAAATAATTTTTTTACCCAATCATTTTCTGATGCTCTTTTTGGCATCGCTCAAGGGGTACTACAAATTTTATTTGTAATCTTGTTTTGCAAGCCTTCGAAGAAATCCAAAATGAACATAACCCAAGTAAGACTAATGAACAAATAAATTATTTTATTGAAATATCTGTATTTCCTTGATCAGATAATATTACTGCGTGAAACTCCAAACTGATTTGAATTCTTCTTATTCTAAAACTACAGGAACTTCATCTTTTGATTATACTATTTTATCCTAAGTTAAATGTAACAAATATATTTCTAATGTTAAAGAAAAAAAATTATGAATATGGAACATGATTTTACGATTTGAAAACACGTTTACTTCTGATACCTGTGTCTGAATTCGCCTTAACTGTCCTTCACAATAGTAAACTTTAATAGTGCCTTCGGAAATAAATCAAAATTAAAAATAAACAATCGTTTTGATTAGTTATAACAAATGCCCATATCAGTATGCTTTATAATAGTTAACTTAATATTTAAATGACTCTGTTGAGCACGGGTCTCTCTCACTCCCCATCACCCTACTTGGTATGTACACTTAAGAATTTTATGAGTAATTTTTTATTTACAATATATTCAGGGTACATTATATACAATCGATTATACACAGTTTTATATTCTCATTGTTATTTCATTATTTTTCTTTGTTTTATTATCATATTTAAACATGTTTCTATATTATTTTGTATTTTTCTCTTTCATATTAAGCCCTGATGAAGGCCTGAAATATTGACTAAAATAATAACTATTTTTTTGTTAAACTATTTTCGTTACAAATAAGTATTTAATTGTTAAACTACCATGACCGAATACCCAATAATCCTCTCTTCATATTTACAAAGTAATATTTCTCTATCACTGTTTTGAAAAAAAAACAAATACAGACACAAAAATATAAAACAACTCAGGGCGTTCAAATTTTTCAGGACATTTGAAAATACTAGCCGAGTATGATATTCACTGAAAGCTTTATAATGTTTTCATGAGATAAGATTCAATGGACAGGGCTTGTACAACTCGAACGAATTCGTACTATCAGATACGGAATAAAGGATGGTTCAGAAAAGCAAAAATAAATCAATTGGATGACGAATGTTCTGCAATTTAAAAGGCCGAGTTCTTTTTATTTTTTCTCTGCCCTTGGTATTGGTTTCCGCTGTTAAGATACTTTTGACAGATAAATAGCAAAGAGAAAATAGCACACTGATTGATAAACAGCCAATATCCTGTTCTGATAACTCGTGTCGTCAGTGAATATCCATTGTCTCCGATGCAAGTCAGTGTGCGCTGAACTCGATACATTGTTCTATGACATTCTCAAGATGCTTCGCTAGAATGTTTCCTTCACATCCTTCTAATGGGACACGCTAAGTGAATCGGGCAACGACTCTTTTAGCGGAATTTTCAGTTTTTTAATTTGTGTTTTTTGGATCTACCTCGACCGAACCCCAACTAAAATCATCTTAGAACAAGGCCAGTAAATTTCCTGCAAAATACACTTCAATTTCATCTGGATCGAATCTTCATCCAGGTGACATTTCGTCCCCACTCGTCTTCATGAAGCCCTGAAGATGGTTTAATATATAAGCCGAAAAGTCGGCAGATAATAAAAAAATTCATTTTTTTTCCATTGCATTTTTTTTACATCCACCTTGACCGCAACCCAACGAATATCTTCTACAACTAAAAGCATTTTAAGATTTTTTTTTTTTTTTTTTTTTAAAAAAATTTTTTTAGACTAGGGAAGCGTGTAACGAGAGAAAAGACCTGTACAGGAAGGAGCCAATTGAAGGATGCCCCCTGCTTCCTCCACTTGCTTTTTTCGTTGAGGAAATTATGGAATTCTTAAAGCTTACTATTAGATTCTTCTAGGCAAGCTTAGTCCATTTGCATGAAGTTATAAAAACAGCTCGCCAGCGGCCTGTCGGTCTGTGTTAAGTCTCAGTCAGTGCCAGTGGTCGTGGCCTTTGCAGTACCGGTAACAGTGAAGTGATAAGTGGCAGTGATTAACAAGTTATCTTGAGGCCTAATTACTTAGTGAGAATTAATAGTAATTTATTTATTAGGTAGTAAGGGCAGAAGGTTGGATTGTTATTAGTAGGTGTAATTATTTGTTATAATAAATTAATTTCAATTTATCTTTGTTCTTAATAATTATTGACCCTTAGCCCATAACAGANTATATATATATATATATTAACACAAATTCGACATAGTGACGGTGAGATGGTTCTTAGAGATACTCAGCCGTGGCTACTAGATCTTCAGGTATGAGAGAAATTAGATCAGTCTTGAAAGGTCAGGAATCCTAATTGTCTAATGCTAAGCTTTCGGACTGAATATCAATGGCAGGATTAAATATTCGGGACTTCTGGCGATGACAGAAAATTACCCTGCCAGCCATCATCAATATTCACAGTATTCTCAAGTATGTTGATGACGGAGAAACGGTTACCTTCACATTACTTCAAATAATAATAATCTTCGAAACTTAATAGTAATCCGAATATCTAGAAATTATTCATAATCTCTAATAAATTTTTCAAAATTTATGATCTTTAATCTTAATAAAATTTAATCTAAATATCTAAAATATATAACATAATACATAGCAAAATAACATATATGGTAGTATATATAGGTTTTAATTTTATGTTTCAGAGATTTTTATACGTGAAATTTGTAGCCGAATTAGGGATCAGGTAGCAATTTAAATTTCAATCATCATCTATATTACTTAATTTTTTTTATTTCTTCCCGGACATGAATCTTTCGTTCCTATTCAATGAGTTTAATTTAATTCACTGCAAATTTACAACGAATTAAGTTATCTACAGAGAGATATTCCCCCAAAAGCTACTTTTGTCATATATAAAATTATACTAGAGTCAGAATTGAACATGTCATTTATTTTACAATAACAGTGTAGCCTTACCTACTCTCTAGGAACACTAAATTACGTACATATCTTTCGATCTGACTTTTATATTCTTTATAAAAAGAAAAAAAAAAAGGAAAAATGGGTCTAATCAACTTAGTAGTACTGACTCTAGTTTAATTTTAAATTTAATGACAAAATAGAAACATTCATTCAAATCAGTGTAAGAAAAAGAGGTTTAAATTTGTAATGTTATAACATCATGAATGTAGAAAATGTATCAAGTGTAATATTTTCCAGCATTTTGCAACAAAAACCCCTTCAAAAGGACCGAATGGTTCAAACATGCCCGGGAATAAATAAAGAATACATCAAGGAATAAAAGTGATTATTTAAATTTAAAATAATTGCTACCCGGTTCCTCCTACTTTGACTACAAATTCAAATATATANCATTCAACTTTCAGATCTCTATGTATAGTGTCATTTCTAACGTGCCAGGGTTCAGCTATTATGTTTCTGAGTACCTTATTTTGACATTTTTTAATCATTTGTCAATTCGGCTTATTTTGTACAGCCCCAAATTTGTACCGGTCTTAATAAGCAATTATATACTCGTAATAAAAGTTTATTTTCAACTAATAACGAATAAGTAAGTTCCTCTTACTTTTTCCTAAGTTGCTCTATCCATTTCAGTTTGTTGTCCAGAGTCATTCCTGGATACTTAGCTGAGTGTGAGTATGGAACCTCTTGTCTACTTATGTATATGCTTTTATTTTCTATTATTCTGTTTATTAATGAAATGCAATTCTAATAAGGAACCCTATAGATAGTGTTCCCCCTGAACTCTGCAAGAACTGATCTGTTAGGGGAGGGGGTGAGTGTTGACGTCATGGGAACACTACTATGGGTGTCTGTCATTCTCCTCCCTCCCGTGTCGCTAGGAAATCTCCCACGTCGAAACAGTCATGACTGGACTGTAATGGAATGGGTGGGGGGCTCTGTCCAGGGTGGGTTTTACGAGGGGGAGGGGGACTTGGGGCAAACAAACCACAAACCCTAAAAAAGGAAGAGTGTCCCATGTGACTTCCTATCTACCTGTGACTGTTTGCCTAAAATCTTTGAAGGGGCCGCTTTTTCTTCCATCTCCAGAGAGAGCGCTTCTTTTTATAGTTTGTTGTTCTCCGTTTGCTTTTTATATTCCTCTTATTTTTCCTTTAAACTGTAATTTTTTTAAGTATTGTTTAAGGGCATTCTCAGTCACTCTTTTTCGAATTAGACATCTTCGAAATCTTTGTCGTGAACAATAATCCATTCACCACAGAGGCAAATTAATTTAAAATTTCTGATTGAACCAAACAGATCCATCCGAAAATGTAAAAAATGGCCTTTATTTAAAAAGGAGAGATTTTACTTTCTTTCTCGTCTTCATGATAAGTAGGTGTGACAAATTACTGTTTTAAAGTTATTAAATTATTTTTCAATAAGTTGTTTTCTGCATGTTTTATAATTTATTTTTTTAAATTCTCTTACATAGTCAATTATTATTGTATTCTCATGACATTGTATTTCTACAGCCCTGAAGATGGCTTACAAGGTAAGCCGAAAGGCTGGCAGATAATCTTTTTCAAAATTAATTTTTTTTTTTTTTTTTTTTTTTAGTTTCTCCCATCAAACAACTTTCTGAAATTCAGACAAATAAAAATTTACGAAATATTTAAACATTCTAAATGTCTGCTCTTTCCGTTGTGCTAGGATATTTTAACCTTCTAAGTTGTGGCACCCTTCCACGTTAGAATTGCAGAGGAGGCAGAAAAAGAAGAATAGTATAGTACCCTTTTTCTATATAGTTTTAAGTATTATAAGCAATAAGCAGATTTAAAGTCATACATAGTGCATTACCTCTTCTAACCATTGCTCTGGTAATGATATTAACTACCATTATGATAAAATTAACCAGTAGCTATTATTTTATATTATGTTACAGTGAATAAAGAGAAAAAAAATTATGTGACTAAATATTCCTAGAGTGAGAAGCATTTTTTCATGGCTTATTATTATGGTTTCCCATAAATATATTAAATACTTTGTAACATGCACACACAAAATTTAATGTGTCCACATGCTATATCCCGAAGAGTGTCAACTCCTAGCACTACAGGGCTGTACTTTCCTTTGCACATCTAGAGCCTCCCTCCCCCCAATATGTATGCACGCGATGAGCTCCGAAGAGCTGCTCTGGAGAAGTATATGCTTACCTTCACCCGGAAACCTTCTCAAAGTGAAGCTACAGGGAAGGTTACCCTGTACTCTTAAAAATGAAAAATTCAATATTTGTTTTCTTTTCGTAGTGGCGATACTTTTATTTACAGAAAAGGGAAAAGCTGAGGTGATATAAAAATGATCAGGGAATGATGATTGGTGGGGGGTTGGAAGGAGGGGCGGCATGCCACCGGGTAACGACAGCTCTCACAATGGGAGTGTGAAGAAAATGCGCTAATGGCTTCCTCAGCGAGGAAAGTGGGCAGGCCAAGGCAGGAAAACTGATTGGCGAACGTCCGTCGAGGGTGTAACGGAGATCTCCGATAAGGATGGCCACTGTCAAACCTCAAGATAGAAGTGGGCTTTCCGAAACCCACATGTCCGAAATTTCAAAAGCCTTATTCTATTGACACAGTAAAACTGAAATCACTTCGAAAAAATAATAAATAAAGGTAAATTTAATTTAGTTAAGAGCAATACTATAGTAGAAATACAATAATTATACCCTATCACAGTTTTCGAAAGATTAATTAAATAATTTACCGATCCAAGACAGGAGAAGCTGCGATAATGTTTGTTCTTAAATGATATACATATAGTTTTAAATAAACCATGTATACACACACATACAAGCACAATCACACACGCGAGCCCTCACACTCATGTTCTAGTGAGGTCAAGTTACTAATAGTTCAAATAGCGATGGAGAAAAAAGCATTTAACAAAAATACCAAATGAAATATCATTTTACATTATTAGAACTATAAAAAATATTAAAATTAATAAGTAATTTTTAAACGGTTATGCTCTGTAATTTCTTTAGGAATAAGAGGAAAAAAACGAGATTCAAATGTATATTTTTAATAACTAAAATGGATGAGTAGCTACCTCTGCTATCAAAATATTGAAACCAAAACCTGAATTTAAGTTTCTTAATATACATTGTCTGATGATTTTGGTAAAGTGTCAACTTTGGTTTGGTTAATGAGTTGTCGGGGAATATCATTACTGTCTTCGACTTTTTAAGATAATTTTTAAAAATATGGTAAATACGATATTTTTATGTTGGGTAATGATTTTAACGATTCTTTTTTTTTTTTTCATAAAATATTTAAGAATGTAACAAATAAAATTCAGTGTTATCCCATATCATTAAAAATATTATTGGATTAAAAAAAAAGTTTAGGAATAATGCTATTTACATTTAAATTTTAATATTCACTTAGTCACTGTTAACAATAAAATGCTGATGAGGTCGCGCTTTGGGAAAGGAACACTGACATCTTCCTGGAAACACAAAATTTAAGTTATGGGGGTTGTGTGCCCCAAACCGTACAGACGCTACTAAATGAGTTAGGGTACCTCTGCCCAACTTACTCTCTGCATACTAGTACATAAAAATGATCAATTTTTGCAAATAAAAAATAAAATAAATAAAAATAAAATAAAATACCAGTACACTGAAAATAAAATTAAATGATTGATAACTGATGAAGGCATATCCTGCACCATATCAGCGTCTTATATCCCGGGGCCAACAAGGATCAAGTTCTCCAATATTGACAAGAAAACATAAATGAAATATACTTGTCAAGTAAGCTAATATAGAATGAAATACAGCTGTGTATTTGTTCAGAGCGGAGGGAGAAAAAAAAAAGTCATATAAAACTGTGATAAATAGGTGAGCCGGTTTCGAAAGGTCGAGGAGAAAAAGAGTGTGATAGACCGAAGAGATAGTCAAGGAGTAGAAAGAGGTAGCCTGGGGGGGAGCTGTGTACTTCCTGAAAATGTGGAAAGGGGCTGACGGGTCACGACTCGAGGACTAGGCGGGAGAGGGGGGCCTAGGACGTGTCTTAACTGCTCTTTGAGTGTGTTCATAGTGAGTACCTGAAGATATTGCGATTATCAAAGAGAGATGGAGGGAGAGTAAGACTAGGATAGGAGAAGGGATGAGAGACAGGCTGAGAGGGAGGGAATCCTAGCATATCAACTCAACTAATATTTGAGTGCGAGTGCTTAGTGAGTACCTGAAGATTGAGAAAGAAAGATCATGGTGGGGGAGGGAGAGGGGGAGGTATGAATCTCCGTTGCAACTCTTACTCTATTGCATTTCTCATTGGTAAAGTCACATTTTTATTTAACAACAACTACGTATGATCATCAACATTCATGTAAGCGTTTTTGAACATGATTCATAGGATATCTGCCAAATTTATACAGCCTCTGTGAGGCTAAATTTTTTTTTTTTTTTTTTTTTTTTTTCAAGCCAAAGGAGTTCAACATTATGGCTCAAGATCAATGTGGTTTTTGAGCTTTCAAAATTTGGCTTTGACTTGCTAATATAAAAGGGATATTTAAAGGGTTCTATCTAACTTCTCTTTTGTACTATGAGTAGTTACTTTTATCAATGGGTGAGAAGTTATATATTATTTTTATCATTTTGCTTCAACTGAAACTCATTTTCACTGCATATTTTTTGGGGGTAGGTTTAGGGTTCTTCTCTGAAATTATGTTTATCAAAAAGTAAAAACTTTATAGGGNGAGAGAGAGAGAGAGAGAGAGAGAGAGAGAGAGAGAGAGAGAGAGAGAGAGAGAGAGGCCTGACAATTACCTATCTTTCAATAGTTCAATTTATTGATTCTTTACCATAACTTCAAAGATATATTCAATAACTCCTTCGATACCCTCAAAATCAGATACTATATATTGTCTTATTAGTAAATAATTAAATGTTACATACAATACTGTTAATTAACCTTTTTTAATAAATTCAATTATTTTTACCCATTAAGTTACTATTTTCTAGTATATATAATAATTATTGTATAAAATAATTATCTATTATGAATGTAACTAGACATCTATTATCTTTATATATCCATATGTTTGTGAGCATATTTACCTACCTGTTTTTCTTAATTCTTTTTGTTTAAAATGAGTTTAAAGTTTAAAGTTAAAAAAGGTTATTTAATATCTATGTGTGTATGAATAATTGGGCGTGAAAGTGAGTTACATTATTTACACTTTTTGCTAAAATTGATTTTAACCATCTTAATAATAATGCTTAACATTAAAATTTAGAATCTTTAAGTTCATGTTTGTATTTCGAGTATTAAATGCATCATTGATCCGTCTGAACTCCTTTTTACAGGGTCAAGAACCCTTTGCAACAATAAAATTATCTATCAATAACTATCAAAAATGTTTTAATTCAATTCCCCAGTGGTTTGCAATCAGTTTTCTTGCTTTTTTTGTGTATCTAATATATTAAGTATATTTAAATAGAGTTCAGATGGAAGACCTGGAGGGCTTATGAGAATTAAAAGGAGTTATAGTTCGGAATTTCAGAAAAGGAGAATAGGGGGAGAGAAAAAGATAGGATTAATATTTCCCTATGAAATTGTTCACAATAACTAAAATATGCATCATATTATGAATGACAGATGGATATGTCTATGAGTGATATAGTTATAGGATGTGTTACAGTTTTATAATATTTCAAAATGGAAAATTAGTACTGACATTAAAAATCCATTATTAATAATAATTTAAATAACGATGAGCACTATGTTCTTAATGTGCACAAATAATATGGCAAGAAGACCCACACAAATCATTAAATAGAGGAAGCTATTTTTTTTAAATTTTATCTTCGAAGGTTAGGAAAAGGATATTATTGGGTCTTCCAAGGCTCAAACAACTTGTCTAAGACCCAAATTAGTTCTTCCTATAATAATTGATTTTCTTAACGCGACCCTACATGAATGGAGTGAGTCAAAGGGTAACAATTATAGAAAAACATGTCAAGCAAAAAAATAAATACGAACAAATATAACAAACAACTTTGAAACAATTATTTGTATTATTAATAAACTAAATATTTCATATTGGATTAAATTTTCTACACAATAAATTAAATTCCTTAGGAGGACTAATCGAGAGGCTTTATTCCTCTGATGTTTTTTTCTTCTAGGAAAATTCTTCCGAAATAAATTAATAAAATAATATAAGTCTGTCAATGACCATGGGCTTATGGAATAGGGTGGCAACCTCTCTGATGGTTTGCCAATCCCTCTATGATTGTAAAAATTTGGGGGTAAAAATGAAATTTAACCATGACAAATGACCATAAGTACTCTGAAGCAAATCTTTTCTAGAAGACAGCACTCAACAGTTGGGTGTTGGGCCACCCTTTACATTTGATTTTTCTCTCTCTCTCTCTCTCTCTCTCTCTCTCTCTCTCTCTCTCTCTCTCTCCCACCATGGTAAGTATTGGTTTATTTTTTTCTCATAAAAATTAAAACTTTTAAAAAGTCTTTATTACACTCTATTTTACATGTCGACACATGCCTTGTTCTAACAATAACATATTAAATTAATATTTATATTAAAATATTTCTTGATTTGACATAAAAACAAAAAGAAAGAATATTGCCCTAAGTGACTCATTTTTGACTTTAGACCTGTGAGAAAAGTACTAAATACTTAGCGCATAATTTCGACCTCAATTGTAATAAAATTCAGTAAGGCAGTTGTTAAAAATAACAAATAAAGAAAATTCCCTGAAACTGATATATATATA
>KZ807399.1:25471-40743 GCA_000696205.2 Oncopeltus fasciatus
GAGAGAGAGAGAGAGAGAGAGAGAGAGAGAGAGAGAGAGAGAGAGAGTGAGAGAGAGAGAGAGAGAGAGAGAGAGAGAGAGAGAGAGAGAGAGAGGCCTGACAATTACCTATCTGATCATGGTGGGAGAGAGAGAGAGAGAGAGAGAGAGAGAGAGAGACCTTTTCAAATCTTTTCTAGAAGCCAGCACTCAACAGTTGGGTGTTGGGCCACCCTTTACATTTGATTTCCGGGGCGAACCCACAATACACCCGGCAAGATACTTAAATACCAGATAGTATTAGTACTAGCAGTATAGATAGATAATAGATACTTAAATGAAGAAATCCAGGACAGGATACGGACGTTTTGAGGATGCAGAATGGCTTCTCTCACGACAGCTCACGAGATCAGGATTCTTTGTGTGAATTAGTTTTAGTTCCGGCGATTTAAGTCCTTCATCAAAAATAAACCGGCAGCAATAAAACTCCATTAAACCAGGAAGGCATCATCCGTTCTGTCTGATTTTCATTGGGCACTTCCTTTCTGATCAGATAATAAACATCAAGACACGTTCCTTTTTTCCGATGATATCCGAAACTCACTCCACATATTTATTACTACATGAACAGTAATATCTCGCTTTTACTACATTTACACACAGACACCTAAATATAAAAGTAGATCCCAATAACATGCAAAAACATCAGGAATAATTATATTTTAAAAAATGATTTTCTTAAACATTAAAAAACAAAAATAATACGAATTATTTTGTTTGCACAAAATTCTTGTAAATTAAAATAATTAAATTGTCATAAATTATTGAAGGTGTAGCAGAATATAATGTACTAGTAGCAAAATGAAAAAGTAAAATATTTAACAGTTATTTATGTTTTATTCTTAAATTGAATCCAGTCCTTTCAATCCAAAACCCTCCGAATAATCGCAAATGCTCCCTATTATGCATCCAATTCCTTTCTTCACCACGATTTTAATATTCCTTTTGTACAGGATTTAATTTCTTCCCGCTTTAGCCTTTTCCACAGTAAACTACCATTCCGTCCTAATCCACTGTCACAGACCTTGTCTTCTAACTCCAACCTCTACAACCCTCCACGGCGGCTCAAACGAAGATGGCCCCGCGACCTTCTGGGGACATAGGTAGTCTAGTGTAAATAATTTAAGAGTTGTGTCATTGGTCACCTTCCTTTCTCATGTGACTTTCATTAATGTCATTTATTTTCTATTATACATTGTTATCAAATTACAAAATGTTTTTATTTATTTTTAACAGAATATAATATGTAAATAAAGGTTATATATGTGTGTGTTTGTGTGTCTAATAAGTAAACATGATAATGCTTTATGTCCTAATTATTTTTCAACCTTGAAGAGACTAATTGGTCTTACTATGAAGTACTAAATAATTTTAACTAGACAAGAAAAGAAAATTTGCGATCCGATGAGAATCTTGGTTTAAGATTAAGCGGCTTAAAGAGATTAAAAAATAATAAAAAATCTTTGTTTTACTGGAGGAGTGAGCAAAAATTGGTTAATGGTTTGATATTAAAATTTTATTTCCTGCTTTAGTTTTATTGCTAATCACTTAGCAATAATTTTTTTTGGCTACACTCTCCAATACAAAATATAGACTTTGACTGAAAAAAAATCAATAATTTATTTTTACACTGTCCACCAAACAATCTCGCTGCCTTTTAAATTTTAAATCATAGCTAAAAGAGTTAATTTTGTAAAATGTAAACTTAGAATAATTAACAACTACAAAAAAAAAAAGAAGATATTTTCTGTTTACGCCCACTTTTCTACATACTTTGATACTTCTGAAAAATATATATAGTTTTGATGAATATCTGAGAGAAAATGAATATCTACCTTTCTATGAATACTTTTCTCTAAAAAGTATACCTATTTTTCCAAGACCTATATAGCTCTTCCTCTTGCTTAAAATTATTCATTTTTTATTATTATTCTGAACCTTTTAACTCCTGTCAGAGACTCACAATGTTACAGTCTACAGCATTCTGTTAGTTGTGGGTAAATATTATTCTGCAAAGAAAACATTTCGCAAAGAATGCAAATGAGCTGCCTCAAACAACAAGGTCAGTGGGAAACTGATGCACAGACATTACTTAAGTTTACGGCAGTGCATAAAATAAGTACTAGTTCTTCCTTTGTCATATTTTAGTTTACTTTCCCCGCTCAGGCATTTGTTATTATTCATTTATATTAACATTTAGCTCATTGTTCTCTTATCTCCATCAGGCGTAGATAGTGTAGTAGAAAGATTAGCAGCGTAGCTTTAAAAATAACTCTTTTTTTTTGTGTGTGTTTATTTTCTTTTTATAAACTCCATAATGATTTTCATTTATATCCACTATCATTGAGAGGTTTTATTTCAAAATTTCAGGTCTAATTAAAATCAGTTTTTTTTTCTCTTATGAAACGGCCGTAATCTTTAGTTTAGTGCAATGAATTAACAGAGATTAGTTTATTGATACAAGTAAGATTAGTAGTGATAACAGAGAGTGTAAGTAAGATAAGTAATGGTGCTTTTCCTTGCTCTACAATTAAATTTAACTTCATAGCTGCCTAAATAAGTCATTTTTCTTCAGCGAAAATTGACAGGGCAATAAATTAAAAATTAAAATAAAATTTAAAAATCTCTTAAGTTCGGATAAATTGATGATAAGTCAACTTTCTTGGTTAATATATATATATATAAAATAGGGTTAGGTGTGATTCTTCCTTTTAAAATATAAATATGAAATTCAGTATTTGGGCTTAATTTTACAAACCGTTGAATTAATCTTNGGGATAAAAAACCACAACCAAATAAAATATTTATAAAGAAAAATTAATAAAGTAAATGATGAGAGTCGACAAAATGTATGACAATGTCAGCTCCTTCGAGTGTAAGACGAAGTTCTTGTCTTTCTCGTAGGTTAGGCTCTCGCCTATGTATTCCTTGTAGAGGGAATTGAATGAGATACCTGGCGCGTCCTGGTAGCACAATTGGCAAGTGCCAGGTTCGGTTCCTGGCTGGGAAAGTTAGATTTTTTATTCTATTCTCTCTCATTAATTGTTTAAAATTTACGTGGGATAAAAAACCACAACCAAATAAAATATTTATAGTACAAAAATGTTGCATCTCTTGCTTTCAGAAGAAATAAGAATAAACACAATAAGAGGGCTACCATCATCTCATCAAGGGACATTTACTTGCAGTACTTCATGTACTCCGGATGGGACTACGAGAAGAAACAAAATGGCGGGCAGGCGTAGAGTCAAAGGCTGTAAATTAAATGACGTCATAGGCTTGTTGTTTGTTTAGATATGCCTAAGCCCGCCTGAATGCGATATTTTCCTCGGATATGTGAATGAGACAGCACCAGGAAGTTCCGAACGTCCGAGCTACTCCAGCAGATGCAGTAGACAAAGGGATCGCTTTTACTCGCCCCTGCCACTTTCTAAGACACCCTTGCCGCATTCCTTCCGCTACACCCCTAATTATTTTCTATTCACAGCCCCCACGGTAACAATAATAAGAGTGGTTGTTAGGCCCCTTTCAGGCTGGCCGATATAAAATTCAATCATTTGACAAAAAGATTGAAAACAGGTATTGTACGAAACTCGGAGGGGTGGGGAGGGATTCTAAAAGTGGACAAGTCAAATGCTTCTTTGTCAAAAGTCTTGTCCATTGTTTAAACAGAAACAATCAAGTTTACGTAACAGAAATTCCAATAGTCAATAAACTGAAATATTTAATGTTATTTAATTTAATATAATGATTACACTAAGACCTCACCTTTACACTAGAACCTTTGGAAGTCCTTTAGATCCAAGAAAGCGTAACCAGACTCTTGCAACTGATACAGTATATTGCAAAGCACGGTTTTCATTTAAGCTTAAAAAAATCTAATTTTGGACTAACCTAGATATATAAATATCAAAATAAAAAAAAATATATCTATAATATTTGAAAATATATTCATAATGCTTTGTATAAATATAAGGTGTGACTAATGGATAACTTTTAAAGGAGCAGTCGATTCTGAAATACGAAAAGACAATAGAGATCATATGACTGAGGTAAGCAAAAGATAAAATACCTGACCGACATAACAGCCACAACTTAAAATTTCAAAAATTTTAACATTGATAATTAAATATTATATTTAAATTAAAAAAAAAATGAAATTATAAAAGATATCTGATGAAATATTTAATTAAATTATATTTGAGAAATTTATAAACCTTAGCCGTCAATGACGTTTATAAGTTGATTTTCATCAAAAAGACATCAATATTGCCTTAATTATATGTAGACAATAGCAGTCAGTATATTTATCAGTTTTAAAAACTGGGGAGTCTATTTGCCAGTTGAAATATGATATTAAATGATATTATAAATACCGTTGGTTGAATAAACTGGCTCTCTTTTTTTCTGTTTCCTTACCCATTTATCAAATGCAATTCCCTCGCTACATTTTATAATTAAATAAGTTAAAATAGTTATTAAAGTATACTGTTAAAATCTGCATATTCACTTCAAATAATAGAAAATGGCTGCCATCTTCAAATAGATGCAGCCATTTTCGAAGAAAGAAATTTTCCAATATACATCTATAAACTTAAAGATCATAACAGTGTTTTAAAAAAAAAACATCTCATAGAAATAGATAATTTTGTTTCAACCTGACTGCAAAGTTATAAATAGGTGTCAAATGACAATGTCACATATAAAATTTGGGCGAAAGGGTAGATAGCTCATGGAATACATTTGGGTCACGCAATCCTTGCACTGCGGGTTCAAATCCCGCCTAGGGCAAGCTTTTAACGATACATAAAATCTTGTCCTGATCCACGGATGTTTTGAATGACATGGCGCAACCTGTAGACAGCCCCTACCTCCATGAACCCCCTAAGTCATTGAAATGGAGGCTAGCATTTCAAGAAAAAAAAAGAATACATACGTGTGTATGTATATATATATATATATATATACANAAAATAATAGCTACTGGTTAATTTTATCATAATGGTAGTTAATATCATTACCAGAGCAATGGTTAGAAGAGGTAATGCACTATGTATGACTTTAAATCTGCTTATTGCTTATAATACTTAAAACTATATAGAAAAAGGGTACTATACTATTCTTCTTTTTCTGCCTCCTCTGCAATTCTAACGTGGAAGGGTGCCACAACTTAGAAGGTTAAAATATCCTAGCACAACGGAAAGAGCAGACATTTAGAATGTTTAAATATTTCGTAAATTTTTATTTGTCTGAATT
This sequence comes from Oncopeltus fasciatus, assembly GCA_000696205.2. Taxonomy (NCBI): domain Eukaryota; kingdom Metazoa; phylum Arthropoda; class Insecta; order Hemiptera; family Lygaeidae; genus Oncopeltus; species Oncopeltus fasciatus. Next base: position 30,767 of record KZ807399.1, read on the forward strand.
TCAGAAAGTTGTTTGATGGGAGAAACTAAAAAAAAAAAAAAAAAAAAAAATTAATTTTGAAAAAGATTATCTGCCAGCCTTTCGGCTTACCTTGTAAGCCATCTTCAGGGCTGTAGAAATACAATGTCATGAGAATACAATAATAATTGACTATGTAAGAGAATTTAAAAAAATAAATTATAAAACATGCAGAAAACAACTTATTGAAAAATAATTTAATAACTTTAAAACAGTAATTTGTCACACCTACTTATCATGAAGACGAGAAAGAAAGTAAAATCTCTCCTTTTTAAATAAAGGCCATTTTTTACATTTTCGGATGGATCTGTTTGGTTCAATCAGAAATTTTAAATTAATTTGCCTCTGTGGTGAATGGATTATTGTTCACGACAAAGATTTCGAAGATGTCTAATTCGAAAAAGAGTGACTGAGAATGCCCTTAAACAATACTTAAAAAAATTACAGTTTAAAGGAAAAATAAGAGGAATATAAAAAGCAAACGGAGAACAACAAACTATAAAAAGAAGCGCTCTCTCTGGAGATGGAAGAAAAAGCGGCCCCTTCAAAGATTTTAGGCAAACAGTCACAGGTAGATAGGAAGTCACATGGGACACTCTTCCTTTTTTAGGGTTTGTGGTTTGTTTGCCCCAAGTCCCCCTCCCCCTCGTAAAACCCACCCTGGACAGAGCCCCCCACCCATTCCATTACAGTCCAGTCATGACTGTTTCGACGTGGGAGATTTCCTAGCGACACGGGAGGGAGGAGAATGACAGACACCCATAGTAGTGTTCCCATGACGTCAACACTCACCCCCTCCCCTAACAGATCAGTTCTTGCAGAGTTCAGGGGGAACACTATCTATAGGGTTCCTTATTAGAATTGCATTTCATTAATAAACAGAATAATAGAAAATAAAAGCATATACATAAGTAGACAAGAGGTTCCATACTCACACTCAGCTAAGTATCCAGGAATGACTCTGGACAACAAACTGAAATGGATAGAGCAACTTAGGAAAAAGTAAGAGGAACTTACTTATTCGTTATTAGTTGAAAATAAACTTTTATTACGAGTATATAATTGCTTATTAAGACCGGTACAAATTTGGGGCTGTACAAAATAAGCCGAATTGACAAATGATTAAAAAATGTCAAAATAAGGTACTCAGAAACATAATAGCTGAACCCTGGCACGTTAGAAATGACACTATACATAGAGATCTGAAAGTTGAATGTGTCAGCGAAATTATTTCAAACTAGGCAAATAGTTGCAATAAGAGAAATACAAAGGATAGTTAACGAAGACCCTCAAGCACAAAGACGTCTTAAAAGAGTTAAAACTCAAGACTTGGGGACTCATAAATAGACAGCCGAATAACCGGGAGATTAGCCAATGGGCTGTACCTCACAACCGTGATACATATGTGAGAGAAAAGTAACTTGTTGGGTCAGCTCAGTTGTTGCTAAGGGAGGTGGTTTTAGTGGGTTAAAGTCCCACGCTACCTACATGTAGGTGTGTATTGAGATTTCCACCTGCCCTATTTAAAAAAAAAAAAGAAAAATTATATTCAAGCAAAAATTAATTTCAAATAACATGATTTGTAAATTTTAATTTAAAAATTCTGACTATGCTTCTTGTTAAGAAACACCCTCCTCCTTCTTGCTTTTACAGCATTGTAAACTGTATTAAAACACTGTATCAGTTTTTAAATTAGATAATAAAAATTAGATCACAGTAATTAGTTATTTCATGCGAAGGAGATTCGATCTCGGAATTCAGAATCAAAAAAAGGTTTTTTTATTATAGACAAGGTTTCGGCATAAAATTTCAGGCCTTCAGGGCAATGGTGGTGATGGGGAGAGAGTTTCCAATTCCAGTCAGAGACTCAGTCATGATTTAGTTACCCTAGAGTATGGTCTCTTGTTCACCATTATTGCCGTGAAGAAGGCTTCAAATTTTACGCCGAAATCTTGGCTATAATAAAAAAAACCTTTATAATTTATTCGTACACAATTTTAAATTACCAGTAAATATTGTATCTTATTTATTGCTTCGTAATTGCAACAGATTTAATTGTTATCTGTTATTAGTAAGTATACTTATTTGCTGTAATAAATTAAACTTCAATTTATTCCTGCATATAATTATTATAGACTCGTAGCCCTTAATATCTTTATAGATGAAATTTCTGTTCCCTTCAGAAGTGTTTCTCCCATACCTCCGACTTAGCCTAAAATAATATAGAGCACTTCTTTCCCTTGAGGATTGGCTAGATTTTTAAACTCTAGGATGTTCTACTAAAATAAGAAATAAAACAAGGAAATTCTCTAAAATCACAATAGAGGGACATTAATAAAGCACAGTTAAGAACAGCAGAATACTAAATAGGTGAAGAATAAGTAAGAATAATTAACGAGAGGAAATAGAATAAAAAAATCTATCTGTCCCAGCCAGGACTCGAACCTGGATCTAATGAATTTTTCCTTTACACCACCGGGACGAGCTAGATAACTTATTACAAATATTTTATTTGGCTGTGGTTTATTATCCCACGTAAATTTTAAACAATTAATGAGAGGGAATGGAATAAAAAAATCTATTTTTCCCAGCCAGGAATCGAACCTGGATCTCCTGCTATCCGGGCCGATGCATTTACCAGTTATGCTACCAGGACGCGCTAGATATCTCATTAAATTCCCCCTAAACTAGCGAGAGCCTAACTGTGTAGGGGGAATTTAATGAGATATCTAGCTCGTCCTGGTGGTGTAATGTCTAAGCACGCCGGCCCGGATAGCAGGAGATCCAGGTTCGATTCCTGGCAGGGACAAATAGATTTTTTTATTCTATTACCTCTCATTAATTGTTTATAACTCATTAAATTCCCATCACACTAATTAATTGTTTAAAATTTACTTGAGATAAACCAAAACCAAATTAATATTTATAAGTAAAAACTTCCTTCTTCCCGAACGAATCGTGACAATTCCCAAAATAAAAAATTAAAAATTATTCTCGAAAATATTACATGAACGAGCTAAATTTAATACAAAACAACCGTGTATTCGTTATCCTGCAGGGAGTTATACAGAGCATCGTCACCCTGGTTTACCGTTTGATGACTTTTACTCCGCGCAAGGCCGAGAGCTTTGAACGTTCAGCTGGGACCAGTTGCGCAATTTGTCACTCTCAATCCAGATGTTTTCCAGAAGAAATTACGATAGTATCCAAGGCTAAATGTCAGATCTATTGATGGACTGTACAGTATCAAATAAACTGCATTATGCATCTACACGCCTTAAACCGGATTGGAAAGAAAAAGAAAAATTAGTATTATCTATTCTTGACACAGCTACATGTTGTAAGCGTTCACTAGAAGGCTAAAGGTCAATAAACGTATCCGAGTTTAAACAACCATTTATTTTGTTTCGCCACCTCCTCATTAGCACATCATCAGGAGAAATTAGCTAAAAGTACAAGTTATTCTTTTAACATTTTTAAATGCTGAATAAACATAATATAGAGTTTATTAAATTGTTAAAATCAAATAAAATTTAAGGAATTTTTAGTAATAATAAAATATTTTCAAATCATGATAATTAATGTGGTAAAGTAATCCCACATTTCAATATTAATTTGAATCGTACCGGGAGTCAGAAAAATCTCACTACCACAGCCTGAAATAGAACCCGGGTCTAACACTTACTGGGCGGGTATGTTACTAGCTACACCACCTCACTACGAGTCTGACCGCCAACTAGGACGAAAATATCGTCTTGTACTCGAAGAAGCTAAAATTGCTAGCTATTTATTAGACTCGTTTGGCAAATGGCCACTAACTGACATCAAAATCATTATGATGATTGTGGTAAAGTAATCCCACATTTCATTATTAATTTCAATCTTAACGGGAGCCATAAAAAAATCTCACAACCTCGGTCGGTAATCGAACAGAGTCTCTCTCGGTAGTGTAGTTGGTTAGTGCACCGTGGTTCGATTCCCGGCTGAGATAGTGAGGTTTTTCAGGTTCCCAGTACGATTCCAATTAATAAAACCTTCTTTTTCTTTCTTATATGAATACCACTGATCAATAAGGTCACGAAACTCTTATATTGAAGTCGGAAATTTTTGTCAATTTTTTTACAGGTCATATTCTATGTTTCCAAAATGAAAAAAAAAAAAATGAAAAAAAATTTTTTCTCCTTACACCAAAATGTTTGCGTACGGAGCCAATGATCAAATGCTATACCATATAATTCTAAATCCAACAACGCTGTGCAGATATATTATAAAATGAGGATAATATTTTAGGTTACTCTGGATTGGGATCAGGATAGATTATTCAGTCAGCCAAAAATGTCAAGGAGATGCACATGGTGCTAGAGTAACCCCCAAGACTGGCCACCGTTATGTACCACTGACCTCTATCTTCTTCCCTCCTCCACTCTGTCCTATTCATGGGATTCTGTAGCTCCTCCGATATTCTCTTCCCTCCTGGTACAATATGAGCGAAAAGCAGTCCAGACTGACAAGTCACAAGGACAAAATGTCCTGTCAGAGAGAGCGTCACAACAGCTATAAGAGAAAAAAGCTTATTCCAAAAAGCTTATTAAAAATTACGATATTCCATAATAATGTGAGAAGGGGGGATTATGAAACAAATTTCAACAAATCAATCTCAGTTTCATATTTCCCTCATAGAATGCGTAGTGGTCTCAAGATCAGATTTTACATGGACGATTCCACAGTGGATATTCACATCAAAATAGTGTGACTAAACGATTTTTTTTTACTTATGAAAAATCTCTAAGTAGTTTATTTTTCTTAACAAAAGTAGCTACTATATAATACAGAATAGACATTTAACAAAATATTTTAAACAGATTTTCATCTAATTATAAATTGTTTATCCATAATATGAAAATATCTTATATTATTATTACTGTCCATACAATTTTTGTGAATTGATGTAAGTGAGACTATGATGCCAATCTTCACACAGAAAACTAATTAAGGCATTAATATTTTTCAAATTTGAATTTGCTGGTATATTTTAATGTAATCAATGCTAAAAAATTTTCTTTCATTTGAATGCGTAAGGTGGACACTCATAATTAGATGTTTGTAAGGTTTTTGGCTTATAAACCACAGAAAATGTTTCTATGAATGAAAATGCCACAAATGTCAAGGAGATGCACATTCAGAATTATTTAATGAAATTAATTAACCGACCAACAAATAATACGGAGTAAATCAACTAGTGTGCATGGATTAATTAATTAGAACTTATTTATTAGAGTATTGGTATAATCAAACTGGCATAATTATACTACTCGAGATACAAATTTATTGATATTTTTGGATCCACCATTAAAATGATCAATAGCATACAATTATTAGATATTTATTTTAGGTTGAATTTATTAGGTTGAATACAGACAGTGAACGCATGTATTCGGCCAGAAGATGGACAATGTCCGAAAGCGCTCGCCAACAGAAGATGGTTTGCAGAAACCAATGAAGACGGAGAATAGAAGGTATGAGAGATATTTATTTGTTGGGGTTCGATCAAGGTAGATTCTAAAAAAAAAAAAAATACAAATTTAAAAAAATGTGTATATTTAAAAAAGGAGAGTTTGTTACCGTAGATATTATTCTAAGATGATTTTAGTTGGGGTTCGGTCGAGGTAGATCCAAAAAAACACAAATTAAAAAATGTGTTTTTTTAATAAAAGATTATCTGCCAACGTTTCGGCTTACATAGTGAGGACATGAGAGAGGACGTCCTGTCCCTAAGTTCACATTTCCATGACTCGAAATGTGAACTTCTTCAGTCATGGAAATGTGAACTTAGGGACAGGACGTCCTCTCTCATCTTCATGATAGTCCTGAAGATGGCTTACAATGTAAGCCGAAACGTTGGCAGATAATCCTTCATTAACAAAAATACATTTTTTAATTTGTGTTTTTTTGGATCTACCTCGACCGAACCCCAACTAAAATCATCTTAGAGTGCGTATATTTAAAATTATCAGCCAAAGTTTCGTCTTACATTGTAATACATCTTTAGGGCTATCATGAAGGCGAACATTTTCATGACTGAGAGGAAAGGTTTTGAAATTTGATTAGCCTACAATTATTTTTAATAGCCTCCGCAAAGATATAAGGATTGAAACTAGCATCCAGAGTGGATATAGCAAATGCACAATGGATCAGAGCACGTGGAGTAATGCGGGCAATCAATTGCCCACGTGTCCGGCACGAGTCACGGCCCAGCACAGCTCCTTGTGCAACACCATCTCCCCGCCCCTTACATAAAGGGATCCGGGAGGACTCCGGCCTGGATGACCCCAGCATTACCATAGCCAGGGGGATTAACGCTTCGGGACGGCCACCGGGGTATTAAGTCATTAAGTGAAACTCACGGATATACCATCCTTAGCCGACACTTGATGCATATGGTACCAATTTCCCGCCTGATCCGTACACTAACAGCCATTTAGGGCACTAATCCTATCAGGAATATTTTTCTTCATCTCATCTCCGCACGGCCGTCTGAAGGACGATTTTTATCCATTTAACTACGGTGTTAATGGCCATTAAAGTTAGCCTTGACCCGTTACGCAATAGGTTAAATAATTAAGTCCCAGTAAAAACTATTACACGTAATAAAAATAACTGAATTAAAACACTGGCAAACCAGTCTTAACTAAACCTTCCTACTTCGATAACCAGCCAGGGAACAGATGACATAACGAACGAATATCCTGTCACTGAAACATTTACATTCTAGGTAAACAACTCTGATTAAATCTATGTCGAGATCTTCAACGAGGAAGAATCAGTAACCGTAGCTTGCATTCTTAAATAAATCTGTGTTAAACAAGTGAACAACAATTAGGTAAACACAACATAAAAAAAAAGTGTTAAACGCAAGAATCTTTCATATATCCAAAAAAAAAAAAATTATGATATGTTCCGTAATTCACGATACCCACATCATCAATTATATTAACAATTCTATCAATGTTTTTCGTTAATTTTGATTTATAGGGAATGAGTATATTATTTATTTTATTATACAAACATAATTAAAACTTACTTCCTTTTATAATATGACGCAAATAATGTACTTGGTGTATTAAAAAAATAGGATGAAATAAGGCCTCATTCAGCCTTTTTTCGACTAATAATAAGTGAAATAATTCTTTAAATATAAATTAAAAATGACTTTATTTAATCTATGGAATGTTTAATGACTAAAACATATAAATACATTTGAATTTATTTAACAATTTTTTTTTTTTTTAATTTTTACAATCAAAATCATGGAGGAATAGTCATATGAGTCATATTAATGTCTTAAGTTGAATATAGGCTTTCATAAGTCCGACACATATGTAATAGTATGAATCAAAATTTTTCAATAAATGATTTTATATCAAATAATTTCTTATAAGCCATTAAAAATGATATGTATCGCCATATAGGTGATAATAGAAAAGTTGTTAAAGACATGCTCTATATTTCGTGTCCCCAATTTGCTATATAGAGAAATTACTAATTAATGAAACCGTTCATTTCACATTAAACTAAATAGCGAAAATAACTAGCTTTAATATTCCAAATATGTATAAGGCATTCACATTTGTTAGACCGTTTAATTACCCTAACTACTAACTATAAAATTATTATTTCTGAAGTACATCATAAAATTTGGTTACGGTCGGGTATTCAATTTCATACTTAGCGAAACATAGACAACATCTGATTTAATAATAGATTGATTTAATGACGAAACACTATATATAAAGTATAAACTATCATGATTATTTATACAATAATATGAAGTTATACAATAATCAGCTGTAATTAAATGAACAAAAATAATAAATAAAAATATAAACAATAAAATTTAGGGACAAATAAATAATTTTGAATCTTAATTTTATGTCATGAATATCAATTTTAAAAGCACTTAATTGATAAATAATATTCAGTTTAAAGAATACACAGTCAATTACATTTAAAAACAAGGCACATGAGAAAGAAAAATAATTCCCCCCTCTAATTTAAAATAATTTTTAAAAACTGTACCAAACGTGAATAAAAATTATGTACTTAATCAAAAATCACGTGCATGAGTTTTCATTGCAGACGATGCCATAACATGCGAAACATATACGGTAATGAAAAATGTATAGTGTGTTAGTATGAAAACTGGATTTCATGTATTCACTAAATATATCATTTAACATGTTCTCCTTTAAAATTTGACAGCATAAAACATATTTGTTCAATAATTTTTGGGAAAAAATCTTTAATTTACAATAAAACTTCAGTATGCTGAGAATCATAGCAAGTAGTAAAATTTCGGCAACTAGAGCACTTAAACCAATTTTAATTGAACTCAAAATTGCAGAACACCCTTACTCTAGTTAACACAATTTTGGACTTTCTCTTTTATTTTGTTTTAAATATTTTTATGTTCATTTAAGCTCTAAAAATAAATAAATATTCATTTAGGGCGTAAAATAAAATTTATATGCATTAAATACGTGTAAATGTTATTGTTATCTCTTGAATAATACTTCATCGATTTGTTAACTATGCTAAATTTCTTTGAATGGGGCCAAATATCGTAGTGCACAACTATTTAAACAATCAGAACGTGTATGCCACGGACTAAGCGAAGAACATCTTCAATAGCTGTATCCCACCGAAAATTCACTATGGTACGTATTCGAACTAAATAAATATACAACTTTAATTTTTGCCATTTCCTAATAAAATTGTGTTATGTAACATTGGCTTCAAAGGACCTCTATTTTTTAGATAATCTAAGCAGATTTCCCATGTTTGATTAAGATGGACATCACTGAGAGAAAATGACGAATTATATATATAAAATAGATTTAAATATATTATAAATAAATTGAACATATTGTGAGTTATATATTCGTAATGCTGGAAAAATAGTCAGGATTTCGGCCAGGATCAGAAAAATATCGAGTTCTGTTCTGCACTCTGAAACGCGATCAAAAACCTCCCTTGGAAATCTGTCTATGCATCATTATTGCCCTGATGATGACTTACAAGTAAAGTCGAAATGTCGGCAATAATAAAATAACTACCCATTAATTTTGTAGTATTTTATTTTACTAATCTAGCCTGAAACCCTGACTAATTTCTCCAGCATAATACTCGACGGCCATCAACTAAACTTTTTAACTTAAAAAAAAATTAACTATTTAGTTTTTATCTGAATCAAATGAAATTACTTCAGAAAACTTATCTAATTTTCTGCAAAAATGAAATTTAAATGCGGATATCGGTTTGTTTATTTTCAAAAGAGCGCCCTGGAGTGAAATGAAGCTCCAAGTTTCTGCTGTGTGAGTGGCGGAGGGGGGGACTGGTTAGGAATTCCGCGTCACATGGTACTGAAGTGCAGTGTGCTCAATGTATATCTCCTGCTGAAATGTGAACTCTGTGTGAGAGGACCACAGTTCCAGGATCCTGAATGTCCCATCTGACCCACTCCGCTTCAGAGTCAGAGGGCACTAATTTGTTGTATCTCGGAGCGGTTTGCAGCTTGCTCTTTCCGACTTTTCTTTCTGCCGTGGCCGTCACGAACTTCATTAAGTAATCAGGCAGGAGGGAAACGACGCGAGCGAAGGGGGAAAGTTGCCGTGCCCACGTTCTCATTGGCCGGCTCATTGTTTTTCCGAGTAAAAAACAAGAGCACAAAATTTCTTATCCTTAAAAAAAAAGTGAATGTTGTCCTTTTTTCCCTCCTAAAAATCTCTTTTTTTAATATGTACCAAAGGGGTGTACAAAATGTAAGGAAATAAAGCTTTTACTATGATAACAGTACTAAAGCATGTTGGTTTTTTCCATGACGGGACTTTTGAAAATTTTTCTAATTATTAATTACATACATAAATAGATACAATATATATATACATATATATATATATATA
>KZ807399.1:40847-54462 GCA_000696205.2 Oncopeltus fasciatus
AATATGCTTTTTTTTTTTTCCCCCTTTTCTTTTTGTAGAACGTAGACTTTAAGGACCTCCAATAAATTAGATTTCTTTATATTTAAAAAAATAGAGGTCCCGCCTAACACTAGAAATATAAAAAATTTTTTATACCAGAAACTTTTTCTATTCTATTCCCTTGCATTTCTTGTATAAAATTAACGTGGGATTAAATACCACAACTAAAATCAGTATTTAGAATTAAATACTTATCTTTCAATGCGTTTTTTTTATATAAAATATAAATGTTATAAAATTACATTTTAAACAATATTTGTTCAATACATTTTTCGCAACGCTAATAATAGGTAAGATACTAAGATTTAAAAATTGGATTTCTCTTAAACCCCACCGAATTAAGTTATTAACGACACATCCAATGGTTTGTACAAGAGTAAAAAAAAAAACTTTAGTTTCATTATCTAAAAATTGCGGACGCTAAAGCGCATAGACACACACACACATATAAGAATGGTGAAGATGCTTCGACATTTTTCTAAAACAACGTAATGGTACCAACGCGAATATCTTGATTTCCCTGCCAAAAAAAAAAAAAAACACTTAATCTGTCCCTGAGATTTCTCCAAAGAATGAATTTGGTTAAAGTCAGCGTAAAGCAATCCATAATAAGATCAATGTAAATGAGGGAGTACAAATTATTCTAATACACATGAAGTCAGACTTACCCCATTCTAGAGAAACTCAAAAGAAGTCCTAACCACCTTTGGTCTTCAGAACAGCTCCTCCTCCAGCCACCCCTATGCGCCACGGACAGCGCCCAACCCTGACCTTTGGACTGTCCTCGGCGTGTCTTGAATCCCTACATGACTTCCCTCTTCCACTAATTAGATCCTCAGAAGAATGTATGTATTTTGCATTAAACCCTAACTTATGGTAATGGCCAACAGGCTTGTGAATCGAATACTGATTATCAGCCAGAAACCGAGGGCTATATTTCTTACGTTGCATTTTTCCAAGTGGAATTTCTTAAAATGTTTGTTATCTTATTTATGTAAATGTCATTATTCCTTTGCGGTATTTCGATAAAATAAGCAAATGTTTATTGCTTACTCGCATTTATCTTTCAGTTTAAATGTAATGTAGTAATATAAAAATAGATAACTGGTTCTTTCTTATTCTTATTTTTTATTTTCGAGTACCAATTAGTAAATAATAAATAAATAATTCAGTTAAACTGAATTGATATCACAACTTTTGTATCTAGTAGATATTATACATCAAAAACATATACAAACGAAAGAAAATTTTAGTCAGTAAAATGAAATTTAAAATTTGATTTAAGTAAACATTAAATTAATAATTAATTTCAACAAAAAGCGCATATTTATGCGTTATAATATATTATTATTTATGGTACCATAAATTTGTATATATATATAATAGTATTCTTTAAAACTATTTTTAAAAAGAGAATGAAACAAAAATAATTGTTGCAATTTAATCTATACGTTTATTATTTCGGAATTCTATAACTGAATTTTCTTCAAGAGAAAGAATGAATAATTACGAGCAAAGCTATACAAAGAAAGGTAATAACAAATAACTTAAAATTTTACACTTCAAACAGGCCGAAATGCTCCAGTTTTATTTATTTATTCTAGAGTGTTTCTTTTGTTTTTAGAGCCATGTTTGTTTCAAAAAGTCCGACTAGTTGTGGCTCCTAGACTTTCAAGAGGTTTCCTTTATTTTCTCCTGGAGCCTTATAAGGGAGGAGCCAAGTAGCACAACAAAAGGACAAAATGTGAAAACTGTGGTTCTAACGAGACCGAGATTGACGCTGTCAGAGGGCGGAGGGCCCGGACTTCCATTCAGGGAGGTGAAAAACGCATTAATATGTAAAGCAGAAATGTAAATGAGGACTCTGGAAGAGAGAAGGATCCAGGAGATGGTAACAGGTGCCCCTGGTCCTGTGGGCGTCCCTTCGTGAGCCCCCCCCCCCCTAGCATAGGGTAGTGGCGAGAGGTGTTTGGGGGGGGGGGGGGGGGGCATTGTATTCATTCAGCACTCTTCTTCTGAATATATCAACAAAGCAAGTCTCCCAGCTGAAGGATCCAGCTTGGCAAACAGTAGCTATGCAGCTCCCAAGGACAATATACAGAATCCATGTCTGGCTAGCAAGATTATAAGTACTCTTGTTATTGATTTATTGCTTCATAATTTGAAAAACTGAAGTCAATACAATAATTTCATCAGATGCAGAATACTGTAATTGTCAATGTACACTTTCCCCATTTCAAGTCCATGTTAGATATGGACTATCCAGATCTTCCATTTAATTTAGATTTCTATTTCTAAAGATGTTACACCAAAGAGTTCAGTTTAAGGGGCGCCAGGGTAGCTCAGGGGATCCGTACGGGTCTCGCAATCCTGACGCCTCGGGTTCAAATCCCGCCTAGGTCAATCTTTTATTTATTAATAGAAGCTTGTCCTGAGCCATGGGTGTTTAGAATGGGGTGGCAACCTGTAGATAGCCCCTCCCTCCAATGACCCTAAGTGGTTGCAAGGGAGGCTAACACAGCAAAAAAAAAAAAAAAAGTTCAGTTTAAGTTTAATGCCAATCCTCTTTGCTTCTTTTATGCTATAAATCCATGTGGTAGAAACAAAATATTGGGCAAACTTCTATTTTATGATTGTAGACAATTTGAGAAAGATTAATGCATGAAATCGTGTCATCGCCCTTGTCATTAGATGGTGAAGTACATACTGCTGATGGAAATAAACAGATAAGAAGGGTGCAAGCTTCGCGTGTATGAACAGAGAATGTAGTAAATTCACTTTTTAAATGAGACAGTTTGAAAGTAAAGACAAATAAGGAAATTTTTTTTTGTGTAATTTAATCCCACTTAAATTTTAATAATTTCTAGTGCAAGGGAACAGAATAAAAATCTAACTGTCCCAGCCAGGAATCGAACCTGGATCTCCTGCTATCCGGGCCGGTGCATTTTCGGTAGCATATATGGAAAATGCGCCGGCCTGGATAGCAGGAGATCCAGATTCTTTTCCTAGCTTGGACAGTTAGATTTTTTATTCTGTTCCCTTGCACTAAAAATTGTTACAAATTTAAATGGGATTAAATACCACAAAAAAAAAAATTATTTCCTTATTTGTCTTCACTTTCAAACTGTCTCTTTTAAAAAGTGAATTTACTACATTCTCTTGAAGGAGACCTTGCGGTGTACGCTGGTCGGAGATATACTAAAATTGGGATAATTAAATGATCTTAAGATGACATAGAAGTAACAGATGTACTAAGCAGGCTGTGATGAACTGTGAATTCAGTGAGACCTACAATTTAGATGTTAAAAAAAAAAAAAGGTCTGACGTTGGATCCATTGTAAGTTTTTAATGTCTTAAAATTCAGGACATCTCCATCTCCCGTAAGATGGAGGGCAATGTTCGTTTGTGCGTTTCGTCTATTTCCCACAGACTGACTGAGGCATTGTACCTCTGGGAGTCAGTGTAGGTTTCATCACTCATTGACCTTCCCACAGAGTCCTGTAGAAAGTTCAATGAGAACTTGTTGTCTTCATCGTAATGCTCTCCGATTATCATAGAGTGAAAGAGGAAACGGTTTCCATTCATTTTGAGGCTGTTTAATGTTACAGACGGGCGTCCAAAAGGAAATAGAGCTTGGGAACTCTACTCTGAGGATGTAGGAAATTTTCAATTTTATTTAATATGTTTTTATTTTCCGTTTATAGTATCAACTAAGGTAACCAGCTCATGGTTTCCTTAGATAATTCAATACTAATTCTATGGATAATTACCAGTTGTTATCCTTATAAATTTCAAGGATCATCGAACAATTTAAAGTAATAAATAACGAACCATATAATAATAGTAAATGCAAGTCAGTAGATGGATCCTTATATAAACTAGAACCATCCAATTCAAATTTTTTACGGATGTTTTCTGTAAATAATAATATCAATACTCACTTCAAACCATATTTATTCTGAAAATATTGGACAAAATACTATGTTTTATAACCTCATAATTTTAAATAACGTCAATGGATGTTCATTGACTAATGAAAAATAATTAAATATTAGCATTTAAGAAAGTATTTTTATACTTTTTCCAAAGTCTATACTTTAAGTCTCATTCAATGGACAGCAAACGCTTTTCTTTGAATAAAAATTAATTTAATTTCAAACAAAATAAATAAGTATAAGTTATTAACCAAAATTAGTTTAAACTTTTGAACAAGGGAGGCAAATTTTACGCAAGTGAGATACAGAGACAAGAAAACAAGAGACATCTATAAATAGTCAGTCAACATTCCTACTGGGTCAAAATACTATATTCCATATTTCTTTGCTCGCCACCATCCAAGAAGTACAAATTATAAAAAATGATCACTTCGCCTGAGTGGATATAATATATAATATGCATTATGTAAACCTCTTGAGTGCTAAAACTCCCTGTGTTTTATTGCAGTTTCCTTTACATTCTTTTAGTTTAGGAGTGACTTAAGCGTGGCTTAATTATTAAGCTTTTGCGGTTGTATTGAACTTAACTTTTGTATACCACCCTTAGAAGAATTGTAAGTTTTGAAAGCTTTGATTGTGTACAAGCTTCTCCCGAAGCACGATGGAACGATCTTGAAATACTTATGGAAGTGGTTTGTTGAAATGCCACTGTTGTTGGTAGCCTTGAATAAACGTAATATACAAAAGCCAAATGATTGAAAGATAATATTTATAGAGATATTCAGCTGATATATGACGTCACTATTCACAAAATATTGCTATATTTTAAGACTAGGCATTCCTAAACCAAATTCAGTAAATAAACTATTTAATGCCCCTTTTATAGACTAAGTCAATATGCTATCAATATTTATAGGCATCTAAACATATAAAACGAATTTAATCCTCTTAATTTTTGTTATATATAGATTTTAATCGATTTTATTAACAGAGTTTTGTCTTGGAAGGTTTCAAATTTTTACAAAGGAACATTTCTGTTAAAATCTATTCTTCAGTATTGCCAGTCAATATTTTTGATTGTTGCAAATTTGTATATCAGCAATTTTAAAAAGAATAATGAAAGAAGAATGCTACTTCTTTCAGCAAACTATTTAATGATTTTTTTAATGGCTTCATAATGGAAGGGAGGAATTTAATAAATATAACATTCAGTGTAACATAAATTATGTGTAGTTTAAAAAAAAAAATATTAAACAGTGTAACACAGTTATCTGGAAAGCTGAGGAACTAATATTCGCGCTTTATTATAATAATAATAATATAATGAAAAATCGTGATTTATCTTCTTTGTACAAATTAAAAAAGAAATTATTTCCTGATAAGCTGAAGTTGGGTTTTATAGTAATAATAAATAAAAACATTCTTTATTACCTTCGTTTTCTTAGATTATTTACATTATTTATAAAAAAATAACCATATAAAATTTTTATAATTATTGTTAATACCGTATTATATTTTAGTAATAGAAAAAAATGAAGTATGTTTAAGGATATAACAAGGAGGATTGATCACCCATCCTCTTTCAGTTAAGTCAGCCTGGAACTAGCCTTATCGAACTGAACTCTTCATCGAACAACCTACTGTTCATCTTGAAAGATCAAATTAGTCTATTCACTCTTATTGAAATCTTCCTTTAATAAAATCATGGAAATTAATCTTGGATCACACAGATCCTGTGTAGGACTTTCAAATGAAGGCACTTCCAGCAGTTAAGAAAGATCAGATGTCACTATCTCCTTTGGTAAAAACAATAGCAAATGACGGGAGAAATGCAAAGACAAATGAAAGAATTCTAAGTAAGGGTACAGAGCGGCCGAGATGGAATGCCGTGAAGTAAGGTCATGGCACTGACTAGCGCCATTGTCTGAGGAAGAGGATGTGTGCAGATGTGACCCAGTTGACATTAGGATTATCGAGGCCAGCGCCTCAAGGTTCTTCGACGCAAGCCATCCCAACCTAGGATGATACCTAGGAACCTAGGATGATGGATACGTTTCTCTCCGCAGACATAATCGCGTACGCAAGATAGATTTCTAATTCGAAAACAAGGAAATAGTAATCAGATATATTTATCTATGGAAATAGCCATTGATGAATAGCGATGTACATTCAAGTCAAATGACCTCAACATATAGATAAATATATTCATTTTTACATGTTGCTATTACTAATATTATTTGGATTACTTTATTTGGAACGATTGGAATTACTTTCTTGATCTGTTACGTTTTTTTTCCTATAATATTAAATATTTGAATCGGCCTGAAAACACCCCTTCCCTAAAGTTAATGTTTTACGATCCGAGACACGTAGATAGAGAAAATTCAATAAATAAATAAAATAAAATAAGCCTAGACCTTTCCCGATTATGATGGAAAATGGGATTGAGATATAATCCGTTTCCTCGATGCACATAATTTCATACAAGAAAGATACATAAACCCCTACAGGGTTAAATTTAAAATTAAAATTTAAAAAAAATGTCTTACAGCCATACGGTTACACCGATCGCTTGGTGCTATTAGAAGACTCGTCAAGCCTTCGATTTTTTAGTTTTCTTTCTTAGTTTTTTGGATTTCCAACTTTCGATCATAAAATAAATGGAAAGACAGTAATTGTGGCTAATATAATGCAGTTAAATAACAAATATTTTTTCAAAAATTTAAATAATCGTTAAAGTCTTATACGAAATTTCCCTGCCGACTTAATAAAGAAATATGTTTAAGATAAAATAAAAATTTATAAATTATATATTCATTGAAATCTAAGAGGTGAATTTCGTTTAGAAATGATATAAGAGTTTAATATTTAACTATTTTTTTAAAAACTATACAAGCCCTGAATGGATTTATGACTTTTATGTAATTATTTATAATAAAAGGAGTATAATTAAAGAGAATTCTGTTTCTATATGATTTCTGGCTGGTGGAAGTTCACAATCAAGGGTAGGTGAAATAAATGAGAAATGATCACAAACCTTTACAGTTCCCACATTTATTTTTAAATGCAGAGCATTTTTAAGGCCTACACTCCATCCTCAGTGCTCTGCGTTGGTCGAGGTGAACTCTTTCTGTTCACCCACAGAGCTGTCATTTATTTCACCCTCATTTAAAGAAAATTGTACTTTCTGGTAAATATTTAAAGGAAAAGTGAAGTTTGAATTGATATTTTTATTTTGAGACACCTTATTTTTCAAGCAAGGGATTGAGACTCTGACCTAAAGATTGGGGAAAATTATCGTAAATAAAGGTTATTATAGAACTGATAAAATGTAAATAAATAAATAAATGCTGAACTAAAATCCGTTTTTCATAAATACTTTCTTTCCCAAGCCACTATTAAGATGCAAATGTAAACAAACTATTAAGAGCAAGGGTTAAACCAAACTTAATTTTGCGTGGACGTGAGAGTCGAACGGAGGAGCCTTGATACTACTCGGTAGGTTATATGCTCCTAAACCGCGAGCCTCACACAGACTCATGGTAGTGGTATTTCTTACTTACTAAGTGTGGATACTCAGGATGAGAGAAGATGAAACGTACCTGAAAAGAAAAATTTACATATTTCATTGATAGTATGGAAAATATAAAATTTTAAAATATCTGTTAGTGCATACACATTCACACGCGCGCGCGCACGCACACAAATCCATAAATGTGAGTATGCGATAAAAGAAAATTAAACATTAACATATTTATGACTGGAAATGAGTCATGGAAATGTGAACTGAGGGACAGGACGTCCTCTCTCGTCTTCATGATAGCCCTGAAGATTTCTTACAATGTAAGCCGAAACGTTGGCAGATAATTTTTTTTTTCAAAACAACACATTTCTTAAAAATTTGTATTTTTTTGGGTCTACCTTGACCGCACCCCAACAAAAATCATCTAATAATAAACATATTTAATTTTTATGGATTCCGGAGTAAACAGCTCACATATTTCACTTATGAATCTTCTGTGTAATTGAATTCAGGTAGACTTAGCTAGACGTCATACATAAATGTCTGTGTCAACTGTTTCAAGTACTCTCATATGAAAAGCAAATACTCAGCAAAAGTCAGATCTGTGATCTGGTAACTTTCTAATAGAACCCAACCACTTTGACCTTAGTAATTTTTTTTTTTTTTCAAATACACTCCAGTTAATATCAGAAGAGTGATTTGTCTATTCTTAGGATAACGCCAAAGCGACGCCGGTCCTTTTACTAGCAATTGTTTTTCTTAAAATTAAATTGTCATTAATAATATTTGTATAATAATAGTATTTTGCGATATTTATACCCAGGAAGGATACCTCAGAAAGATGAACAAATGGAAAGTAATCATTTTTCTCTTTTTCTCATTATATGAAGTAATTAAATTTAACATATTCATTTAAATAAACAATAATTTGATATATTTTTTATTTTTGTTATGAGGATTAAGTCTTATATATTTAAGGGCTACGGTTTAATAATAATGACAACAAGATAATTACAAACCGATTTTCATAAAAATAGGTGAAATTACAAACCAATAATCCTATACCAATAATGCACTAAGAGTATTCTATCCCTTGCAAACCAACTGTAAATAACAATAGTAAAACTAAAATATATACCAGGTATGCAAGTTTAAAATGTCGTTTATTTCTTAAAATATATACACAGTAATTTAAAAAAAGTATAATATATTTTATTCAAAGTACTGGCCCTCGCTTTCTACACATTTTGTCCATCTCTCGGGCAATATATGGATACCATTCCAAAAGAATGCTTCATCTTTATTTGAAATCCATTCATCGAGCCATTTTCGTACGTTTTCGAAATTGTTGAAGTGTTGCTCCGCCAATGAGTGTCCCATCGATGAGAAGAGGTGATAATCAGAAGGCGCCAGGTCAGGTGAATACGGCGGGTGGGGTAGGAGTTCCCAACCAAGCGAAGAAATCGTTTCCTTAGTCAATCTGGCTGAATGTGCAGGAGCGTTATCATGCTGAAGAATGACTTTGGCGTGCCTGTGAGCCCATTCTGGGCGTTTTTCGATCAATGCGTGACTCAAATTGATCATTTGTTGTCGGTAGCGCTCGGTATTGACTGTTTCGCCGGGCTTGAGAAGCTCGTAGTCGATTTGGTCGATTTTCTCGTTTTTGATCAGTAACATCAAAATCACCACGTTTGAAACGTTGAAACCAACGTTCACATGTCTTGACGGTTGGAGCAAGATCGCCATAAGTCTCAACAAAAATTCGATGACATTCAGATGCCTTTTTCTTTTGATTAAATAAGAAAATCATGACATGCCGCAAACGCTCTTTATTTGGCTTAAAATTAGACATTTTTAACACCAAAGAAAGGTATGATACGTCCACGTAAACGACTTAAAAACAACTGACTTTTGTAAACAAATGACTAACAAACAAAATAGCGTTTAGAGATAAGCAAATCCTTCAATAGGCTATGGTATAGTGCTAGAGAATTATTTATAATTTAGTTGTAATTAATGTCCTAATAAACTCTTATTAATTATAACAAACTCAGTTAGTACTTATCACTAAACTGTCTAAGTGAGATAATGATCAGGCTGGATTATCACAGTTACTGTGATTCCCACTTCGTCTCTGGCATTCCAAAGGCTCTTCTATGTAAACGAGGAACTGAGGTTGGCTTAATTCTACTGAAAAAGAACTGTGGCACCTTCCAGAAAAGTCATGACTGACTGATTAGATCAACTATATCCTAATTAAAAATGTTTATTACTCATAAATAAATGTATTTGTCGTAATAGGTGAAACTAATTTACGTTTTATCATAACTAATAATAATGTTCAATAGTTGATATTTCATATTTTGGCTTAATTCAAGCTAATAAAGAAGTAAATAAGAATATAATAAGTGAAGCTTAAAAGGAAGCTTATCACATTTATTATGTATTTGTTTGTGCGTCTGTACGCATGTCCGTGTGGTTGAAATATAATTGAATCTTTGCTTGAAATCCATTGAGGTGTAAAATATATCTCTCTTAAAAAGTTTATCCAGCTGCAAACTGGATATATGATATGTACTACTTCACAGTATAGATAAATTATCAAATATCTTTTAACTGTTTGGACGTCAATCGTTCAGCTGACTTGAGGGAAATCTGCGAGGACTCTTTATTCCAGGATGACTCAAAGAGAGAAAGAAGTCGCCCTGGATACGCAATGGACTTGATATTCGGGAGATGTCCGCTAGACCTGATAGGAATTTGTATCCTTGTTCTGTGTGGCAACAGTCGTACATCAACCATGTCAAGTTAAAATACACCCTGACTCGTTTCGCGCACAAAAAACCCACGAAATAAGGTTCCTACTAGAGAATGTCTGCCATGAATCCTAGATTTCTTCCTACTAGATTCAACTAAGACGAAAATGCCTTGTGACCACCCTAGTCGACTAAATTTTCAGGAAAAATAGCCAATACAAATTTTCTCTTGAGTACAGATGAAAATGAATTTTTTTTTTTTTTTTTTAGTTTCAATAAATAATTACATTTCAGAAGAAATAATTATGGGACCCACTAGTTGGACTCATAGTCCAGCCTAAGTCAGGGAAAATCACGCATGAACTACACAAATAAAATCAGAAATGACTATATAGTCATTTCCCAGTCTATTGGGCACTCATTTACTCAATTTTACGTTTTTAACTTGGGCATTCGGGAAAAATACAAGTTAATTTTCATCAGAAGCAATAAAAAATAGAAATACTCACTTTAGGGAATTATGGAGGAAATAAAGAAATCATCTATTGATGTTCTATAGTATTTTATCCAATCTACCCAACCATATCCAAAAAAAAAAAAAAAAAAAAAAAAAAAAGTATGTGTGTTAACAAAAGATTGATTTCATTGTTGGCTGTAATAGGGTAAAAGGGCGGACTGGGGGGAGGGGGGTTAGAGTAATAAAATGATTTAATCCTATATCATTTATGTTCTGCATAAAAAAATAATAAAAAAGAGGTAAATATAGAGCAAACTAAGGATGATATGTAAAAATATTTAAAAGTTTAAGTCACTGGTCTAACCAGACACTTACCTCATGTTCTACGCAAGAGAGACCGACCCAAACTTGCATCTAATTATTAATTATCAATGATGAATTAAGCCCAATAAGAAGTAAGCCTTCACCTTTGCTTCTCTATTTCTATAGAGTAAAATTTTGAACACTTCAGATTTTCTTCAGTTGAAGCGAAAACCATTACAGAAGTACACTGTTACACATCAGTAGAAATTCCCCAACTTGGCGAAATATGTTATAAGGTTTCGGTGCTGAGCAAAGCTGTGGGAAAATGCCTGGAAATTCAAAGCCGTCCAAAGTTGGTTGCTTCATTCAGGGGCCCGGAAGATGATGGATGGTTCACGCAGGCTCCAAGAAGCCCATCAAACATTGATTCGCCCTACCTGATACCCCTTTCGCAACAGCACGCATACACACACACACACACACACACACACACAGGAACAAGGCCGTCATTTTTGTAATCCCTGAGTTTATCGATTCGTACTTTCGACGAGCATGGTCGGTGCAATAGTTTATTACAACACAAACACATGGTAAGGAACCTCTGCAAGGACTTATTGAAGGGTATCGGCTAATGGGACTATTGCACAAAGAAAACATAACTCTCTTTTTCTTCATTTGCCCCTTTTCGGAAATCTAACAATGAATCAGCACTCATACGGGTAAATTGTTTTTATGATCATTGCATTTCGCCACATTTTTTTGTTAATGGATATGAGTGTGTCTGTCAACGATCTACAGGCAATAGTTTTTATTTTTTCCTAACAAAATAGGAATGTAGTCCTTTAAATAAAATTAAAGGATAAGCTGTTTATTTAGTAAAATTCCAAAGCTAGGAGTGGGGTAAGGAAAAAAATGATTTCCTCAGCAGAAGGGAGAACATTTAGTTTAAAGTAATGAAAGATTGATCTAGTTAATAATAAAATAAATATTTTAGGCTTAAAACAGTGAAACTGTGTTTTATATTAAATGGATGCTTTATCTGAGTCTTACATTTAATTAAACAGCCTAGAAGCTACATTAATTTTATTTTTAAAGAAATTAATTATATCACATTTAAAAGAAAAAAGGGATAGCTAAGTTCGTTATTGGGCAAATTCAGATCAATAGTAAGGGGGATTTAAATAAATTTTAAGATTGTATAAAAATATTCAATACTGCTGAAATACTGAAAAATTAGTTACATAAATTGTTGACCGAGATTTTTCAAATAGATTCCGTATATTGTACTTCAATATATTTGATTTTTTTGTCTACTCTTCATTATACCTCAAATAAGAGGGATTGCAGTTGAAGTTTACAAACCATTGCAAAAAGATCATCATCAATATAATAAATTATTTAGACTAAATAAACTCACTCATAAAATCGAGATTCCACCCTCAACCCTTTTAAGATAAACGTTGTCCTTATCAGTGAGACTTACATTATCCGACAATAATACTATAAATATTCAATTCTATAAGTAGAAGTTGGTTTTACATAAATATACTCACACAAATTCTTCATTTATAGAATGAGCTTCATTCATTACAACTAATAAATGTTTGTTTGGGTGTAAAAAATTATTTAAATTATTTAATCATTGAATTCTTTTAATTAAAAGAATCCCGGATAGCGAATATATTTGTATTCTTACTTATTACCAATATAAACGATTCTAATTGGAAAAATAAAAGAACTTTAGGAAATTAGAAAAAAAAAAAACGAAAATAGACGAAAGAGAAAAAAGGAATTAGTTAAGAGTAAACAGTAGTGTGCCTTCTTTGTGCAGACATACAGTACTCAGAAGATAGTGGAGGAAGGGGCGAAAGTCAAGATAGGGTTTCCAGTGAAGAAAGTAGAAAGATTGCTATCAGGATGGTTGGGCATCCTATATTCCTTGGCTCCGGAATTAGCGAAATTCCCTACATAAACACTAATAAACCACAAGAGGTGTCCAAGCATATAAATACTTAAGAACAAATTATAAGTTCTGTGCAAATCCAAATATACCTTATGATTACAGTATATTTTCTCAAAAGCAATCAAGCTAATCACGTTGCTATCTCGACGAAACTTATGAACAATTTTTACGAAGCTTCACCGTTCCTTTTGAATCAAAAATTGCTTGCCTAAAATAGCAAGTAAAACTACTAGTCCGTATTAAAACATGGATGAATTCGTAAATGGCCAATCTGTTCAGAAAGATATCGGTTTAGAAGGAGACAACACTTTAAAACTTCGTTATTATTAGAATTACTTATTGACATTGATATGTGTAAGAGTAAGTTTTTAAATATATGTTTCTATAACAAAAAGTAGTTAATTTTCTGATATTTATATCTTACATATTTTTAAGAATATTTCATATTTAATGTATTACATGTTTATATTTTAATATTTTTTTTTTAAAAAACGCATATTAAGAAATATGCTTGGAACTTGGAGAGCTTGGCGGTTAGGCGAGCCTGCTTACTTTAACTATACAAAAAACAAATGCGCTATTTTCGCTTTAAATTGATATCGGTCGACTAAACTTATTTTGGCTGAAATCGGATGGCTG
>KZ807399.1:70715-95486 GCA_000696205.2 Oncopeltus fasciatus
GGGGGGGGTGGCAGCCGAAAGAGCAAACACCTTATCGGCCCTAAATCGGGTAGAGAGGAAGCTCGTGTTCTTATAATTCCCGCCGGGCTGTGTGCGTGTAAGGCTGCACATGGCAATAGTGATTTAGAGTATGTACGGTAGCCGTTGGCGGAGAGCTGTAAGTAATGCCGGGGACCCTCCTGTAATGCCGTCCGCTATTAATTGAAAGTAGGAATGATAAAGCTGGGCGCGAGGAGTAGGGCCGGGGTGAATGAGAGGCGCAAGTCCCCCGCAGACCGGTTCGCAACAAGAACAAGAACTTGGCGCAAAAGGAACAAGTCCGAGTCCGCGCAAGCCCTCCGCTCCACAACTCTTCGACAGCAGCCACGCTTTATACCACTTATACATCATGAGCTGTTTCAACTTTTGCAATTAATTTCCTATCGACATAAGTAGCAAATGTACTGCAAATAATGGAAAACTTAACATATATTTTCCTTGTCCATTAATACAATTTAAGAAGCAGTTAAAGAATCTTGAATAAAACAATTGTCATAATAAAGGAATTGTCTGAGTACTGAGGAAACATGGATGCACTAAGATGTTTTAAATTGAATCTGGAACAGTTCCTATTAAAATCTAAATTCTGAACAGAAAACTTTTTTAAAGAAATAATTCAAAGCCTGCAAAACATTTTGCATTTTTATAAAAAACCAAAATAATAAAAAGCAATAATAAACAAAAAAGTAAAGAAGTTAAACAAAGCAAATACCCTTTAATAAATAAATCCAGCAATATATGAAAGATGTTTATATTTATGACCTCTCATGGGTGTTCTTCCACGCTCTACCTTTGTTTTGATTTAGTGAATGATAGAACTGAATTTTCACAAGTTTAATGTAACAGAAGTCAAGAACATTTACGATAACTGACATCATAAAAAATATATACCATTGTCAAGTAATACTTCTGTACTGTAGAACACCCATTAATGATTACCGCCCCTTAACGGACAGCTAACAGTCCCACAAAAAAATGTTAAGCCATAAAACTAAAAGTGGAATTCAACGAGTACTTGCGAGTACCGGCGAGAGAAAAAAAATATGTTAAATAAGATGATTGAGAAAAGTTTTTACGAACGTGCAACCTCAACAGCAACACTCAGGCAGAACTCTGCTTCGGAACAAGAGTAAAAAGGTGGAAGAAAAAGGAAGATTCTACACTGTTACCGGACCGCAAACACCCCAGCTGAGGGTTGACTGCCATTACGTTCTGTAGCTCTACCCTCAGATCTCGTCTCGCGCTAAGTCTGCAACGCATTCCTAAAGAACGTCTCGCAATATGTCAGTAACGTCCCTTCAGATACTAATAACGCATAGTGGGATTGTAACCTGCAGGCAGCTAGCTCCTCCCTAAATGACACTAAAGGGTTGAAAGGGAGGCCGACTCTTAATGAGAGTTTTTTGACCGTAGATATTGTTATTAGATGCTTTTAGTTGGGGTTCGATCAAGGTAGATAAAAAAAAAAATTAAAAAAAAAAGTATTTTTTAAAAGATTATCTTACAACGTTTGGGCTTACATTGTAAGCCATCTTCAGGATACAGCTACCTATCATAAAGACGAGAGAGGACGTCCTGTCTCTAAGTTTACAGTGACTCAGTCATGGAAATGTGAACTTAGGGACAGGACCTGCTCTCTCGTCTTCATAATAGCCCTGAAGATGGTTTACAATGTAAGCCGAAACTTCGGCAGATAATCTTTATAAAAAAATACACTTTTTTTTTTAATTTGTATTTTTTTTTTTTTAAATCTTCCTTCACCGAACCCCAACTAAAATCATCTAGTGCTATCTCTTAATTAATCACGAACGAAACAGCTAATACGAAATACGACTAATTATCCGCAATATGTTTACAGTTTCGGTAAATACATATAAATTATCACATAGAAGACTGAAGGAATCCTTTCGCGATAAAAAGGGGCATTTGTCTTTTACTGATAGTACTGCGTTTGTGGATTGGAATGAGAGTAATTCCGATGCTACATGAGTCTATCTTAAGAAGGATTTAGACTAATGCAATAAAACAAATAACAACTGTCTAAGAAGTTATTATATTGACAATTCAATGACATTTCGCTATTCACTCATTAAAGATTATACAACTCATATGCAAAAAGTTTAAAAATAAATTTTTTCATGGAGAATTGATGATTATTATTGACGGTAATTATTTTGTAAGAAAGAGTATTGTCTGTTAAAAATTTTATAATCTGATTCTGCATATATTTACATGCCGAAATTAAAAGAGGGTTCCAAAAATATATTTTCATTAATAAAATTTCATTACAAATTCTCTTATTTTTAATGAAAGAAAAAATACATCGTAATTACTAATATTGCAGTTAAATATTTTTCCCATTCAGTTGGATAATTTAAAATATTTGAATAATTCTTTGTTCACGTGAAAACGATAACTATCACTTATAGAATGAAGTCGAACTATTCAAAAAGAAAACAAAGCAATACTTTCATTTTGAAAGTTAATATACCTTTCCTTATTTGTAAAATATCAATGAATAAAAATTGCAATGCTAGCCATTTTAATATGGCCAGTAGATAAATATGTTGTCAGATTAAATTTATTATAAAACACATATGAAATAACTTTTTTGAGTTACAGCTCAATCAATGAATCATGGGGACTTAATATAAAGGAGAAAAAAGGCTTTTAATGAAAATTTTATATCATTTTATTTTTTGAAATTTATTTATATCCTGATAGAAAATCGCTAATAAAAAACGGATTCGATTCATTTAAAGTAATTAAAAACATATTACATATATTTT
Organism: Oncopeltus fasciatus; assembly: GCA_000696205.2. NCBI lineage: Eukaryota > Metazoa > Arthropoda > Insecta > Hemiptera > Lygaeidae > Oncopeltus > Oncopeltus fasciatus. The sequence continues at coordinate 73,544 of KZ807399.1, forward strand.
TTTGACTTACTGTTTAATCCGTTCCTTAAGATGGATTTTAAATGAAAGGAGAAAAAAGGCTTTTAATAAAAATTTTATTTTTCTAATAATGAGAAGCAGCCTTACATAATTCAGTCTAAGCCTATGACTAGAATACATACACAAATATATATAATATAATTTAAAAACATACTTCAGCATACTTAAAACAGAAAACAAATGATTGGTCAGCATATAAAAGGTGTATGGCACTATAAAATTTATCATCTGAATTTAAGGCATAAAATTTTTTTAAAATTNAAATTTTTTATCTTCTGATAGAAAATCTCATATAATTAACATTTTGTAATTGACATTTAGGATTCAAAATAAAATGAATAGAGTGACCTGAATATCAGGAATGGCGATATAACCCTGCTCATAAATCCGTTCATAGCATGCTGGATGATAATGTCTTCTAAAAAGAAATTCGACAAAGCTATCAACATTGCCTTTTTACAAATTCAATCTGTATTTTCACAATAGGTCAACGGAAAACAGAGACTGTTTTTTGCAGATCTCGACTGAAATCAAAGCTGGCTTTCACGCGAGATCAAGGCGGAGATGGCTGTATAAATCTAATTTAATGCTTTTGTAAACATTTCCCTGAGGCAATCCCCAAGTTTTACTCTGTTTGTCAGAAAAGCCAAATAAAAACAATGGGCTAATAAAGCCAGCAGCGGGCGTTGCGTTCGAGAGACCTTGCCTCGTTTCTTCATTAACTTACTTTCCATACTAAACCTAAAGGTGACCTTCAATACAAGGTCCCTTCTTCAACTCCATTCCAAGGGTATTATTCCTAGCCGAAAGTGTCCAATGTAATTCTCTTACAAGCATATATATGTATATTACACACACACACACATATATATTACACAATGCTTTATCATTAATTAATTTTTCATTGTCTATTAATAAGACTTCAATGACCCATATTAACGAATTACCCGTAATGCCCCGTGACACCTTTACTATATATAGTCCATTTAATAGAAATATATAAATATGCGAGTGTGGATGTTTTATTAATTATATAAATTTAAGTAACAAATTGAAATGGTATATAGATCATTTCAAGAAATTGAAATTTTATACAGAATAACGCAAAGAAATTCCTGACAGAGAAAGTTATGGATATAGTTAAGAGTATTCATAGCGAGGAGGTAGTAAATAAAATAAAAGCTGAATCATAAAATTCGCTTATAATCATTTAAAGATATAAACTTTTAAAAATCCATCAGAAGTTTGTTCAGAGATCTCCAGAAAAATGGATAGATTTTCCAAATGGATGGGATCCAATGTATAGAAACTCAGGGAGAGTTCGGTGATCTGAATGATGAGGGATCCTTGTTGGAGAATAGTATTTCTTGATCATTTGTGAAGTTTACAGTGCCTCGTAGTGGTTCCATTTGAAAGTTTGCCACGATCTTCGTCAACGTTTGTCCATTCTTCAATTTCTATAACGGTCGTAACCGGATTATTGATGTTTTTACCTGCTTAAGCAAGATGTCTTATCTTGTTCTCAGGCAAGATGGTGTCTTGTGTTGTGAATATGAAGTTGAATCGTTGCTGATTCTGAAATGGCTTAAATTAGAAATGCTCAATGAATCTGTGGATTTTATTTATCCTGACTGGCTTGATTTTTTTTTATTAGAAATTTGCTCAGTGAATTTACCAAGGAAGGGATATCAGAACGTGGTGGAATGGAATTTTGTCTATAATTACCCGTGCGTATGTGGGAATGTTTCTAACAACACTGTAAAACCCTTTGGATTTCAAAACTAGTAATAGTATTATTATTCAATTATTCTATAGTTCTGCTCCAATTGACCATTGCCTCACGGTTACTACAGAATAAAGAGAACAGCAATAATAATAATGCTCATATCATTATAAATGTATCAAGGATATCCGTGAAAGTGATTTGACGTTTGAATGATTGATATATATAATTAGTCTATTACAGGTTTGGCAAAGGGAAATCTGAAATACTAATCGACGGCTGTGAATAACGAAGTCTTTGATTAATGGAGAGTTTATTGAAAATATATTACAATTTACAGCATCTACATACTTTGTTAGAAAATTTAGTTTCCAAGCTAACACCTCCGAAAGCTCATTGAAAAATTGTTTTATTTGTGGGAATTGGAAAAGCAATTAATGGTTTAGTTCCGTCAGGATTAAGAATGTTAATTTTAATAAGATATCAGAAGTGATTGATGAGGAATTTATTTATATCAATTGTTAAACTATATTTATTAGACAATGAAAGATCTATAAAGGTTATGCATAGATGATTTTAGTTGGGGGTCTCGACCGAACCCCAACTAAAATCATCTTTGAATAATATCTACGGTCAACAAACTCTCATTTTGAATATAAAGGTCATGGTCTCTCAGTTTCTTTCCCCCTAAAGTTATCTACCAGGTATGCAAGTTTAAAATGTCGTTTATTTCTTAAAATATATACACAGTAATTTTAAAAAAAAAGTATAATATATTTTATTCAAAGTACTGGCCCTCGCTTTCTACACATTTTGTCCATCTCTCGAGCTATATATGGATACCATTCCAAAAGAATGCTTCATCTTTATTTGAAATCCATTCATCGAGCCATTTTCGTACGTTTTCGAAATTGTTGAAGTGTTGCTCCGCCAATGAGTGTCCCATCGATGAGAAGAGGTGATAATCAGAAGGCGCCAGGTCAGGTGAATACGGCGGGTGGGGTAGGAGTTCCCAACCAAGCGAAGAAATCGTTTCCTTAGTCAATCTGGCTGAATGTGCAGGAGCGTTATCATGCTGAAGAATGACTTTGGCGTGCCTGTGAGCCCATTCTGGGCGTTTTTCGATCAATGCGTGACTCAAATTGATCATTTGTTGTCGGTAGCGCTCGGTATTGACTGTTTCGCCGGGCTTGAGAAGCTCGTAGTCGATTTGGTCGATTTTCTCGTTTTTGATCAGTAACATCAAAATCACCACGTTTGAAACGTTGAAACCAACGTTCACATGTCTTGACGGTTGGAGCAAGATCGCCATATGTCTCAACAAAAATTCGATGACATTCAGATGCCTTTTTCTTTTGATTAAATAAGAAAATCATGACATGCCGCAAATGCTCTTTATTTGGCTTAAAATTAGACATTTTTTACACCAAAGAAAGGTATGATACGTCCACGTAAACGACTTAAAAACAACTGACTTTTGTAAACAAATGACTAACAAACAAAATAGCGTTTAGAGATAAGCAAATCCTTCAATAGGCTAAGAGCGCGTTCTATTGGAATTAAAACGACATTTTAAACTTGCATACCTGGTAAGTATGTTAAATTTCTGAAACCCTCAGTTTCGGACTCATCATCTTCCTTGTAAACCAGATATTCTCGTTATCAGACAGAGCTATCGGAATGCGTTCAAATTGTTATCTCGAAGAGATCTACTCTAGAGTGAATATAGAATTTGGCAATTATTGGACACTATAGGAAAGGGCGAGATATGCTTATAGAACCGTAAAACGGTTAATGGTTGGGAGTAGACCACGACTATACACTTAGGATGGCTCCCATGGGCTACGAGAATCTGTGGCCTCCATGTTAAACACAAGTCATCCAAATACTTATTCTTGACTTAATATCGCCGAAAGTATTTACGTGGGATTGAAAGCGAGTTCCATTTCGTCTGAGTGTAATTTCGACTTAATCCCAACCAGTTTACATTTTGAAGTTAGGTGTTCCAAAATAGAGACTGGGACTCTCTTTGGCACATGATTTTCCCCTATTTAAGTTCAGGTTTAATTTCACCAATCACAATTGACAAATTCGAAGGTTGCGCATGGATGTCATGTCTGAATATCACATCTGCGCAACAGTTGTTGAGAATGTTAAGCTTTGTATTTCAATGCAGGCCATCCGTGATTTGCAACCCTCCGGGGCGTAAAGATTATAAAGGGATGGGCAAAGAGTATGAAGTCATAGCAACTTCACATTTTGCAGGATACGGTTTTAATTTATGTTTGGAAACAAAATGTGCAACTTCTGTAATTCCTACATAACTCAGCCTATCTACTGAAAACCCATTTATTTTCGACAATAAATGCGAAGGTATAGATTTAAAAAAATCTTACTACCTCAACTGGGACGCGAACCCGGATCTCCTGCTAAGGGAAGTAATAAAAAATATTTTTTTAATTCTATTCCCTTGCATTTATTGTATGCAATTAATGTGGGATTAAATACCACTACTAATACTCCATTTATTTCCGGTTTTGCCGCTGTTTTGTAAAGGTGAGACAGAGTCTCGGAAGGAACTTGTTTCAAATTACTTTTTCCTGACGTAGCCGAAGATTTAGCTGCGAGGCAAGTGGCAGTTTCGCCTGTATGATCAGTGTCTTTAAAAAGTCTGGTAAAGCAGCATATCTAACAATTACACTCAATAAAACATTTATAAAAAAACACATCTTTATGGATATATATANTCATTAAGCTTCATATATATTTATTTAAAGTCGTTATACTATTCCATAAGGAAAGTACTACAAAAATTAAGAAATTCGTTTATCGATATTCATTGAATCATTTTTACAAAATGCCTCCATTTTGTCAAGGTAGATCCAAAAAAAAAAAAAAAAAAAAAAAAAAAAAAAAAAAAAAAAAAATTATTTTTTAAAAAGATTATCTGCCAAAGTTTCGGCTTACATTGTGAGCCATTTTCAGGGCTGTTGAAATACAAAGTTTTAAGAATAAAAATTAAATGATTTGGCAAGTTCTCTTACTTTATAAATATGAAAACCAAATTCGGTAATAAGGATTACAATTGTATACTATTGAATAAATTCATATTCCCTGAAATTAAATGAGGGCGAGTAAAAGTTTAAAAGGCAAAAATTCACAATTATAATTATTAGTAACGCGAAAAAGTTTATAAAATTTATAAATATTTTATTTTGTTGTGGTTTTTTATCCCANGAGTATCTCGCGAGCATTCTGTAACCAAGGTTTGTGGGACATTCTTACAACAGAATAAGCATTAAGGAAATTATATAAGATTATAATTCCGAATATTGGGGGCGCCAGTTAAAATTAGAATATAAATACCAAATTCGTTAATTACGCTTACATTCATTGCAAAATCATGAAGGAATCAATCTCAACAAGCCAGGCGTGTGAGAAGAGGACCATTTATCGATTTGCATTCCTCTTCCTTCTTTGAGAGCATACCTCATCAATCCCGAAAATTCTAGATATTCTTACATGTATTTAATTACATTAAAATTTAATAAATAATCAAGCCACATACCATTTTCTTTGCTTGTATTATTCATACCATGAGGGCCAGTTGTGGTCTCTTGTCCAACCTGATATCTGAATCTCCCAGAAGAATCTTTATAACGGACAGCAAGTCCGTCACTTTTCCAAGATTCAAATAAAATATATCCTTGAATAATTTTTTTTTTTTTTTTGTGGTATATCCTCTTAGCATAAGACGATATATTCGTCTGCCTCGGAGGTTAGTGCGGGGAATTTAATAACTTATCAGGCTTGTCCCAGTAACGCACCGGCCCGGAAAGCAGGAGATCCAGGTTCGAGTCCTGGCTAGGACAGTTAGATTTTTTATTCTGTTCCCTTGCACTAAAAATTGTTAAAATATAATAGGTGTGACGTTATTTCATACATTAGGAGTGGGAGATAATATGATATGGAAATTTCAAATACAAATCTTCATTAAACAATTAATGAGAAGGAATAGAATAAAAACCTATCTGTCCTAGCCAGGAATCGAACCTGGATCTCCTGCTATCCGGGCCAGTGCATTTTCCAGTTACGCTACCAGGACGCGCTATTTATCTCATTCAATTCCCTCTACTGGTAAATGCACTGGCCCGGATAGCAGGAAATCCAGGTTCGATTCCTGACTGGGACAGATAGATTTTTTATTCTATTCCCTCTCATTAATTGTTTAAAATAATAAACACCATATGTGGATAAAATACCACAACCAAATAAAATATTTATAAACAAATCTTCATTGTTTACGAAACCCGAGGAATTCGCATTGTTCACGCATGATGGGTTCCAATTTGCAAGAAATACTTTTAATATCTCCTAAGATGTGATAGTTTTTCAGCCAGACAAACAGCATACTGGAGTCAGTGAAATGTGTAGTCGGCATGGGGAGACGAACATTCCACAGGCAGCGGGTAACAGCTCAAGGCCCCCATCTGCGTCTCCAATGGGAGTGACTGTTCGGGAGATCTGGGTCGGGAATGTCCGCGCCGCACACCGCTTATCGACGAACAATGCAGCCATTAGCAGGACGTTGATCGCCTCTCATCAGCTGGGATGACTGGGGGTAGAGACCGTGGTACGGGTAACCGCTACCGAGCACCGACCCCCGCTCAAACATCTGCTTGAGATACGCCGTACTCCGAACTCACCGGTTTTCAAGTCGCCGTGAAAGAGGAACCGTACCCGGATGAATAAACAAAACTCCTGATCTGTAAGGGGTCGTATCCGCTCAACTGAATCTCACCACTCCCACACAGTTCGAACTGTCATCTCTTTGTACAAGATAAAAAAATATATACAAGCATTAATCTATGAGTACAATAAATATCCAATGTAGGATTTTTTTTTTCATAACATTTGTCTCATATAAACCCCTATGTATAGGTCCATTTTGCTTATCAATGCCATAGTCTCACACAAAATTAATCTTTTAACTATTGATAACTAAGAAAGTACAATGAAAAAAGAACTTTTCAATTAATATAACCAATGTTTCTTAAAATATTAATTTTATTCATCCAAGTCCATGGCTCGCGAATAAAAACCAATAAATCATTATCCCATGACGAATAAAGTAAAATTAAAATTCCTAAACTTTTCTAATTAAAATAAGCTTTTAGCTTAGATATAACACTTAGCTTAACCTAAAGACAAAATTATTAAAAATTCAACATGAATTTAAAAATTTTAAACAAAAATTGAGTCGTAAGATAATCTCATGACTTAATAAAAATTTCTAAAGATTTTTATCAGCCCAAGGTTCAAATCTTATTCCAAATATCATTTAACTAGGATGTAAAGAGGCGACCTATACTTATATAAGAAATTACTAAGTCCATCCACATAACTATTCGCATTAACAGTTCATTATCCCTCACCATGACCTATTGCTAAGAAATTCTTCATCTTAAAAATATCTTCCCGCTTCTAATAATACCTTCCTGGCGTTAATGACCAAAGGTTGACACGCCATTAAAAAAAAAAAAGAAAGGAAGAAAAAAGAAAAACGACCCAGTTTCATGAAGCCAAGAATAATGCAATAGATTATATTATGCTCCTCATTCACTAGCGCTTTCAAGTTATTTAATAAATTTTATACAGTATATGTATATAATTTTAATATTAATAATATTTTATTTAAAAAAAAAAAAACAGAATTTANTGTGCATCTTTTAATATTTTAAACCATCTTCAATGCTATCATGAGCGTGAGCGAAGAGCTGCAGTAAAAATAGAAAAATCTGCGTATGTTAGCTCTGTGATGTAATTTAATATTTAATTTAGGGTCTCGAGGATCTACTATAAATAATTTTGAGGAGTATTTGCAATTAAAAAATGTAGGATTTGTGCAGATACAAAATTATAGCACTGTCAGGCAATAGATTAAACCATATATTCAGTTATATTAAGAACACATGTGGAAAGGTCAGTCGAAGAATATGTTCCCATTTAAGCATGTAAGCTTTTAAAACATGCTTTTATATGATTACAATCTGTAGAGTTCTAATCATTAACGAATGGACCGCTAATCAGATTTTGATGGGAGCACATCTGGACACAGTTAAGAAGACAATAAGAACTTATATTTGCGGTGAGGGTGTAAGAAGAGGGAAGCCACAGAGCTGTAGGCATATGGAAGGCATGTGGAGGCCTGACCGAACACCACAGGTGCATCGGCGTGTTCGCAGCCAGAGTCCACAGGTGCACGTCAGCTGGGACTCTGCCATCTGCCCCTCACGAATTTGGGAAATATGAGCTCTTTGATCCCTTCAGAAACTGCAGAACTGACCTCTTCGCCCCCAACTAGCCCAGACTACACCGCAAAGATAAACAAAGACAAAAGATACAATTTTTAAATATTCTATCATACTAAGTTAACGAAAAATAGTCCGTAACTTTAGTCTATTCTTACTTTCAAGTATCAACCCCTGGTTAACCAATTTTATTGAGTGCTTCAAAGCATAATGAAAACATAAGCCACATTACTGGATGAGTTGAATAGTTAATTATTAATTTTAACAAGCTACACTTTTTAATAGATGGGAAATCACTAAATTTACTTGAGACAGTAAAGTTTTTTATCAGACAAAAGCTGAGCAAATGTTAAGCGCAACAAAAGAAAGGAAATAGCCAGAATGATATAAGTTAAATCAAAAGCAGCAGCCAGTTTAAACAATAGGGGATGGAAAGTAAACAGCTGTCAAAGATGAAGGAGCGGATGTAAGAACCGTTACCAAAACGATTCATCGCCTAACATAGAATAGGTGATGTCATATGTATATAAAAACATAGTTTTATCAGGTAATAAATAATTGAATATAAGGCAAACAGCAATTTAGAATTTAAATAATTCAGTTAAAGCTAGTGATCTATATAAATAAATAACTATCTTGTGAAGAAAAGATATCCTTAAATAGAGTAATATACTATATCCTTAAATAATATATCCTTAAATAATATAGTAGCTGTGTAAACAATGCTGGTTTTCCAAGTAAGCATTTCACATTTTGGTTTATTTCAAAAAGGAAAAAAAAATAGGAATTAACAATTGCTGTAGTAGTAGATAATTTATTGGGGTTCGATCAAGGTTAATAAAAAAAATACAATTTAAAAAAATGTATTTTTTTTAATCTGCCGACGTTTCAGCTTCTTTGTAAGCTATCTTTAGGACTATCATGAAGGCGAAAGGGGACGTGTCACCTAAGACAAATCTTCACGACGAAATGGGAACCCCCATAGTAAAGAATTTGACTAAAAATAACTCTCCATTTAATAACTACTTTCATCGTTCAAGGAACAGAAAAAAACAATGGAAAAGTTAGGTGAGCTTACTAGGCTAGATCTAGGTAAGCTAAATTTGAACAGAAGAAAAAAGGGAGAGGGCCACTTAATCCTCCAACTTCTGATTTTTTTGTCTTTCATATTAATGTGACAGTTCTCTCCATTACAAAGAAGTTTTTTTTAATTTTTTTAAAATGTTTCTCAGGCATTCAAGCGAATCTGGCACGGTGGACTTTTGTTTGAACTCAAATCCGAACTTCCTAATAAAGTTACCTAATCCTTAAGTCATACTTACCCAACCGCTTCTTTAAGGTCCGGTAAGGATTGGATTACTCCGATTACTACCAATTAGAAACGGAAGTTCCACAAGAAATGTACTTGGGCCCATCCTATTCTTCGTATGTACTGCTAATATCCCTACCCACCAAAGTACTCTCCTCCATTTGCAGATAACAAATAAAGCTATCTTCAAATTCAGAGCTAACTTTCTAACGGAATCCTAAATCCTGCTTTCGAAAATCTACAAATGCATATTCAAAGTATATAGTGGTGCGGTATTTGGAACTAAAATTAAAGAGTCTATTTTGGATATGCAAATTTTTCAATTTTGTACAGCTTACCTTTAGCCCTCAAGGGAACCCAGGAAGTTAGAAAGCAAGCCGAAACGTCGGAAAACTTGAATGGACATTAGACTAATTACCTCTTCAGTCTTCAACATTTAAATATTTCTTCAAATTGATGGCCCAAACACACTCACACACACACTCACACACACACACACACACACAGAGTCTCACATACAAAGATTCTTAAAATAGATGAATATGTGAAATATTTCAACATGCCCAGAATTATTTCCTGTCGTACCAAATGGAATAATGATATTCACATGACCAAAAGTTATTTTTAAGTCTAAGCAGAAATTATTTTCTTTATGTTTAATAGAAGAAAATACTTCCATTAAACATAAAAACTGGTGTACTTTAGTTCACATAACAGTTCTCCTTGTAAGCACATAAGAGTGTGAATAGTGTGCAAATGTTGAAAAGACGTGTTTTCGCAATGTGTACCATTTAAAAATATTGCTTCACCACTTCCTTAGTGATCTCTCACGAGGAAATCGAACATTGGTTGGTGCAAAGGACGGTACGAAAGATGCGTACGGCTTCCTTCATCGCTTATCTCGACGAGCAGTCAAGATCCACCATCATTTAACGCCAGTCAGATGTCGGCGCGAGCACAAAGGGCACTGGGAAGGAGAAAGGGCGCGCACAATGCTCAGTTCGTTGCGCAAGATGTCTTAATGACGCCCAAATCTGCTCTGAGCCAAGACCTAACCGACAGAAGATATTTTTCACCCCTGAGAGAGCAGTGTGGAAGACCCAGGACACCCGCTTCTGACGTAAGGGATGGATGGTGGCCCTCTTCTGGTTAGGTAAGGGAGGAGCCCACCTATAGGCGGAAGAGGGTTGGCGGAGACCGGTCAGGTGAAGCACTTCCAAGGCAGAGATGTAATGGTAGTAGCCAAGAATTTTTTTTTTTTTTTTTATGATCTACCGCTCTCGGCTAGTGTAACAAATAGACTATTATTTTCCCTCGAAAATGAAGAATCAAATAGAGTTTAGGCCAAAAGATGGCAAAAAAGGAAGGCAATTTGCTTCGAATTGCAAATTTTTGATGAACGAAAATGTATTTTATGTATCAGAAAGCATATTTTGCAAATTATTACATGTCCTTTGATAATATTAGTATCAAGAAAAATGGCCTCTTTTTAGATCTTTAAACGCCTTTGACAAGAAGAGAGCCAATCTTTTCAAGAACTACTCAAAGAACTATCACGCATGCTGGGATAATATTCAATATTAAATTTAGCAAACAATTTATTCTACTACCATTTCAAACTAAGACAAAGAAGGGGGTGGAAGGGGGGGGGGCGCCAGATTAGCTAATGTGATCTCTTCGGGTCTAACAAACATGGCGCTGTTGGTTCAAATCTCATCCAAGGCTTTTATCATTAAATAAAACCTTATCCCGAACTATGGATGTTTAGAATGGGAGAGAAACTAAGAGATGACACTATGCCACTGTGGTTGTAAATAAGACAACAGAAATACAACATTTGTACACATCTGCTGTACTTCACAGTCTTATTTAAGATTGAGAGTCAGTATGCGAACAATAATTGTGAAAGAAATTCAGAATTTGTCTTGATTAATATTAATAAATGTTAGAACGTATTAATCGGTCACAAATAAATACAATAGGCACTTAAGGCGAACGTTTCTTGCGATGACTTAACAATAAAAATCAATGACATCAGGTAAAGCAATAATGTCATATTATAAGAGATATCTAAGTTTATAAAAGTTAAATTCTTGTATGTTGTATTTATAGCTTTATCTATACAAGTTAGATATCTTTTAAGAAGAGATATTGTCTTTTTATCTGAAGTTTAAATCATATGATATTTACACTAACTTCAAAATTAAAGTTAATGTTACTTTGTTACCAGTTACCAGTTAAAATTCTAGTGAGTTGTAATTATAGTTTATTTATTCAAGTTAGAGTTGTAATAAGAATATGATTTAAACTATTAATTTTTAACAAATTTATTAGTGCTAGATAATAATAGTCGTCCATAATGAAGGCATGTTTGATAGGCCGAGACAAAAAGCAGCTTAATAAAAACTGAAGGAATCTCGAGCCACGTAAGGTTTCCCAACAAGGAGAGGTGCATTATTTTCTCACATATAGCGTCTTAGTTTATTTTTCGTTTACCTATCGTATCGCCTTACTCCTAGGACATGCTACGGAATATTTTAGAGATTCAGTGACATTGCTAACGGGCTCCGGGAGACGTAAGCAAGGGGTTCTTGTGGAATGTGTAGCTTACTCAGCTGTTATCCCTTATCAGATGACAGCTGGAGGTGTGCTCTGCTGGATAGATCAACGGATGGCGTTTGTTGGTGTTAAATTGTTACGAATTCCACATATGTTCTGGAATTTCAGAGGTGGAGGAATGCACACAAATAAAATATAAATTAGTCAAAAAAAAAAAAAAAAATATTTTGAATGATATTTAAGATTACGCCCTACTAAAATATCTTTAAGGCCCACCCAGCCTTCTATTTTAAAATATTGATACCAAATTCATTGTTTAAGCTTTTCAATAACCCCTAAAACAAAGTTATTTTTCGTTTAAATCAGGTAAGAGAAAGAGGGAATTAAAGGGAGATTACAATTTGTAATTGAAATATCTTCGTTATTATTTGAGTTACGAAAAAGTTTATAGAAAATAATATATGTAAAATATAATACTCTAAAGTTTATTTCCTACAAAATTTTTAATTAAGAAAGAAATTTACAAACGTAACTATGATGGTGACCACTTCCCCCATGCTACCTTCCCAAGGCGTCTAAACTTAACTTTAGTGGTCATACTTTTTAAATTATTTCTTCCTTCTAACTTTAGGAAAATTAAATTTTCTCATTTCTTATTTATTTCCATTTTAATAAAACATGAGGAATCTTATTAGATAAGCAGATTCAACTAACGGACTTTTTGTAATTGAACTAGGACCCGAAAAAAAAAGAAAAAGCCTCATAAATTTGAGTATAGGACGTGAAAACAAATATACAAATTTTAAAAAAATTTTGTCATAAGAGAACTTCGTAAACTTAGGAGAATTACTTGGACTGGCATCTTGGTGGGGAATGAACTCTTGCCTTTGAAAGTTTCCTAGCCTTAACGGCTCTTGACAGCCCAACTAAATAGCTGTCATAAGAGATCATATCTCGTTCTGCCCGTGGTGCGCCTGCACAAGCGAGAGGCAGACATAGGCTAGCCTGAACAACCTCCTCTATCTAAGTCTATCGGAACTGTGCAGGAAGGACGAATAACATTTCCCCATCCTTTATCAGCTTGGGTTTGTTGTGAGGAGTTGTACACGGTGATTTAGTAATATCAATATATAAAAAAATAAAGGGCTAAAAATACTAAAAATCCGGAAAAAATATTTTAGGAATAAAACATAACAAATAAATTAATAATGAAAAGAAAGCAATATTTCATAAAAATAGAACTCTAAATCTGTGGTCATTATTTATATTATTAGCGCTATTTTCCCGAAAACTTATCTATAATAACTTAACTGAGCAAATAAAAGCTTAACTACGAATGATAAGGCTCAAAAAACAAAATAAACTAATAAGTAAAATTAGAAAAGTACAGAAATAAAATTTGTAAAAATACAATATATTTTTGGTAAACAATTAAATAATCAACAATTGAATCTATTTCCCTTTTAAATACAAAAAATAAATGAGTAAAATTTTTAATTAGTCCTACAGAGAAATAGAAATTTTTGTTTATAAACATGAGAAAATTGGTATTTTCTAATTTAGTAATAGTTGAACGGTAATTAATTTTGCTTATTATTACTGATTTCTTGAACATTTAACACTGAAAAATAATTAAACATATAATCTATGTCTATACGGGTCTCTAAATACAGCAATGAATACTGAGCACAGATATTTGAATATTTTCGAAAATCCATAAAATAAATACTTCAATTTTGAGCGATTGCTTGCAAATAAAGTACAATGTATTTAAACCAGGAAAAAGTAAGTAACTGTAATAGTTTTACTACTTGGGATATTTCCGTATTGGTCCATCTAATGCAGTGTGTCATCCCAAGAGCCAAGAAGAGTATCTATATTCTTGTTTCAAATGAATCTGTTTTCCCTCCAAAACGGTGGCTCCTCATTGGCCGGTGGTAAAGCGACGCGGACAACCCCTAGAAGTCACGAGAGACGAGAGACAGTGGTGCCAGTGTTGTTCAGAAAGGAGGCTGGCGGACTGTGGGAACCTCCGCCCGGGACGTGCCCTCGCTCTGCAAACATTCCCTAGCTGTGCACTCTCAGGAAGAACTCTGAACGATCGCCATATAACTACATACTATTCAACAAGGGAGATATCTGTGATCTACCAGTAACAGTTAACTTCTGCTCCGTCACTCCTAAAAAAACCTTAACTGGAGATTTCTGCAAGATTGCTTGGTTCAGTCATGGAAATGTGAACTAAGGGACAGGACGTCCTCTCTCATCTTCATGATAGCCCTGAAGATGGCTTACAATGTAAGCAGAAACGTTGGCAGATAATCCTTATTAAATAATACATTTTTTAAATTTGTGTTTTTTGGATCTACCTTGACCGAACCCCAACTGAAATCATCTTAGAATAATATCTACGGTCAACAAACTCTCCTTTTGATTGCTTGGTTCAGCTTACTTTTTTTTTTAGCTACGCGAAACAATCTTAAAATAAATCATAAAACATCCAATTCCTTACTACTTAATGAAAACATCTCATAAAATTATGCATTATATTTTTAAAAATATATTATGTTTTAAGTCGAATCAATTAAATTAAATAATAATATTTGTCATATTCTAAAATAAGTTCATTGATTCTTAAAACTCTTACAAAAATATGAAAAATCCTAATTATTTTTCTCTACTACTTCTACTACAAATACATCATAAACTATTAGGAATGATTAAGAAAGTATACTTCAATTTGGAGCCAATAGATAACGTTACTATTATTTTTTACCTGGGCCTCTAAAATTCCTGTCTAATATTAGTTGAATCGGCCATACAGTTTATTCCCTATCATCTACACCTACTTTAACAAAAGTAGAGAGATAATCCCCAATATGCTCTATTTCATTAATTAATTTACAAATTGTTTCAGCCAAAACGCAAAAAAATACATGAACCTTACTTGGAAAAAAATACCAGCGTCCATTAACCTAAGAAATGCTTCGCTGATATCGTTTAGGAGGCAACCCTAAGCTAGAGACCGATCAGCTGGAGGAGTCTCCGTCCCATGGAGTGGGAGACTGAAGGGCCGATCTAGACGGGAGCAGGTACTTTCCACTTAAATGGGGTGGTACCTGGCAGCCAAAATGATCAAGCTTGGGTTCACATCTATCTGGAGGCCGACAAACACCCAAATAGGCTTTAAAAGTCACACATAACTGCAGGCAAAACATTGCAATTCGTTGAATATAATTATTAATTTTTTGCATGGTTTGGAGCGTAATACAGTTGGAATAAGGACAGCTCTACAGATTGCTGAACCACAGGTCCAGATTAACAATAGAAAAGAAAATAACTATTTACAAAGCACTAATCAGACCCATCTGGACATATGGTATTAAATTGTGGGGCACAGCGAAGCCATCAAACATTAGATGTATCCAGGGGTTCCAGTCCAAAGTCCTTCGCACAATCCTCAACACTCCTCCCTAAAACCATCCATTCTGACCTACAAGTACCTTTTGTTTCCGAGCTCATCCCCTCCAGATTTGATAAGTTCCACACAAACATCCAAGGACATCCAAATCCTCTAGTCCTCTCATTGGCATCCCACGTTCATCCCGACAACCCTCCCCGGCGCCTCAAGAGGAGGTGGCCAAGGGACCTCCTACTCCAGTTAGCTTAATACCTAGGGAGTGAATGCGCTGGCATTTTTCTCCCCCTCTCAATCCCTCCATGACTCCCTGCCTAGTCTCCTTCTTATTCTAGGATAAGGAGAAGATGGGTCCCGGATAGTCTATCGCGGGTTAACCTGGGCTCCTCTCTGAGGACGGGTTACGTCCCGGGATAGACGAGCAAGGACTATTATCATGTACCCCATCAAAAAATTAAGTGTATAAAAAAATGTACGGAATAATTTTTTTTTTTTAAATAAAGAGTTAATTCAGACTTCAGAATACAGTTGGAATAGTAAACTCAAGTGTTAAGTTATACCTGAATATCCTCGAATGATTAGCAATGAGTACTCAGTAACCGACAATGCCATCTTTAGAGGAGTATGAAGCTTTTAGTATTGCTTTCAAAAATTTTGATTAAGTGGAATAATATGGATCCTCACTTCAGATGTTAAAATGAACATATATGAGAAATTGATAGATAAGAACATCTTTAAAATATATACCATTTGTTATATCCATTGATATATCCAACCCATAGATATATCCCGGAATCTAGGCCTTAATCTCTCTCAATGATATCATGATATAAGAAAGCACCATGGATCAATAGAAATTATCCTTTGCAGAGTTGCTAATGCCAGACGCAAATGATGATTAGGAAAACATAAAAACATTGAGTGAGAAGAAACGGGACTGTTTATTCTGAGATACGGAACGAAAGGGAAAGAAGAAGCTGTTAAGGGATTCATCGCCAGAGGAGTTTGCAGAGTAAGCTCGTACAACTGTGTGGCGGGGACCTAATTGCGATGACGAGAGCAATGACGGAGCGGAGTGACGCGTGCTACTCGAGTGAAAGCCAGTTCGTGCACCAAACGCCGCATCAACAGTACTCCTGTGATTTCTCTGCGAGCGGTAGGCGGAGAAGGAATCCCTTCCTTCAGGAGAGCGCATTCCTTTGGACACCCAGTAGACTTGAGATGATTGTAAAAGTGTTCCATTGGAATCCTTAAGAAGATCGGGATTCATTTTCAGGAGAATCCTTAGAATGTCTAAGATAAAATGTTATGCATAGTGTATTTAGTCAGATACTTAAAACTAGCAAAACCGACCAACCGACAAAAAAATTCCCATCAAGATAACTCAATTTGAAACCAATGTCCATATTCAAATAGGATTGGTTTCAAAGACGCACCATCGGGTATATGGTAAGCAGCTAAAAGATACCAAGGCTGACACTAATTACTAATACCTTACACACCTATTAAAACATATTTTTAATGAAAGCTGTTTAATGTGTCATTCTATACAAGTTTTGTTGCTCTTAGATAGGATCTTTTCTCCAAGAAATGTCGTTAATAAAAACATATGTCCTTCACTCACAAAGAAAAGGCTTGACTGATAGGAACAATTTCCTGCATCTGAGGATCTGAAACCTCCGAAAGAAGGGCGAAAATAATTATCCTTACGAAGCATGAAATGCCTCTATTTGTTGACATCCTGGTGTTTTTTTCGCACACCGAGGAAAACAAGTTCTTCAAAGGCAAAAACAACAAGTCTATAACAATTAATGAATATGGAAATGTCACATTTAATACATACTAATAACTTGATCTAGACATACATGTCCAACTGAATGAATTGGCTAAAACGTTTGTCCTAATTTGTTGTCTTTATAAAAAATCAAAATGAACAAATGCATATCTCAGGAAAGGTCATGGGGCTCAAACGAAGGTAAATATTTTAAGGTCATGAAAATGTAAACTTAGGGACAGGACGTCCTCTCTCGTCATGTGAGGCAGCCCAGAAGATGGCTTACAATATAGGCCGAAACGTTGGCAGATAATTTTATAAAAAATACACTTTTTTTTTTTTAATTTGTATTTTTTTTTTTTTTTTTTTGGTTCTNAAAAAATAAAAATAATAAATCAAAGCATTTAAATTAAATTTATTTTTGGATTTCAATGTGGTTAAATAAATCACTTGACCATTTCAATGTGAACAAGGTCTTAAACTGATGGGACTGTAATTTGCAGTTAAAATGGTTAAGATAGCTAGCTTAGGTAGTTTTTCCTTTATATTATTCATTTCCAAATTAAACTTTGAAACGAGAAA
Organism: Oncopeltus fasciatus; assembly: GCA_000696205.2. Taxonomy (NCBI): domain Eukaryota; kingdom Metazoa; phylum Arthropoda; class Insecta; order Hemiptera; family Lygaeidae; genus Oncopeltus; species Oncopeltus fasciatus. The sequence goes on from KZ807399.1 coordinate 91,238, forward strand.
ACAATCTAAACAAAGAAGCTTGTAGTAGAATAAAATTGTATTCTTATTCGAAAAATTTATCATTTTTTTTATTATTATTTTATGCTACAATCAGGGATTGGGTTGTAGCAGGGAGTAGAGTAGTTCAGAAGTAGTGGGATTTGATATTTCATACTTGGGATAAATAAAAGATGGAGAAGCTGCACAATGGACTCCTAAATCTCTATTTACAATTGTTTTTGTTTTTGTTTTTTCTCTTCATATTATTTTATTTATATTTTTTTTTATAGTGTTTGCAATGAGAAGGTCACGGGGCCATTTCCTATTCAGGCATCGTGGTGGGTTATCAGGATGGGTCATACTGGATAGAGTTTGGGCTAAAGGATTGGGATGTATGGAAGGGCCAGAGTGGAATTTATTAAAACGGGTTGTAATGATGTCTTTAACTAAAGGGATTTTAAGGTCATAGTGGAGTAAGGAGTTTGCGACGTAATAGAGTGCATCAAATATGATTTTTAGGAATTTGGATTGAAAGGACTGTATTCTTTGAATGTTGGATGGTTTAGCAGTTCCCCACAGTTCGACTCTATACGTTCAGATAGGTTTCAGTAACGTCTTATTAATGGTAAGTTTGTTGGTCACAGTTAAGGATAAATAATAAGTCAGATGATTGACTTTTCAAAAGGCCCTAGAGAATTATATTCAAAATTGGTATATAATACAGCACAAAAAGATATTTAGGGCTATGAAATAGATATTTAAAGTCATTACTGAATACTTGATTACATTTAACTCGAAAGAAAGTAATATACCTACCTATTTGGGAAACAGGGGTATGTAAATACTCATACCTGTTGCCACCGGCTGCAGGCGTAACAAAGTAAATATAAGGTACAATTTAGATAAGGTGTGTTTGCTTATGTGAGAACGAGAGGCTGGGCCATGTCAGGGGGGTGATTTATTCTCGGCTCAGAACAACAAGCCGTGTTAAACCTAGGTCCTGTACTTATGTGTAGTGACCAATGGCAGCTCGAGGATTGTAAACACGATTCCTTGGGGCATCTTGGTGGGGGGGGGGGGGAGCGATGACATCCCGAGGGAAACACGGATACACATGTAGGTGCACTGAGCATAAATGGCGCTGCATACATGGTCAGGAGTATTAATAAATCAGGGGCAATAATAAACAGATCTCCACGCCGAAGCTGCATTTGCTAAGACTTTTCTAATTTCATTGCAGATGGACATAATAGTAAATGAGTAAGCCTATTCTACAAGCCGGAAGGAAAAGGCAATTCGCTAAGGCTAGCCTTCCAGATCCTCCAGAAAGGTAGAGGGGTTAGGTGCTCAACATTCCTAGAGAAATTCTTAAATACCTTTATTAATATGAGCCATTCATAAAACTGTTATAGTAAATTGCAATTTAGAGAGTTCTAAAAATCTTTATCGTAACACTGATAACGAAGATATAGATATAGAGAGTTTTTAATTTAACATTCCTCCAAATCCTATTGTCAACAACTTGAGTTTGCATAAAAAGTTAAAATATGTACACGTAAGCTACCCCGGTCACCAGAAATATTGATTCTTCATTCTCCATTCTGCCCTGAAGAAGCCACCACAGGATGTACGAAAGACAAGAAAAAATTTTTCAACATGACCAAGTAGGGTACAAGAATTTATGAAACAATAATACTTCATTTCTTCCTCTATTTAAAAAATTAAAATCCCCCTCAATGTGTTTGGACTTGTCCCACGATAACTTGGTTTCCAGTATTTTTCCCACAAGGAATATATATATGCTCATACACAAACTAAGCCTAGAAGAGCAAACGATCAATATTGCACATATAAATACATTATTTCTATATCCAATAGGTAAAACCGGTAAAGAGTATTCACAAATAAGTCGCTCCAGGACACTTATTTTAATAATTAGTACATTCTTTTTTTATATTCAAAAACAACTTTGTTATTTTTTTAATTTATTTTTAATACAAACATCACTTATTCATTTATTTCCTTAAAAGTATGGGTCAATTCTTTATTAAAAATAATATCGCATTATAGAATATTATTTCGCTTCCCTGGAAAAAAATTATTGATATTAAAATTAGAATATTATTCGGCAGGAACTAAATTAACCATTGAAATTTAACTAATGCCTTCCAAAATATATTTATTAAAAAAGAACTTCTACAATGGCTACGTTTGAAGCTGAAATATTTTGTCTAATAGCTAGAGCTTAGGGCTCAAAGCAAACACGCTATAATTGGTTGCGAGGTTGGAATTCAATTCTAAAAATGAGCTGGATTATTACTAATATGGGGATAAATTTTAATGTACATTAATGTAAAATGTATTTTATTATAATAAAAAAACAAGTCCAGCAACAAGCCAATAGGCGCGGGCATACTAGATAAGGCGTCAGGTCAGCTCACTTTTCCGGTCGTCTGACTATTTCCCAGTGAAGAATGGGTCCCAATTAAGACTGGGTATACCAGAAATCCGATAAATTCAGAAGTACAGAAAGAAAAAAAGCAACTTAGCACAGAGAGCAATGAACCTGGAACCTTTGGTAACACCAGTACTATGGGTTAGCCCATAGTATAGTATCAAATATTCATTTTATTATAATTGAATATATATTTTCGAATCATAATTTATATTCTCGACATTTAATACTTGCTAAATTTGCAAATGATGTATCCTGAGATTGATTAAGGTGGATACCAAGATCTAACTACGCCAAGAACTAGTCAGACAAGAATAACAAAAAGGAATTAGTTAATACAGGTTGTGATAAGTGAACTCAACAACAAAGCGCATTTCTTGATAACTTATCTATAAATACGAGTAAATAAGCTGCTAATGAATTTAGTAGGGCAATTGGAAAGCAAAGGAGAAGCGTTTATTGATATACTCAACGTGAGAGAACTTCAAACAAATACACGTCACAAAGTATGAATCACTTCAAGTGTCTGCGAGGAAAGGCTGCAATGATATGCTAGGAATAGGCACGTATCAGTGTGTTGTTCTAGATAAGACTTATCTATTAAAGCCGATTAGCAGGCGAAGTCTCGATTAGGGTTCTGATGAGCTGTTTCGTAAATATTACGTTTTCAGTAAATATTTGTGAGCTAAAAAGCTGTATTTTTTGTACATTAAGATGTTCTTTACAAGTGTATTACCTCAAATAAGAACAAATGTTCCAATTGTTTTTAAAAAAATGTATTTAATAAATTAGTCTTAGAAGGGGGACCTTTCGAAGCACTCAAACCTAGCTCTATTGGTTCGAACGAGTACCAAGTGTGGAAGACCGGTTTATATATATATATATATATATATATATATATATATATATATATATATATATATATAAATACACACACACACCCAGTAGCGTAGGTGTTTGGAACAGGGTTCCTGTCTCTAAACAAGGAACTTTACATTAAAATTGCTGAGGCTGGCTCTATTTTAATTATCTATTTTAACCTCTCCTAAGAATGATCTGTGAGTTAAATTTATTAAATTATTTTTAAAAAATTAGTATAATTAAAAAAATGTAAAAGCATTAAGCATACCTAAAATGAATAATGCCCAATTTGAGAGCATATAATAAATTATTAAATGACCAATAACTCATTGGTAATGGGAAAATCTATATTGTCCATTGGCAATTTTACCATAGAACAAATCGTTTGTCGGGCATTTCACAACTGTTTTTTTTTCTATTTAATATTGAAAAACAGCTAAGATCTGAGTAGATAAGTATATTTTAAAAAATTAGAAAATAATCACTGGCCGTTTATCAGCCACCGCATACTTTGTCTCCAGCCTGTTATCTCAATGACACGGTGCATGCAAATCGCCCCATATCTCAGATAATCCTCTGCTGTCGACGAGTCTCCAGGCCGTAATTTAACAAGTACAACACCAGACAGCTCCACCTCACGGCCACCAGCTTTAGAGATAACAGCGCTTGAGAAAGTACCTTTTTCAAATATTTTCAACCTGCACCTATGAGTCAGACATTTACCGTAAGCCTGGCAAAGGCTTCCCCAGGCAAGCTCTTCCAAGGCCCACTCAAGCACCATTTAACGAAGCTTCTTCTTACACAATTATTTCTACAATAATAATAATAAAGTATATTTCTTAAAGGTACAAAACAATGTTATTTCCACAAATTAAACACTTTTTTTTCCCTTTGGATATAAATTCACCAATAGAGTTACCAAGCAGCAACAATAAGGCACCATAAAAGAAAAAA
>KZ807399.1:103596-122280 GCA_000696205.2 Oncopeltus fasciatus
GAGTGCAGTTGTTGCTTTCAAGCCTACTCTATTTAGTTTTAGTGTAAGTAGCTCTTTTAAAAGCTGCTTCAGATATCTGTCTCTATGAAGAATGATAATTTCATGAAAGTCTGAAAATTGATACCATAAATAACTGAAACCCATATTTATTTACTTATACTCAATTCAGTAACAGTAATAAATTATATTGTTATGAACGCTCAGAAGAGGGTCTAGAGCCAACAGAGAGAAGACCCTGGACCATTTGGGGCCAGCCTGGAAATCTGCAGCATAAAGAACCTTTTTGGCTCCCCAGAGGCTCTATATAAGCAGCTTACCCATCCCTTGAGGGGAGTTCTTGCAGTCAGTCTTGAGTTTCTCCTAAATGATAAACAAATTGTGACAGTTTAATGATAAATAGGTTGTTGTTATAATTTTTAGTGCTTCTGTGATTAGGACTTATTGTTTATTCTTTTAAAGCAGCTATAAGTACTTGTTGTTATCTTTAATTGTATATTTGATATAAGAGCAGTATGAGATAGATTGTTTACTAGCGGTAAGTATTTGCATTTGTAAAAAAAAAAATTAGAGGTATTATATTTGTAGAAGTATTTTATTCACATCCATAGGCCTCAACATTGTTATTTTTAAGAATATTGGGATAATATGCTTATTTGTGACATTAATTTTTTCAATTGATTGACTATAGTTACTTAAAATGCATTTTTTTTTAAAAACCACACCAAAATTACTTTTATGATCACTTATGAAGACATTCTTCATTCTCTGGAAAGAAGTCATTTTATGATATTTACTATATTTATTCTTTTTAATAACGAATAAAGTATTATTTAATACATATAAAATTGAGTTATATTTTTAAAAAATTTATTTTCTATTTTTCTTGTTTTAGATATTAATGAAAATGGTTTGAAATTTGTCCTTCGAGATGCTTTTGTTTCACGCAATTTTTTTGGTGCTGTAGATGAAGATGAGAAGGCCATTTTTCATGGTTTATTAACTGAATCATTCCTCTTAAACCTAAGGACTTATGATGATCACTCTCTTATTCTTCATGCTAATGACCACCTCAATAATTTTGTGCAGCTTTATATACACGAGAGTACTGTAGTATTTCTTTTTAACTCAGAGGATACAATTTACAATGTTTCAGTTGAATACACAGGTATTTTTTTTTTAAACTTCTAACATTAATATTTTAGTTCTTGTGTATTATTAGCAATTTCTAGATATATTTTGCTATTTATACAAACTGTTAATTTATTCCCTGTGGATGATTGTAAACTATAATCATAAAGCTTGTCACCAGAACAAGTGATGATCATGATAATGAAGAAGAATGATTTCTTTAGGGATGATATAGAGGTTGTCTTTCCTGTTTTAAATTCTTTTATTAGCAACTGGTTTCAGTGTCAACACACCATCATCAGACATCAAAGAGTGTTGCATGATTGGGTTCTCCCTTCAGTATCCCGAGCATTCTCATTGAGGGATAAATGCAAGGGAATAAAATAAAAATCTATCTGTCTCCTGCTAGCAGGAGATCCAGGTTCGAGCCCTGAGACAGATAGGTTTTTTATTCTATTCCTTTGCATTTATTGTTTAAAATTTATGTAGGATTAAATATCACAATGAAAACAATAAATTATGCCTTTTTTTACTAATCAGGGATTCTTTCTTCAACCCTGATTATGAGAATGATCTAGGAAACCCTCTGAAATTCCTCACCATCATATTTAAGAAGATCAGTGAAGTTTATTATTGTTCAGTCTGTTGATAGCATCAAAAACATCTTTACATCTAGTTGGGCCTGGGGATTCTTTCTTATGTTCCCTGTCAGAATGTAAGTGATGTGAGTTTCCCTCATCTACTTTCAAAAGTTTGTCAAAGTAGTGAGATCAACTGAGCCAGAACCTCTTTCTCTCTGCATTTGTGAGGTATTCTCCTTTCTGTGCAATCTAATCTCGGCTTGAAGGATTTCCTGTTCTCATTTACCTTATTATACAATATCCTGGATTTGTTTTGTCTCCTGCTTTCCTCTAGCTGCTTCCTTTCTGCCTATTCTCCTTTCTTCTGTCTTTGTACTCTTATGCCCTTCTTGTGTGATGTTTTTGAACCATAACTTTATATGACAAACTCTTGGCATATTTGATAACTGTACACAACATCAAACAGGGATATTGAGTTAACTGCTTCCTGTCATCACTTCTTTTACTGCCTCTTTGCACATTGCAGACATGGATTCCCACTGCTCTTTTACTCTGCCATCCACTAGCCTCCATTCAACTTCATCTTATCCAGCTTTTGGCAATACCATGCAATGACTTCTGACTTCTTTGGTTTAGGATAATTAGATAGACATGCATTTGTTTAGGCGATAAACATCTAGGTTTTTACGCCCTAACAATTATGAGAAATGTCTATTTTACAAATTATAAGAAATAATTATACTGTCCTTAATAATTATACTAGTTAATTGTTTAAATTTATTTACACTAGATAAAAATCATAATTTCACTCTAATAATGATATTAACATTGGAACAACTACAACTAATAATAATGTAATACATTTATATTATATTAGTATATACATTTATTTCTATGATTTATATTTTGTTAAATAGGTTAGGATCCTTTAACAGATCAATAATTTTATTAGTAGATTCTGATGAGTCACTTAGTATGGCCGTTGCATTTCTAGGTACGCCATGCTTGTTAAAATACTTGTTGAGTGCTGAGCACTCTTCAAGAATGTGGTTGACAGTTAGTGGTTCCTTACAACTTTGACACGTAGGGTGAGCTTCTTTATTTATTAAGTGTACATGGGTTAAGTTTGTGTGACCAATCCTCAACCTAATCATCTCTTCTCTCCGATTACCCCTTTCTGAGCATACCAGTCACCCCACTTCTACCATCCGACTCCAGCTTGAAAACTATTTATTTTAAAATAATTAAATAGGTGTGTGTGTGTGTGTGTGCGAGCGTACGTGCTTGTGTGTGGGTGGGTGTATGCAATTTTTCTTTGCGCGCACTAGTGTGCACAAATTTTAAGATGAGGGAAATAAAAATTTAGTTTTGCAATACGTTGGAAAAATTCGTTAATGGGCTTAGGGAGAAACCACGTAATAATTGTAAAGATATATGTATATTTTTGCAGGTAAAAGAAAATAGATAGTTTATAGAAAATAGATAAGTGTAAAATATAAAATTTCCTAGTTTTATAGTCATTAATATTAGAATATTAAATTAGAAATAATACATAAATGGGTTTTTAAAGCTTATTAAGTTTCTCTCCATCTTCTCCTTTTAGTTTTCTTATATAATTTCGCCATTAGAAAATATCGGTCTAAGACTATTTAAATTATTTAATAAACATTTCAGCATAATTATCATAATATTAGAGCAATAAGAATAAAAGCTCATATGCCTTCTGGTGTTTTTTTAACTTTTGATGAATCGGCCAATTATATCTATAATTTCATATCATAAATTTGTGGAATTAATATTGAGAAGTTTTTATTCTGAATTTGTTTTAGGTCGTTATACAAATGGGTGGCTAGCTTTAACTCGTGTACGTAACAAGGCGAAGCTCGTGAAATTGCCTGGACCTAGAGTTAAAACGGCCCTGTATCTTTGTTGCATTAGCGGAACGGTCTAACAGCTCGCACTAAACTTCTCGGACCGTAAAGATTGGATCAACTCCCCGGGTTCGAAGCCCGTAAAAAACCTTCGCATTCGCCAGCCGTAAATCATCGTGTTATTGTCTCTTGAGTACTCACCGCCATTGGAAGAGCCATGCCTTTCACTGGACGCTGATATTATTATGGTAGGGAAGGTTACATCTTGCAATTCAACTAATAAACCTACTCCCCATTAGAAGAACATTTTCTTAATCTATAGCAATAATTAATCTTTATAGGCTTTTCTACAAATTAATATGATGAGAGAATAATGTATAGTATTTTACTGAAGATTGGTCTACTCGATTTATTATGAGTAATATTTATATTATTAGTAGACATTAAAGTAGTAAATCGTATATTATGGTCACCTATAGGAATCACTAAATCGTCTTCTAACCTCCAACTAATAGGGTATCAATACGACTTTTATGGGATTTTACAAATATAAGTATAGTGTTCCACGTTACTTACTCGCTTAATAAGCTCATTGGAAGGCATTTTATATTCATTATTTAGGTGCCTTTAATTTATTTTAAAAACTGGAATTTTAAAAACATAATAACCTAGTACATTCCTAACTCCTGTAGGTTCCAAAGATACGAATTACATATAATCTAAGTTTCAATAGCAACTTTTGCAAAAATGGGAGTTAAAGTAATGAAAAAAAGCCATGTTAAGTTTACCCTAAACGTTTCTCTAAATTTGTTAAGGATGGCAAAACTAGTGAACTGAACAAAGCTTAAAATAATAATGAAAGTTCACGAGGTTAGTAATTATCACTTCGTAAAATCTTACACAAAGATCATTCCTTATGCAAGATAATTGTTTGCAGAATAAAATAAAGAAGCCAAATGGTGGTTTTAAAATGATATTCTTTAAATTCTGCTATGTATTCAGTCCTGTGAATATAGGTGCAGTGAGGGTTGAATGCACATATGTGCATTGTCTCGTAAAGTATGAAGTCATTTTATATACTCTGTTCCTCATACACTCCCCTAAATTATAACGAGCAAGATATGCGATTCATGGAGTAATTTGTTGTTGCTACGAAGGTTCCCCCTTGTTCCCTGAGGATCTCTGCCCCTGGCCCTGACTGGAGGAAGGTGTACAAAAAGGAGTTGTGTGTGAGGAAGTAAAGGCCGCGGGGACCAGTTTGTTTCGTAAGAAGGCGACGGTGCCATCTCGGCGCCATTAGACGGCATTCTTCTGCAAGCCACACTGATGGCTCCATATCGTCTTTTTAATTACTGCTGATATTTTGGTAGCTTTGCGCGCTCCTGGTATACATCTCGTCTCTGGAAGAGAATAGTATTTTTCCAAATGCATCATCTCCCTCATTAGTACAGACGGATGAAGAGTGACTCCATGAAACATGAAGGAGGAAAATCTACTCTACTTTTTAGTGTCGATGGCTGTATGTTCGGCTGAGATTAGAGATGGTTTGGTATGTTTCTATAAAGCCTTTCTACGTCTTAGTACATTAAACATAGGCTTGGCGAAGGATGATTGTGGATTACTATCATTATTATTATTAGTTAACAAGGTAAAAGGGCCGTCTTACCTTTTGGCAAATCCTGAAGAGGATGTATTCCTATTGTATACAATAGGATACAACAATAGGAATTCCTATTGTTGTATCCTATTGTATACAATAGGAATACATCCTCTTCAGGATTTGCCAAAAGGTAAGACCCTATTGTATACAATAGGAATACATCCTCTTCAGGATTTGCCAAAAGGTAAGACGGCCCTTTTACCTTGTTAACTAATAATAATAATGATAGTAATCCACAATCATCCTTCGCCAAGCCTATGTTTAATGTACTAAGACGTAGAAAGGCTTTATAGAAACATACCAAACCATCTCTAATCTCAGCCGAACATACAGCCATCGACACTAAAAAGTAGAGTAGATTTTCCTCCTTCATGTTTCATGGAGTCACTCTTCATCCGTCTGTACTAATGAGGGAGATGATGCATTTGGAAAAATACTATTCTCTTCCAGAGACGAGATGTATACCAGGAGCGCGCAAAGCTACCAAAATATCAGCAGTAATTAAAAAGACGATATGGAGCCATCAGTGTGGCTTGCAGAAGAATGCCGTCTAATGGCGCCGAGATGGCACCGTCGCCTTCTTACGAAACAAACTGGTCCCCGCGGCCTTTACTTCCTCACACACAACTCCTTTTTGTACACCTTCCTCCAGTCAGGGCCAGGGGCAGAGATCCTCAGGGAACAAGGGGGAACCTTCGTAGCAACAACAAATTACTCCATGAATCGCATATCTTGCTCGTTATAATTTAGGGGAGTGTATGAGGAACAGAGTATATAAAATGACTTCATACTTTACGAGACAATGCACATATGTGCATTCAACCCTCACTGCACCTATATTCACAGGACTGAATACATAGCAGAATTTAAAGAATATCATTTTAAAACCACCATTTGGCTTCTTTATTTTATTCTGCAAACAATTATCTTGCATAAGGAATGATCTTTGTGTAAGATTTTACGAAGTGATAATTACTAACCTCGTGAACTTTCATTATTATTTTAAGCTTTGTTCAGTTCACTAGTTTTGCCATCCTTAACAAATTTAGAGAAACGTTTAGGGTAAACTTAACATGGCTTTTTTTCATTACTTTAACTCCCATTTTTGCAAAAGTTGCTATTGAAACTTAGATTATATGTAATTCGTATCTTTGGAACCTACAGGAGTTAGGAATGTACTAGGTTATTATGTTTTTAAAATTCCAGTTTTTAAAATAAATTAAAGGCACCTAAATAATGAATATAAAATGCCTTCCAATGAGCTTATTAAGCGAGTAAGTAACGTGGAACACTATACTTATATTTGTAAAATCCCATAAAAGTCGTATTGATACCCTATTAGTTGGAGGTTAGAAGACGATTTAGTGATTCCTATAGGTGACCATAATATACGATTTACTACTTTAATGTCTACTAATAATATAAATATTACTCATAATAAATCGAGTAGACCAATCTTCAGTAAAATACTATACATTATTCTCTCATCATATTAATTTGTAGAAAAGCCTATAAAGATTAATTATTGCTATAGATTAAGAAAATGTTCTTCTAATGGGGAGTAGGTTTATTAGTTGAATTGCAAGATGTAACCTTCCCTACCATAATAATATCAGCGTCCAGTGAAAGGCATGGCTCTTCCAATGGCGGTGAGTACTCAAGAGACAATAACACGATGATTTACGGCTGGCGAATGCGAAGGTTTTTTACGGGCTTCGAACCCGGGGAGTTGATCCAATCTTTACGGTCCGAGAAGTTTAGTGCGAGCTGTTAGACCGTTCCGCTAATGCAACAAAGATACAGGGCCGTTTTAACTCTAGGTCCAGGCAATTTCACGAGCTTCGCCTTGTTACGTACACGAGTTAAAGCTAGCCACCCATTTGTATAACGACCTAAAACAAATTCAGAATAAAAACTTCTCAATATTAATTCCACAAATTTATGATATGAAATTATAGATATAATTGGCCGATTCATCAAAAGTTAAAAAAACACCAGAAGGCATATGAGCTTTTATTCTTATTGCTCTAATATTATGATAATTATGCTGAAATGTTTATTAAATAATTTAAATAGTCTTAGACCGATATTTTCTAATGGCGAAATTATATAAGAAAACTAAAAGGAGAAGATGGAGAGAAACTTAATAAGCTTTAAAAACCCATTTATGTATTATTTCTAATTTAATATTCTAATATTAATGACTATAAAACTAGGAAATTTTATATTTTACACTTATCTATTTTCTATAAACTATCTATTTTCTTTTACCTGCAAAAATATACATATATCTTTACAATTATTACGTGGTTTCTCCCTAAGCCCATTAACGAATTTTTCCAACGTATTGCAAAACTAAATTTTTATTTCCCTCATCTTAAAATTTGTGCACACTAGTGCGCGCAAAGAAAAATTGCATACACCCACCCACACACAAGCACGTACGCTCGCACACACACACACACACACCTATTTAATTATTTTAAAATAAATAGTTTTCAAGCTGGAGTCGGATGGTAGAAGTGGGGTGACTGGTATGCTCAGAAAGGGGTAATCGGAGAGAAGAGATGATTAGGTTGAGGATTGGTCACACAAACTTAACCCATGTACACTTAATAAATAAAGAAGCTCACCCTACGTGTCAAAGTTGTAAGGAACCACTAACTGTCAACCACATTCTTGAAGAGTGCTCAGCACTCAACAAGTATTTTAACAAGCATGGCGTACCTAGAAATGCAACGGCCATACTAAGTGACTCATCAGAATCTACTAATAAAATTATTGATCTGTTAAAGGATCCTAACCTATTTAACAAAATATAAATCATAGAAATAAATGTATATACTAATATAATATAAATGTATTACATTATTATTAGTTGTAGTTGTTCCAATGTTAATATCATTATTAGAGTGAAATTATGATTTTTATCTAGTGTAAATAAATTTAAACAATTAACTAGTATAATTATTAAGGACAGTATAATTATTTCTTATAATTTGCAGAATAGACATTTCTCGTAATTGTTAGGGTGTAATAACCTAGATGTTTATCGCCTAAACAAATGCATATCTATCTATCTATCTATCTATCTGATAGAATAAGGAACATTAAGTTAAAACAAATCGCAGTACAGGAAGACATCTTCTTATTATTTTATTTCACAAATAAATTTGTATTAAGTCAATTACAGTCTAAATTGTTCTTTTTAAATGTTTTATTTAAGCATAAGCATTCGACATTATTGAAGAATTTACGAATAGCAGTAGATCAAATGTAGGCATACGTCAAGATATTTATAGAAATCATAAGCGATTATTTCAGTCCAGCTCAAAGATGCTATTATTCTTCCACTGAGCTGATAATCAGTATTACATAAAAAAATAAAACAAAATAAACCTTGACGAAAGATAAAAGGAGGAAGAGATTCGGGGTTTTCTCCATTTTCAAAGGGGCGGAAAAACACCATTAATTAGTTCTTACAGTTATTCATTAAGCCGTCTAGGTGAAACCAGCCTTCAAGCTGAATCAACAATGGTCTTTTGTTTGGAGATAGCTTATCTAGGGGGTAAATATTTGTCTGGCGTTCACTGATAACGTGTTTCCCTCCCCCCGGAACACTTTCCGACAGCTGCTGCTCTCTGCGGGGAAGCGCGTCGACTAGAAGTGCAAGGACTGTATCGGGGGAGTCCAAGGCGACTGCCAGAACGGAAGAGGACTTGAGGTGTCGAGTGTGCAACAGATAAAAATCCGTCTATTTCAGGGTTCAATGGAAACGAAAAGGCCGAACATTAACACAGTTTTGTCAATTGCAAGTTATCTTACAAAACTATTTACTAACTTTTAAAATATTTTCAATTAGTTATAACTTAGAGAGATTCGCTACTTAAACATTTTCGTAATTATGCAATAACTTTTTATAACAGAAAATTTATAAAAGTAAAAGTCTAGTCCATTGCGCACCCTGGTATATGTCGTATAAATCGATGATTTCAATTTTACGAAATGTTTTAGATTCATGCTTAAAATGAAACAAATGAAATATTAAATATTTATTTAAATATTTTATCAAATATTTAAATATTTTTGAAAATGTTTTAATCTCCCNCAACAAAATAAAATCTACTCAACATTACTATATTCGCTTATAATTGATAAAGAATGCATGAAGTTGGTGTGTAATAAGTATTAAAATAATTGTGGTATTTATTGTATACTCCTTCTTTGAAGATCCCTTAGGTTGCGGCTTAGAATTCTTCAGGGTTTGTCCATTTATAGTCTTTGAAAAGCATATAATGGAGAAAAAAAAAATTAGACTTGTACAGGTTTGTTTCCGAATTTGGATAGCTATAGTGATAATAATAATACTATAGAAGATACACTGAAATTGTTAGAAATTATAAATTTTCTTTATAAAACGGAGGGTGAATCGAGGTTTGTAAATCTCTTCTAATGCACTTCAATTAAAATATTTAAATATAAATATACAAACATTTTACGCTTTAAATTAGAATAAAATTAGGACCAAATTTTTACCCATCACTGTTCCATAAATAAAGGAAACTATATTTATTTATTTATTTTTTCAATAACTGAACTATTGTTTCGTTTAAAATTCTACAACTCTCACCGCAGTAAATAAAGTATAAAAATTTAAGGAAATATAAGAAAGAATATGAAGAGTGGATTATCAGGAATTCGGTCTTGGTAGTCGAGGAATTAAAAACTAATTTGTAACCAAAAAAGTTTTTATTTCAACCAAGGTTTCGGCTTGAATTTCAGGCCTTTATCAGGGCAAATAGGGTGATAGGGAGAGAAAGACTTGTGCTCAACAGTGTCTAGATCCTGACAGATAGTCATCATTTAGTCAGGATGAAGACAATGTTGAGCACTTGTCTCTCTCTTCCCCCATCACCCTATTTGCCCAAACTAAGGCCTGAAATTCAGGCCGAAACCTTGGCTAAAATCAAAACTTTTTTGGTTACAAATTAGTTTTTAATTCTTCGACTACCAAGACCGAATTCCTGATAATCCTCTCTTCATAAAACTTGACGGTCAACAATTCCACAGCTATGTAGAACAATTACGTACTGTTCAATCCAGTAACTAGATATTACTGAACTTAATAAGAGAACTGCCTAGTCAGTAGCTATCAATAGATACTGAGGATGATTTGCAATGTTTACAAACGCTTATCATCTGTTCTAGAGTAAATCAGTTTATTTGATAACAAATGCCTATCATATCAAGGGAAAATTATTCGGAGTTTGTGAGAAAATTATACGTATATTCAAGCAAATAAAATATTTAAATATTTTTGAAAATGTTTTAATCTCCCCGTGAAGTACATGACTAGTCTGCTAAAAGTTCTTTGTTTAAATCCCACTTCTTTGGTATCCCCACTCTTTTTCTTCAATTTTTAGTGCCCAAGTTCCATACCAGGGTGCGACGTCTCCGCCATATCCGTCAGTCTACAGACGACACTTGAGGTATTCGTGTTACAGGAATAGATCTCTAACAGCAGGCCAAACGTAGTTGTGCTTTGCGTAAAACTCTCAATATAATGATCATATAACCTGATTCTACGACTCATAAAATTTTATGTTTATGTTTATGAGAAAGATATAGAATGAAGTAAGCTTATTCAAAATAATATTGTTTTGTTATACGACCTTTAGCTTTACCCTTTTTACATGTAGTCTATATTAAAAGGTGAAAAGCGAAGTAAGGTATACTTCTGTAAAAGCCCAAGAGTATCCGAAAGTATTTAAAGCAACAATTATTGCAGTGTTTGACGGAACAATTCCTGAGCAAGGTTCGTATTGCCTCACGGCAGCACATGACCAGCTCAGACAATACCGAGCCGAGAGGAAACGGCCTATTGGTTCTGAAGTGTGTCCAATGTCGGCGATGGCCAACAAGGTGTGCACGAAAAGAGGCGGGGGTTGGGCAAAGCCGAAGGCAATTGGGGTTGAGGAGAAGCGGGCAGGCCCTGAACAGAACTTGGGAAACGCGCGCGGACCGCAGGCTGGCGAAACTCTGCACCTTAGAGAACAGTTCAGCAAGCAAGGGAGCTTAGAGCGGTGGGTGAAGCAACGGGCATTAGATACGACGGGAATCCAAGCATTGGACGCTTAGCAAGAACTCTTGGGCGCACATCACAAAATGTAATCAATTGATACATAAATTATAGAATACATAGACTCATACACAAACACACACAAATATATCAAAAATCAGACTTCACAGTGTCACCCGCCTGAATGTTCTGAGGATTATCTGAAAATTTCACAAAAATCGGTGAAATCACACATCTTATTATATATATATATATATATATAGTTTTCAAGNCTACTCTTATATTTACATAGAAAACACAAAATTCCGCCTCTGAATTATTTCCAATCATTTGTACACGATACATTGCGATAACACATAACATACCAATATATTATAATAATATTTAAATTTAAAAAAAACATTAATTTAGGTTGTTATAGTGGTCGAAATAATCCTGATTCCTGTATTTTATTAATTAATTTATAGTAACATATTAAAGGGTATTTATAGGGCGTAATAACATAGAAGTTGATTGCCCTTCAATGATCTACTACTACTACTACTATAGTCATGTATGAACTGTAGCTGAAAAATAACGAGTCAATCGCCAGGACATTTTTTCCTCAAGGAATCTCTAGAAGATATATCTTCGAGTTATTCAAATTCGTACCATTTATATTTTTGAAGTGAGTCAGTTGCAATTCTTCTCAGGTCGTACAAATAGGCCCTTAAGACAATAGCTGCTACTAATTTCGACAATCTGCCCACTTATATATGCACGGGCGATACATAATTGTTTCCGTTCCCACGCAAGCATCCGTATTAGCTGATAATACAATCGGAATTTGAGCTTCATTTTGCAAACTTTTGGAAGAGTTTAATAATTCAGAGGAATCATGGATGTGTGAGAGTATACAAATTAGCTCACACAAACATATATATATATATATATATATATATATTTGTGGCTGAGGGAAAAAAAAAGCAGTCCACTGATTTTTTGGATAGCCCCTTCGCCTGCCTTAATTTTATTAACAGTATCATAAAATCAAATAGCAAAAGAAAAACTATTTCCCGTAATGCACCCTTTGATATACTTTCCATTGAATTAACTTTTCACTAAATTATTATCGTTAATTTGTTATTTGATAATAAACGGCTAAAAATAAAAAATTGACAGTACGAAAACTTTCTTTGGAGTATCCAATTGGTATTAATTTTTACATTTCATACCGTGTATTACTCACTGCTTAAATTAGATTTTTAGCACTTTAAAGCATGAATCTAATACATGAAATCGAAAAATTGATGTTATCGATTTATTCCATATGTTCTACAAGACTTTTATAGTATTAATAAATATTTCAAACAGTTATTGCTTTAAGTATGTTTACTTTAAAATAAAGAAATATTTACAATATTTTATTCATTTTATGATAACAAAAGTAATTTGTGATCTAAAAAAAAGTTTCCAAGATTCTTCCATAAAAATTGTTCATGCTTCAATCTGAAACACCTCGAAGATATGTACAAGGATGAATTACATAAGGGCGATAGAGAGTACATGAGACTGAGACGCCAAAATAAAAGAAAAGCAGAGCTAGTCGGCAACCCTGCAGCAGTGACCTTTCATTCCGGAGCGAAGAATTGTGAACATCAAGCCAATTACATAGGTAAGGTTTAATTGAGAGTGGCAATGGACAGATCTCTTCTTGCTGAAGGCACTTCAGGTAACCGGCCTTGAGGCTGGCGAAGTCCAAAATAAAAATACAAATAAACTAATCAGGATTCTGCCGTCTCAGTAGGCACAGCTGACATGACCTTCCCCGTCGGGAAAGAAATCAGTATAATATTATAATTTAAATATAGGACCTCCTCTTTTTAGCTCTCCATTGCGTGGGCTCCTCAGGCGTATTAATACGCTAGCGGTCTGTTTTTAATTGGCGTCCTGCTCCACTCTATTTAAACGTGAAATGAAGGATAAAAACAGGTGTATACTTGAGGCTGGTGTATTTGGAGACTTAGTCCACTACCTTCTAGTATCGTCAAAACACTGTGTCACACATCTTTGGATCAAGTCATTCAGGAAACAGTATCACCTTTGTCTTGTGGCTTCTTAAAACAATGAAACAATTGTTTCAAAGTTCATATTTGATCCTGCCGACATTTGAAACATTTTTTAATCCCAAAAGCATGCCTAGTATTAATCATAATGTAAACAGCATCAACTCAGAGGTTTTTTGATGTTTTTTTTGGTTTTTTTTTGAGTAGTCGAGCGAGGGATACGAGAATGCATTGTTTATTTCTACCGGTCCTACTAAGAATCGTGATTGAGGAAAATACAAAGAAAACGGCACCTAAAAAGCATTTATTTTTACCTGGCTACCTTTCCAAGAAACCTTCTCTCGAGATATTTATTTAGTTATTTTTTCCTTAGCCTATGACTGAGAAAAATAAAATAACAGCTAAGTTTAAGTCTTAAAGCGATAAGATCATTAGAGTATACCAAACTATCAAAACAAAAGAGTTCATTTATTTGAACTTGAAATCCCTCTGCAAAGTATGAAGTTAAAATATAATAGATGTACATAAAGATATAAATTCTCTCTGCCTCTAATGCTTCTAAAATTTAACCAAAAAGTAAATAATTTTTCTTTTGGCATATATTGTATTAACAATTTAACTACATACCCCCTCCCCTTTCTAATCTCGTAAGTTGTCATCAAGGTGATGTTTGAGAAGTTATGCAAACATCAATTGCCATGTTAATTTTATATAGTAAATACAAGGGAATAGAATAAAAAAATCTTACTAGCTCAGCCGGGACTCGAACCCAGATCTCCTTTTTATTCTACCCCCTTGCATTTATGCTATAAAATCAATGTGGAATTAAATACCACAACTAATACAGTATTTAAATCAATTCAGCACTTTTAGCGAAGACAACAGGCACACTAGCTCCCTGAATGCACAATATTGATATTACTGATTCGGCTTTGTCAAAATACATTTTTTCATCAGGAAAAAAAAACCATATCGTTTCAAATGTTGTATTTTTGACAGAAAACTTCAGTTGGAATTCAAACAATTTTCCATACATAAATATTTCTACATAAAACTTATATGAATGAAAAAGAAGTTTCAACGAAGGGAATTTTTATATGTATTATTTATTTGTCATACCTTACATTGTCCGTCTTCATTGGTTTCTGCAAACCATCTGTTTCTGACCAAGAGATGGTTTGCAGAAACCAATGAAGACGGACAATGGAAGGTATGACAGTTCTATATTCATTGGTGGTATAAATAACCCTTTAGATTATTATTTATTTATTTAAAAAGTGGATATCAATATGCAATTAAACGTTGATCAATAAAAATAGTTCATGCGACATATTGGAAGGTATACTTAGATGATTTTAGTTAGGGTTCGGTCAAGGTAGTTCCAAAAAACACAAATTTAAAAAATGTAATTTTTAATAAAGGATTATCTGCCGAAGTTTCGGCTTACATTGTAAGCCATCTTCAGGGCTATCATGAAGATGGCTTACAACGTAAGCCGAAACGACGGCAGATAATCCTTTATTAAAAAATACATTTTTTAAATTTGTGTTTTTGGATCTACCTTGACCGAACCCCAACTAAAATCATCTAGGAATAATATCTACGGTCAAAAAACTCTCCTTTTTCCATTAGAAGGTATACTACACTCGCGAAATATTTTGAGCGTCTTGATGCATTCTACACCTAGTAATAATAAAAACACTGAACGATGGGCAAGGTGGAGAATTCATTCTTTTCAGCGAACTGTGACCATTGTCGCGTGCATAGGCCACTATCTTGTGCACTTTTATCGTTGAGTGATTCTTTCATCATAGGTATGTCAATAGAGCGTTGGGAAGGTCTATATACATTTGTTAATAACTTTATTTGCTGAATATTCCTCGTAATTCGATAACAAGTCAATATTAAAAGGCTTTTGAAGGAATACTTGCCTCAATCAGAATCTCTACAGCCATTTCTGCACTACAGTCTGAAGTGGAAAACGTTCTCTAGACCTTGCACAGCCAGAATTGCTCAAAGAAGCCACATTTACTTCAATGGGCGTTGTTTTGGGCTAACCAACAAACCCACAAAATTTTTGATCCTACAGTTACAAAATGAAACTTTGGATTCAGTGTAACTCAAAATTTATAGAAATTACAAAAACTCAGCTGACAACAATACACCCATTAGTTAAGGTCAATTAAGGAAAAAGCAAAAGTTTTTTAATAAAAAAAAAAAAGTTCTTAATCATAACAATTGAGTGGTTTCAATGTGGTTCTAATTAATTCAGATTAGTGGTTTGTACAATTGATCCATGGTTGTTATAAGGCACTTACAATTAAATATTGTATTTGTTGTGGTATTTAATCACACAATTATTTTATCCAATAAATATAAGGGAGTAGAATAAAAAATTAATGTCTTACTCTAGGGTTTAAACTTCTCGGGGAATGTAATGAATAATGTGACTAGCCTCGGTTGTGTAAATGGTAGCATGCCAGTCCGGGTTCAAGTCCCGGCTGAGGTGGAAAGATTTTTTTATTCTATTCCCTTGCATTTCTTGTATACTTATACCTACAGTTTTATAAAACGCAAAGGGAAAGATGGCGAGAGAAACCATTGCCCCTCTACCGCCATCAGTGATATCAAATAATTGACAGGAGGCATTGAATGAGCGCCGGTAGGGGGCAGCCAGATCGGTGTGGACAGCTTCCCTGACGGAGGGGATTTCACCACCGGGAGGCGGACAAAGCCTTAGGATGGTTCCTTCGGCGGTTCGTGAGAGAGGAAAGCGGGTCTTCATCAGAGCCGCGGGGTACAGTTACCGCTGGCGGGCCATTGTGGTGCAAGCGACGAGAATGCAACCCACTGCAGCTCCTGCCGCCCTCTCAACGACACCCCTTCTGCTACCTAGATCCCCACACCTGATGATGACATTGGTCATGTTTATTATGAACATTCTAAATATTTCAAGCTTTGAATTTTAATCAATTTTTAAAGCGATATTTACAATACAGTCCGTACATTCTTCTTTAATTGGGTAATACTGTGAATATTAACCAGCACATTACTACAATACAAAACATGTAGAAAGTAATTAATAATAAAGTTTATAATAAAGAAATTGGGTAAAGATAAATCTAATAATTCCTTTACGGTATTTATTTTTCATTTGATATTTTTTTAAGTACTCTTTTAATGTGGATAAGGGGCACCAGAGTAGCTCATGGGATCTGTTCGGATCTCGCAATCCTGACTGTGCGGGTTCAAATCCCTCCATGGGCTTTTATCGATAAATAAAGGCTTGTTCTGAGCCATGGATGTTTAGAATGGGATGGCTTATAGATATACCCTACCTCCATGACATAAGTGGTTGAAAGGGAGACCAACACTTGAAGGAAAAAAATAAAAGTCAGAAAAAGTCTTTCCATGATTTGAAAAAAAACTTAAGGCACTAAAGAGCGCAAAGAAAATTATATGTTTTTTCAAATTAACATATACCTCGTATTATTTTATTTTTATTAAATGTTAAACGAAATATCCGTACGTGTGTGTGTAGAGAAGCATCAGAGGGCATTTCGAGACATGATTCAATCTTTCTTGTGTACAAGCCACAATACCTTCACTTCCAGTATGTTGTCTGCGAAAGAGGTAATGGGCCCGTGTCGTTCCAACAACAAAGAGTGAACATCGTCACAAATTACGGGGTGTGGTAGGGGGGAGAAAGGGAAAGTAAACACACAGGCAAGTACGCTGGGAGCCGAAATCGTTCCCGCCTAAATGAGGTGTTCTCGGTGCACTCATTACACCAGGGGACAGCTCAGTGTTTACCTCATAAATATGTAAGAGCCACAGTTTCAGGTGGCAGTTACCCTCAGAGGTAATCCTCCTCGCGATGCCGTGACTGAGATATGATATCTCTTACAGAACCTCCTCCAAGACATTGCAAATCCTCCATGTCCAACTCTTCCTTCCAACAGTTAAGTATAGGTATGGAAAAAGAGGAACACTAAGTCAAACTTAAACCAATCACTCACTTATTCTATACATCTTGTATAACAACACAGCTTAATATATTCCATTATTACTCACTGCTGCACAACAAATCCTACAGGGCTACATGCTTAAATGTGTCAAATTGCTAAAATAAATCACAAGTGTACCGAAGTAAAACAGAATTATGCCTAACCTACCCAGTATATAAGAGTAGCATTAAGAATTACGGGAGAGCTAACCTAACGCACAACAGATATGCACACTCATACACACGCGCGCGCGCGCACACACACACAAACACATAATTATTTTAAAAAGTAATAGTTTTCAAGCTGGAGTCAGATGGTAGAAGAGAGGGGACTGGTAGGTTCTTAATAAGAAGCATTGAGTTGAAACAAACACTCAATTGTGTGTATATATATATATAATCCACTTTGTTACAAAAGTAATATATAAACAACTTGATTCTCAAAAGGAATATAGGTAAACGCAGCAAAACGTAATATTTAACAGAAAATAACTATTTTGACATTAAGCAAGAAAAAAAGCGTCAAAGACCTGATCACTCGAAAAAAATATTAATCGAAAAAAAGTTGTAACTATGGCTGACCATAGGTTCCGAATGGGAGACTTCTCATCAGACATTGAAGGACCCTCAATTCACCTACATGGCAACATCTCCAATTAATATGCTTTTCCGTAAAAATATTATTGAAAAATGAATTTAAAATATTGTTTTGGTTTTTTTTAATTAAAAGTTTGAAAAAAAATGAATAATAAATAAAGAAATAAGTGATGAGATAACATAACTTTTGACTAACAAGAATATTTTTGCATTCTGTGAGTTTGTATACAAAATAAATTATAGTATTCTTACTAAAAGCCATTCTGTTGCTTATTTTCTGCATTTAAGCATTTTTTCTTTATTTTATTTTCCTTTTTTTACATATATAAAACACACTAAATAAACATTAGCAAATTTATTGTCAAACTTTTTTCCTTAACGAACTTAATCGCACACGACTTATAAGGACATAAAATGCTGAGAAAAGCTTCCCCTCCCCCCAACCCCCGCCGAAGCCGTATATTAGATAAGGGAGAGGGGGGAGGAGTATTGCTGAGATAAGGGAAATGGAAGTGGGCCTTACGATAACGGCACACCTATCTACATCTGCCGGCTAACGGGGGTGGACGAGGGTCGGACTGGAATATCAACAGACATCCACTGGGCGTCTCACATACACATTACTTCTCCCTCGGGGCGCATATTACATTCACAGATATATATATATATATATTTCTTTCCTCAGCAAGAGACTCTCTCCCTCCATCACCTCCATTG
>KZ807399.1:123325-134499 GCA_000696205.2 Oncopeltus fasciatus
ACGAAAAACGTAATTTTTTAAATAATTATATATATATATATATCTATATATATAATATATATATATTCCAGCCGAGTCTCGGCTGACGTAGCAAAATTTTTTTTTATTCTAACTCCCTTGCATTTCTTGTGCACACATACATACACACACCACACAAACATATATACATAATTTTTTTTCAATGGGCTATATTTAAAACTTTTCTCAAGTGAAAGTGGAAAAATGTTTCTAAATGACAAGACATATAATCAACAGAGTTATTTCTTGAGACAAATGTATTACATTAAATAAAAGTAAAAATACGAATATGGCTACTGAGAAAAAGTAGAATAACCTTCATTAATCAGTGAAACATAATATGGCGAGTTACGTGTTCCAAAAAAACGAAATATCACAGTCAATGCAATATGAAAATTATTAACAATAAACTAATGCTGATTAATGAGCCTAAAACACAATCATTCTAATAATTACAAAACTCCTCCTTTAAATTTAACTTTCACATACCTATTTTCCTTGAGAAATACTGCATCCTCTCCAGGCTACGTATCCCCTTCGACTATATAAGCAATCAACATTCCTTAAGAATATATAATGTTTAGGGAGTAAATCAATATTTCTTCTCTTTATTTTTTTTCTTCCCTTCAAGACTTAATGCTAAATCTAGCTATTTGTGGGTCATGACTGGAGTGGGATAAGTGAAATTACTGGGTCCTCTCCAGGTCTGGAAGCAGGTAGCGAAACACCTGCATACCCTCCCAGCGCAGGAGGACATCATTCTTATTCAGGACGCAGGTACACTCGCCATCCTCAAGTTCTGTGGGGCAATGGGTAGTGGCTCAAGGCGACTGAGCGATTTCTGGAGTGGGATTCCTCCTCTGTGTTCGCCTGTTTGACAATACCGCGGGCGTTTTCGGGAACACCCCATATGAGCTGTCTAATGTAAGAATTACCCGCAACTTCATACGGAAGGAACCAGTTCTGAGACACACACATCTTATATAGGACCCATGGGACCTGCAGCCATCTCGTGAATGTGCCCTAGACCAGAACTCAGTGAGGAGTAGCATCAAAGGAGAGTAGTAGTAGTAGTAGTAGTAGTAGTAGTAGTAGTAGATCAAGGGCAATCAACTTCTAGGTTATTACGCCCTATAAATACCCATTAATATGTTTACTATAAATTAGTTAGTAAAATACAGGAATCAGGATTATTTCGAATACTATAACAACCTAAATTAATGGTTTAATAAATTATTATTAACTAAAATAATATCTCATTCTTTAATTTAGATTTTCCAGGCAATACCTGTTTTTTTAAGAAAGGAGATCTGGTATCTTTTCTAGAAGCAAAAGCTGATCAATCCTGTTTCCAACCACTGTTAACCTTCGAATGTCTGCGATTTTCTTAAGAGGATTTATCCACCTTAGACGAATATAACATTCATACTGGCGGGTTTCATCAATAAAGGAGCAATATTTTTCCGTACCCAGAGAAGTACCAACGAAACGCTAAACCTCCTATCGGAACAATAGCGCTGAAGCTATAGAGTTTCCTAACGAGAAATTATGGCAGTTAATGGGGAGTCTATGAGGAAAAAAAAACTTGATTCCACAGGTAAGGTTAAAGTTGAAAGAGGATTCGAACCCAGCATCTTTGGAGTGAGTATAGTC
The DNA here is from genome assembly GCA_000696205.2 of Oncopeltus fasciatus. Classification (NCBI taxonomy): domain Eukaryota; kingdom Metazoa; phylum Arthropoda; class Insecta; order Hemiptera; family Lygaeidae; genus Oncopeltus; species Oncopeltus fasciatus. The sequence continues at coordinate 124,997 of KZ807399.1, forward strand.
AAATGTACAAAAAAAAGTGATAGTGATTGTGCGTGTGTACAAATAGATAAATGAATCCTATAATTTGTCCAGTACTGCTGATATATTTTAAAAAAATAATCATAAAAAAAAGCAATGCATTTTGTATTTCTTTCCAAAATTATATTTTTAGTTGCTATATTTAAAAGGAAGCGCAAATCTTGTTAAAAAATTTATATACATTATTTTTGTTCTTTTACACTATTCTTTTTTCGCTTTTACATACGAGATTCTCAGTCGTTTTTTGATACTTATCCATTAAATTTAAATTTGATACATTAAATGTTAATAAGTGCAAATCATTCTATTTTAAAAGTTGAAATACGTTTCTAAAGAATGTCTAAAAACGACTAAAATTCATTTTATTTAAAAAAAAAAAAAGTTTATACTGTCTTCCAAGCATATAAAAATATTCTTGCCATCAAATTGTTTTAATTAGAAAAATTGTAGACTGATAGTCTCTAATTACTGAAAGAGCAAACTTCTTTGTTGCAACTAAACAACAATTGGTCTCTATTACTCACACTCCCAAATTTGGAAAGGAATGTAGGTGGGTAGTTGAGTAATTCATTACGCCATCAACTTTTTTTCTGCAGGAATTGTGAAGTTTGAATTATTCTTTCCACAAATAAGGAAATTTTATTTCACAATGAAAAATATTAAGAAAAATCAACAAAATTCTTTTCTTTTTCTAAGGGAAATACGCAGATTATTTATCATAAGGGTTTTTTGTGCAATGGAACACCAGCTACTAATTATCAGGGCTACATATTTTTTTTTTTTTACTACAGAAGAAAAATCAGTATTAGTTATCTTAATCACCCAAATAAGTTTGATTTAATAGAGAAATAACATAAATAGTTGAAATAACAGAAGACAAATAATTTAAGAAATAAATTATTAGGTTACAGCTAATACATAATTAATTATAAAAGTTACATATTATATTATTAAGTTATAAATTATTTAACTATTAAGTTAAATAAATACCGTGCAAAGAACCCGTTTCTTCCATTGCATAATGTGTCTTGAAACATTGCTTTAAGAAATAATAATTCTACATAAATAAGATTGATCAACCGTCATTTACAGAGCAATATATATATAAAGGAATTAGCAAATACAAAGTAGTAAATATTATGTATATATATGTGGTCCGTTAAAAGTGTCCATGATTTTTTAAATAATGAAACCAAATTCGATATTTAAGCAGAGTTTCGCAAACCTCAGGATGAGTTCCTCATTAGCTTGAATCGGTCGATGGAAAGGGAGGTTAGAAATTCAAAAATTAAAGCCGTCAAATCTTCGGCTTCTTTATTATTACAGTTAAAAATTAAGAAAAAAAAATGCACCGAACAAAATAGGTATAAAACAGAATTCATAACATTCTCATTCTATATAATTTTTATAAAACTCTAATAATAAAAAAATCATTAAGTAAATGATTTCTAAGAATACATCTTGGTTGGGCACTCTTATTTGGTATAAATCAAATTCGGTCTATTGACTTTTAATTCCAAATTGTAGAGGAATTATTTTGTGGTTGAAATCGGTTATTACCCATCAGAGGAAAAATTTAATGGAACATTATAGGTGTAAAATGCAATTTTCTAAAGTATTTATTTTTTTAATTTATGTAAAAAACATTAATTTTTGAATGTAATTAAGATGGGTGAGCGGTTTCCCACTCTTCTATTAGATATACCTTTTACGCTCATTGTTCTCTTCGGCTTATAAATTGCATTTCGTCGTTTACCTACCCCCTTTTTAAATCCTTCTTTAATGAAAAGTGGAAAATCTTCTTGGATTTAGCAGCTCATACTTGAAGTTCCATATATATAATTTTAAAAATAACCAAAATATTAATGATCAATCAGTTTGGATTTTCTCTACCCTCCCCCCTTGCCACAATCGATTGATTTAAGATATTAACGTATTCATTCAAAGGTTTACAAAATGAAGCATAAATTTCGAACCACGTAATTTTTATAGTAAAACTGAAAATCCTAGAGCGTTAAAATTATGTATAATTTTGAAAAAACTATACATGTCTATTATTAGACATTATGTATTTTGCTTGAAAAAACTTTTAGCAATAAATTTTGAAGGAAGGAAAACATCTGACATAGTTATGAGTCAATGTGAGACAAATATATTTATAACTCCTCTCGTTATGCAAAGAGGAGCCGGAAAGAGAGGAATAAGTGTTAATATAGGTAATTAACGCGTCTATTTAAAAGGATACTAGAACTAACACATCTGACCAAAAAATTTAAAAGAGAAATAGTAATTGAGAAATATATATATATATATATATANGAATACATTTACTTACTTAACTTGTTTACATTCATGTATCTATCTATATATAAAAAATAGGATGTGTGTATGTATTTAACATATTAAAACGGCTGGGCCAATTTTGATGAAATTTTTAGGGAAACCTCAGAATATTCAGGCGGGTGACACTGTGAAGTCTGATTTTTGATTTTCGGTCTGCGGGCGGAGGGGCGTGGCAAAATCAAATTTTCATTTTTAATTTGCCTTAAATACATGTGTTTCTTTTTTTATTAAGCCCATATCTACACCATATGTAAATTATTCTGTGAAAAAACTTTATGATAGATATTCCATGAATTTTTAATTGAAGGCCGCAAATTTCGTTAAAAGCTCTATTTAAATCGTGTGATAATACAACACTAATGTTTGCTTAGGGCCTGCAACGCCCTAAAAAATTTTTTTTTGGCAAAACGAAGTTTGCCGGGTCCGCTAGTTTATATATAAATCCTGAGCTCGGGCAAATCTTCAATTGTCGTTATAAAAAAAGAATAAAAAAACATTTAGAATTACGTTATTTTAGGGCAATAAAAACAAGAATGAGTAATTGAGCTTCATTATTAGAAATCTCCGGAGGGGAACATTGATATACAAAGGTACTTATTTGAACCGCGTCTTACTGGCAGGGTTTGTGGTCAGCATATCATCCCCTAGCTACCTGAATTCCCTTCATCTGATAGCTGACGGGAAATAACCCATTTAAAATATTTCTTATACACAATCCTCTTATACAAAAAAAATTAATGCCTGTGGCTTTTGAGAATGTATTTAGAAAATTGGTAAATTGTTGTATCAAATCAGTATCCATTGCTATGGGTGTTATATATATATATATAATGGATTTTTTTATATTAACATATCACTTAATAATATATATTGTTTATTTAGCTATGAACTTATTTTTATTCATTTAGGTTACAGATGCAAGACAATTTTTTTGGAGTTTTATAGAATTTGTTGTTACCCAGAGACCTCCACTTTTTACGCTTATGCAGCCATTCATTAGGCTTAAGGTGNATATATATATATATATATATATATATATATATATATATATATATGCCGACAAACATACACAAAGGGTCATGCCTCAGAATTGATGATACACAGGGTGAGCTATTATTATCCACGCGACCGTTGTAGACTAATTAGTGTTTTTCTTTTTTATTATTTTTTTTTTTTTTAGTGGATGGGGAATTGCAAATTTTACAGAAAATAAAATACAATAAAATACAATTTTTGCATTGTTTTAAACGGCTGAGCGCACATGCAAAAAAAAAAATTGTTTGAAGCTTTATAATGAAGTATATCGAGTTGTACAACATATAAAAGTACAAAAATCATCTGAAAAAAAAAGGAAAAATCCGCTTTTAATACGATAAAGAACAATGAGATGAGAAATTAAGAAACAAAACTATTGAGTAATTGTTAGCTATTTGTCTAATATGACTTGTTTTAACTTGTTTTTCAGATAATTGCAGATATTTTAACCCCCCCCCCTCCCATACTAAAAATTCGCGCCTCTCTGGGCAGACACTTCAATTTAGAGCAATGAAGACTTTTTATTTTGAGCATGCGCTCAGATGATGTTAAAAAATACAATACATCAATCATTTTGTAGACTTTCAATTCCCTAATCACCGGGAGAAAGAAATCGGACTAATTATGTCAAACGGTCGCAGAGATATTTGCCTGGTCGTCAAGTGTGTTAGTCAAATTGCCCGCTTTATATAAATGAATGGAGTCGATAGCCGCACTATTATCTAAGCCGGTGTACACCCAAGACATTTTTGATTAGAGGCAGTCTTGACACTTGATGCCTTGCACGCAAGAAAAGTGTATGCAAAAATGTAAATAAAAATAAATTCTGAAGACACGCAAACATGATTACAGTAAATTTGCGTTGATTCGTATGTGTCGACATCTTATTTAGTAAATTTATTAAGTGTCTCTATCAGACGCAAGATAAACATCAGGTTATAATAGAAACTTTAATTTGTTTTAATTTTTTATAAGAAAATCTATTATTATAAATNAAAATATTTTCGCAATTACGGAATTCACAAGGCAAAGAATACTTACATAGGTTAATTATAATTACTGCCAAAAGGTTAGAACTAGTGCCACTGAGAAAGTAGTAATTACCCAATACTCTAAAGGTTTAGTTGACTGTAAATAAAATTATCTAGCCTGTGTGTGTGTATGTGCAATCAAAAACTGTATTCTGTCGTAAAATAAATTCCATAATTAAGAGAGATTAGGCGAAAAAATAAATAATTAGGAGACATTATAACTCTTCAATTAAAAATCTTGAACCCAATTTTTGATTATTTTTTAAGAAATTTATTCTTGCAGTTTTCCACATGAAATATCATTAAGAAGAACTTTAGCGAAGATTTTGGCCATGATTTGTGACTGTGGACTACAGGCGTTCATAGGGAAATGCCATCAGGAATCCACCTGGAGTCAGACGTTCTGCAGACGGATGGGAGAGGGTCTCTCGGCCCAGGTAAGATATGGCGGAAGCAGAGAAGAACGTGGAAGCATGAAATGAAGCAGGGTTCATTATACCCGCAGATAGCTCCCGCATGACATCACAGCTCGGCCCGCCGCCGCTTCGCCGACCAACCGTCTACTTGATTATGAAGTTCGGGGTGGAGTAAGATATAGCGAATTTCTCACTGGGTTATTCAGGGGCCACGGATGGGGATTTCTTGGATTGAATAAGTCCAACTTACAATGAGTTACAAATTTAAACTCACCCCCAAATTTAAAATTGTTATTTGAAATCAATCATCATTGTCATGTCATGTCTTTTTTTTTTTTTTTTTTTTTTTTTTTTTTTTTTTTTTTTTTTTTTTTTTTTTTTTTTTTTTTTNTTTTTTTTTTTTTTGAGAAATGTGAATAGAAGAACAAATATTCCTAGTTGGCAACATTTTGCACAATGTGATACAATACACTGCTATTACCCGACAAATTCCGCGGCCAACAGAAACCGATATCAGATATATTTGCCATCAAATGATAAATAAATAAACATCACTGCTACATTAATGATTCTTATAATTATACTTATTTGTTAAATATGTTTCGTTTGCTTTATAATATTTGATTTCTGCAAAAGTAAAAATAAACAAGAATAAAATGTAATATATAAAAATAGCATGTTATCATAAAAATTAAAACAAAATTTAAACGAACGGAGAAAGTAAAATTTAATTCTAAAGGCATAAATGGACAGAACAAAAATTTTCATGTCTCATTTGTCAGAAGCAGGTATACAAATATTCTACTTATTAACTTTATTTTACATTGGCTTTTGAACTTTCCCCTTCAAAGGAATCAATCTTATCTTATAATGATATGATAAAAAAAAAAAATAGTTATTTTATCTGCAAAATTATTAAACGTAAAATTCGTAAAAGGTTGATATTTATGTAGTGAAAAAAATAATACCTCTTGCACCATCATCGAAAGAAAAATAAAACTTATAACTAATAACTAATATCAAATAATTAATTTATTATTGTGTACTTGATAAACACTGATAGGATTTATTTGTATTCGTATCCTATCAGGATTTATATGAATTATATGAATAATATTATACATATAAATCCTATCAGTGTTTATCAAGTACACAATAAATGAAATGACAAATTAATTATTTGATATTAGTTATTAGTTTTATTTTTCTTCCGATGATGGTGCAAGAGGTATTATTTATAAATTAGGTATTGTATTCATAATCTTTTTGAAAATTCTTAATTTTATGCAAAGGAATTGAATATTTTTTTTTCTTTTTCTTCCCCACTGTATTCGTTTAGAATAGGGGGATTTTAAATAGCGGTTACTAATAAACAAGAAATTCAAGAATAAATTTAAATTAATAAATGAATATCATAATTTATAGCCATGCTTTATATAATTGCGAATCAAAATTTAAAAAGCTTTTAAAGTTTTACTTAATTTAGAAACCTCTTGAATTGTGTCCCAATATGTTCATTCAAAGTATTTAATTGAAAAGGAAACAATAATCTAGAATTGAGAGACTATAAAATATATTGAAGAAGGAAGAATTACTGACACTGGGGCAAATAAGGAACGTAAGAACTATTTTTATCGTGTTAATTAATAATTAACATGAAAGACAAGTTTGTTTTATTTATTTATTTATTTATTTAAATAAAGTATTTAAATTATTCGATGAGTGAGTCCTGTACTCACGATAAATTTAAGAATGTATTAATGATTTACTTTATTTTATCAGAAAGTAATATTTATAGAAAATTCCTCTTGGTAATGACGGATAAAATAATTTAAATAAGAAATATATCTCATTAACCAACTAGAATTTTAAAAATACAATTATAAATAGGTGTTCAATTGTGCTGAAAAAAAAAAAAAAAAATTGAGGCTGACCTTTTATACCGGGTATCCAATGTAAGCGAGTAGGTCTGCTGCTGAGAGAGGCACTGACTCTTAACTCGCGCACAAGCACACCCACCGACCACTTGGCTACTACTGAGGAATGCGGGCTTGGTTGGGGGCCTCTCCGCCTTGGAGCGCCACCGTCTGGCCTCCCCTCTCCATCAGCTGGCCAGCTGCATGTGTCCGCCTACACTTCCCTGTCTCTCTCCCGCCCTGTTGCACTCTATCGCACTTCTCTCTTCTCTCTCCCCGTACCTCCTGTCTCTTTCTTCCCCTCTTACTCGCTCCCTCTCACCCTCGCTCTCTCCTCTCTCTCTCTCTCTCTCTCTCTCTCTCTCTCTCTCTCTCTCTCTCTCTCTCTCTCTCNCTCTCTATCTCTCTCTCTCTCTCTCTCTCTCTCTCTCTCTCTCTCTCTCTCTCTCTGTCTCTATCTATCTCTCTCTATCTATTTTCTATAAATGTGTTTTAGAAGCTGATAGATGTCTTTAAATCGGTAATTTTTAAGATACTTTTAAATGACGATCAACCATAAATAAATATTTACGAAGAAGAAGAGCGGGTGATCTTATTATGTTCTATGACCTTACTATATAGGACGATCCTACTCGATGTACGGACAATATGCAACTAAATAGATGATGTAAGCTTGTGAGTGTAGTTGCATGGATTTTTGCATCATGGATTCTAGTCAGAAAATGTACTGCCATTTCTCCTTCTCGCCGCCGCTAAAACTATTTAAATTCCCTTCTTTTCGGTTTCATAAAAATAAAACTGGGGGTGTTCCACAAATCAATTATTGGTGGACTATTGAATAGATTCTTATTTCTGCGTCCATTTCACATCTCCTGCTCGGCGGAGGGCATTGTGAAGTATTTAAAAGGATAACATTGTGCAAACAAATATATCCATTAAGCAATGTATTTTAGTAAGAGTAAAACTACTAATAAATTATTGTCTAAAGAATGGAAATTCTAAATAAAAAAATCTTCAAAAAACACATGAATAATAAGATGTGCATGTGTGCCTATAATGTGGATGTAATGTTGCATGCTAAGTTCCATCCGTCCTCAGAATCGATGGATTTACGATCGCCCACAGTGATTTATGGAACATGAACCAACACTTAGGGGAAATAATTTTTGTTGCAATGGAGCTCTTAAAAAAATCAAAACTGCAGTGCGACTTTTTATACTATACTTTCTAAAATAGATTAATCATGGAAAATATCATACCTTCTATTATCCGTCTTCATTGGTTTCTGCAAACCATCTTCTGTTGGCGCTTTCGGACATTGTCCATCTTCGTGGCCGAAGAGGATGGATTATTTCCGAAAGCGCTCGCCAACAGATGATGGTTTGCAGAAACCAATGAAGACAGATTACCGAAGGTATGATAGTTCTATATTCATTGTTAGTTATAATAACCCTTTAAATTATTTACAAGGAAAATATTTAAGAATGTGACTTCCAGGATTAGGTATGCTCCTTTTTTTCATTTTTCGGTATTTATATTTTCTACTACTAACTATCAAATGAACAAAATTAAACCAAAAATCGTATAAGGGGGAGGGGTTAAGAGGAAGTTATATTAACAGTTATGATAGTAATACTTATCGGCCTTATCGTTGGTATTATGGAAAAGTTAATTGACCATAACAGGAATAAAATGTAATTGTATTCATATTGAATAATATTTTTATGAATCTTATTAAAAAACTTATTTAAGAGTAATATGTCCGACGGTTCATGGCGCTTCCTTGCCCACATGTTATGCTCATTGTTCTCCTAGGACCGTATGATAAAATCGTTCATTAATACGATACGATCATTTATCAGTTATTCAGGTACATCATGAGTAAAATAAGAGAAATGTGCTTAGTTTTCCACAGCTCCTGTGAGAATGTCTTTCAGTATTTCACTTATGTAAGTTAAAGAATGTGGGGAATCAAAATGAAATGGTTTTCTCAATTCTTGTATTGATCATAGGAACAAGGTTAGCCTAGGGATTATACTAATAGATTCTTGGGTCAGAAATTTTGGGCTCAATGGCAAAAGATTTCAGTTTTAGTGTTGTTGTTTTCTTTCTTAGTCTGGTTGTGTTTTTAAAAATGGCTGAGTGGATTCCTGACATGCGTCTGCAAACACATAGTCATAATTAATAGTCATTGGATGGTAAAAATCCAAACGGTGTGTTGTCCACGTAATTGGTCACAGTAGCTCTTCACATGAATATACTTCCCTCATTTGTACTATTACAGATATGTTATTAGTTTATTTTTATTATTATAAACATTTATATTTGAAATATGTCAATATAATAGCAAATGAATATTTAAGTTCATTTATAAGGAATTATTTTGTATTACTTTTAATTTTATAATTATAGAAAGAGTTAAATGAAGAAATTAAACAAGCGCACACATACATACACACACCACACAAACATATATACATAATTTTTTTTCAATGGGCTATATTTAAAACTTTTCTCAAGTGAAAGTGGAAAAATGTTTCTAAATGACAAGACATATAATCAACAGAGTTATTTCTTGAGACAAATGTATTACATTAAATAAAAGTAAAAATACGAATATGGCTACTGAGAAAAAGTAGAATAACCTTCATTAATCAGTGAAACATAATATGGCGAGTTACGTGTTCCAAAAAAACGAAATATCACAGTCAATGCAATATGAAAATTATTAACAATAAACTAAT
>KZ807399.1:151099-161696 GCA_000696205.2 Oncopeltus fasciatus
ATTCACCTGACCTGGCGCCTTCTGATTATCACCTCTTCTCATCGATGGGACACTCATTGGCGGAGCAACACTTCAACAATTTCGAAAACGTACGAAAATGGCTCGATGAATGGATTTCAAATAAAGATGAAGCATTCTTTTGGAATGGTATCCATATATTGCCCGAGAGATGGACAAAATGTGTAGAAAGCGAGGGCCAGTACTTTGAATAAAATATATTATACTTTTTTTTAAATTACTGTGTATATATTTTAAGAAATAAACGACATTTTAAACTTGCATATCTGGTATATATAATATTTTATTATTATAAGATAAGAAAAACTATTTTAATAGTGAGGGATCTTTGTGTTTTATTGTGAGGTGCTTCTTTCCTTAAACGCCATTGAGAATTTGTTTCGTAAGTACTAAATTATGTAATAATCAAAATTTAGGTAAGACGAAAAAAAATGAGCGATTTTTAATTTTTGGATGTTTCAGGTCGAAGTTATTAAATTCAAAGTTGGAAATAGAAAAAAACAATTTTTAGTATTTATATTTTTATTGTAACATAACCATAGCGCTTTCGGAACTAATAATTCAGATCCTTTAAGCCTTCTAGACGTCTTGTCCAGTGATGGTGCCCATCTAGATTCATGGGCTCTGAGGATGGTACTACAAGTCCGAAAGCGCTAAGATTATGTTAAAGGAAAATGTAGAGTTCAGAGGGATATTGATCTTCAATTTCAATCCTTTATATTTTTTAATTCCTCCAGAACTTTTTTGATTTTATAATGGAAAAAAAATCTGTTAAACTTCGCTCGGTGATAATAAGATTTATTTATTAAAGCTGAGCGCTTTCGAGACTCAATGTCTCATCTTCAGAGTCCAGGAATCTTCTAATAAAGAAGAGAAATTGTGTCTTGAAAGCACTCAGCTTTGATAAATAAATATCATTATCACCGAGCGAAGTTTAACTCCCCCCCCCCCTTATACTTGTACAGCATCGCAAAATAATCTTTTTGGATTTTGTTCTGAACTCTCCTTATGTATAAATAGGTTTATAATAAGTTATTTATAAGTGCTAAAGATAAATATATACACAGTTGAATCGAATTACATAAACATGAATAGCACATGTTAGGAACTAAACTACTCTGATGAGGTAAAATAAATAGATTATCTGTAATAATAATGATAATAATTATACATAATATAATTATGTATAATTATTATCATTATTATTACATTATTGTAGAGAGGACGTCCTCGCTCGTCTGCATGATAAGCAGCCCTGAAGATGGCTTACAAAGTAAGCAGAAACGTTGGCAGATAATCTTTTAAAAAACAGACTTTTTTAAATTTGTATTTTTTGGATCTACCTTGACCGAACCCCAACTAAAATCATCTAATGATAATAATTAATTTGTTCAAAAAAAACTCTCTTTGCTTAAAATGTCAATGAGTTCTTTCCTTATTTTTACATTAGTTTCTTTAAGCATAACTGAAAACTGAAGTCAATATAATATACTTAATTCTCCGGCTAATTTTTTCAAAGTTTTATTGTGTTTAATCCGTTTTTACCCATAATTAAACATTAAATATTACTTTTCATATTGGAAATAATGAATGTCCTTGCTTGTAAGAATTATTTGTCGAACATCTCATTATCTTATAATCCTCTAATGGGTCTTGACTATTAAAAATAAATTGTCTCTATTTGACTATGAAAGTAAAAAAGTTAGATAATAACAGTGTAAATGCTCCATATACTAGAAACTCATTTCGAGCCAAAATTGACTCCATTGTTTTTTGAAACCATATGAGGATTCAATAAACATTTTTAATTTCAAAATAGGTGCGTCTACAAAGTGGAGGACATCAGATATCGAAGGNTATATATATATAACGTCTAAATACATACGTGTGATTCTTTGGTGCTTATGTTATATTTAAGAACTTTTCATGAATTGCTGTAATGGCATGATATACATATGTAAGAATGCTACAAATGGTAATGTTCGACTGTCTTCGTTCGTGGTTACCAACTTTCGACCAAACAGGAACGAAACACAGCGACCACCTAATTTGTGACTTCAGTTGAGCTAAATAGCCTTAGGAGAACTTATTTTATATAAATATTTGTAATATTTTGAAAAAACGTTGTTTCATAAAGTAATAAATATTTTATTACCAACTTAAGGCCGAAATTTTATTTTGAAATTCGTCTCACGACATTATGAAAAAAACATCCAACGAGTATAATTTGCCAACCATCTATTGCTGTGTTACTCTGACAAGAGGATTCAGTGAAAAGAGTAACTATTGACTGAATATATGAACTTTAATTACAAAAAATAGTAGCTAGTATATTGATTAAATATCTTGAAACTTTGATGTTAAATAAAATTACAACAGCAGTTAAAAATTAAAACATATAAAACGTAAATAAATAAAAAATCCGTTAATCGTCAAATTTTTTTATTACAATTTAGAATACACGTATTTTGCGAAGTATTACATAATTATGATAAAAGATTGGTCGGAGATTATGTTTAGGAATTTAAAGGAATAAAAACTAATTTGCAAACCAAAATAGTTTTTATTATTGCCAATCATCGGCCTAAATTTCAGGTCGATATCTTGGCAAGAGTAAAATTTTGGTTGTTTCAAATTATAAGACCGAATATCCGACCCATCCTTCCTCACAAAGTTCGAGAGTTAACTATCTCCAAATTTATTATAATTATTTTTTAAATAATTTCTTCTCCGAGTTGAGTCCAATACGGAGTGCATATGAGTTTCAGAAGGTGATGAGAAATGAGTTGCTGAGTTTGGCAATTTTATATATGGGGACGTGGAAATTATTCGTAGCTGTACGAGTCTTGGTTGAGTTGGCCTGAAATTATTTTGTACATTTATTTTATTTCATTTTTACAAAATTTTTAGTTATATTTGAGAGAGATTGAGATAGAGAGAGAGAGAGAAAGAGAGAGAGTAGGGGTAGGAAGAGAGAAGGTAAAAGAGATAGCACGAAACCCATGGAATAAGCTATTGCTTTATTTAATTCGAGTAGAGAGAGAGTTTAGTCGATATGTACTCTTCCTCCGTCCGATCAGGTAATTTAACAGCATGTACAACATCCTAAGTCGACCTAAGACGATAATGTACATGAGAAGAGAGAGGAGGGGAGAGAGAGGGAGAGAGAGATAGGGAGAGGGAAAGGGAGAGGGAGAGGGAGAGAGAGATAGGGAGAGAGAGAGAGTGAGAGAGAGAGAGAGAGAGAGAGAGAGAGAGAGAGTGAGAGAGAAGGAAAGGGAGGGTGAGAGAGTGGCCTAGGCTGTACCTTACACGAGGGGACTTCTTCCCCGGGGTTACATGATCCCAGAGTCTACTACTTAAGTTACAGGGCTGTCTTAGGGCGCCTTAGCTACGCGGCCGACAGATGGCGTACTTAAAGGCTTTTTTTTTTACCTTTTACTACGTAACAAGCTACATTTCACATTTTACTACAGAATGAAACAGAGTTTCTTTAAAATATATAGTATACAATTAAATATAAAACGAACGGGAGAAGTAGGAGGAAGCCTTATAAAAGTGAGAGAATTTTCCATGGCTATTACATCCTCTAGTTGATTTTTATTTATAAATATGTGTGAGTGTGTGTGTGTGTGTGTGTGTGTGTGTGTGTGTGTGTGTGTGAATGAGTGTGTATGTGTATGTGTATAGTATATATGCATATATTTGATATTTTACTCTTTAATATGAAGTGTAAAAGAATTTTTAAAATAAATTGTTCTAATTATAAGAAAACAAAGCAAGAAATGTTGCTCCCAAATGTTGTGGAGTTGAGGAACAAGTTTAAAAAACTACGATATTGGGACCCGTATTCTGGGATAACCAAATCTCATAAATTAACTGTTTGTCGAACAGATGGGATTCGGACGTAGAAAATTATGTAGATTTCTCTAATAGGTATTTGGGGGTGGGGGGGAGGTGGGAATTAAAGTAAAATTGTTCAGGTATAAATGATTGAATGTCAGAAAGAAATGTAGCGATGAGAAGGAAGCTCACCAAGACTAAGGAAGGAGGTGGTTAGAACTTACCACGATAAAACAGGATCTAAAATAAAGCTCTCAAATAGATCAAGGGTGGATGCAGTGGAATGTATGAATGAAGATATGGGTCTTCTTGTTTGAAAGTGGTGCATGGTAAGTGCATTGTCACTGAAATGGAATGGATGTAAACCTAAAACCATAGCCGGCCATTAATAGAGTTCAAGAAAAGATAGGTTAAAACCATACTCTGAAGAAGATATCGACCAGATAGGCGCCTGTAGCTCTTCCTGAACTGTACGCCACTAATGCTAGCAGGAATTGCAGAAAAAGTAATTGATGCAGAGAGAATTTCATCTAGACAACATTTACATCGCTCTGCAAATTATCGCTTGAATTGTTTTTCCCACGCGTAAAATGTGGGATTCAGGCGATAATGAAAATCATTGATCCTATTTATCGTGTACAAATCATCATTCGTTATCCACGTTTCTTTACCGGCGGTTTATTACCTTGCAGCTCTTCTTCAGGGCTCGTTGAGGAAGGTCAAGGGAGAATAATGAAAAGAAGTCAGCTGATGATTTGCAGCGAGACCGTACCAAATCGAGAGATGGAATATGTCGTCAGGTTTTTCTGACTAATCCAAGGACGAAGGTGGAGAAGACATGCATGACGATTTCCTCATACTTAACTCCTATCTCAAGGACAGCGTAATTCACAAAAAAAAAACATTTTTATTGTTTTTGTCAATAACTCCGTACTTGCACTTACATACAAAAACGATGTAAATGATAATTAGCAGGAAGTTTGCTGAAAATCGGTGAAGATTGATAAAAAAAAAAAAAATACATACTTAAAAAAAGTGCATTTTTATTAACTGACTAAGTGTCAATATAAATAAAAGTAATATGTTATGAAATGCTGAAGAATACAATAGCAATATGAGTAAAGATCACCTCATCTAGTTATCGCGAAGGCGAGAGGTAGATAGTAAGGTTTGCTGAACTTTACTCATACTGTTCTTGTTTTGAAATGAGATGTTTCGGAAAACAATAACAATATGTGTAGAAAGTTCAGCACACCTTACTATCTACCTCTAGCCTTCGTTATAACTATATGTGGGGAACTTTACTCACTTTGTTATTGTTTTCTTAAACTTTGTCAACTTCTGATAAGAATAAAAACTATTAAAAAAAAATCACTTTCCCCATTGTTAATATTATAACATGATATATAAAGTAGGAATAGATGTAAAGGAAATGTGAAAGGTCGCAAAAATTGGTCCAGGGTCGGCTGGTCAGTTACCTAATTGCATTCCTGCATATATTTTCCTTAGTATATATTTTTATGAAAAAAAAATAAAAATAAAAAAATAAGAAAAAAAATATATATAATAAAAAAGAACAGGTGGGAAAAGAGTGTAGTGAAAACACAAAAGAAAAAATTACAATGAGTATAAATTTCTGGGGAGACTTCTCGCTCTTCGTCAGAGAGGGTTAAGAGACACTCTTTCTTCCTCCTGTTCTTATTTAATACATACATAGCAACCGTAAGTGTTTAATTTTATTTATGTAAGTTTATATATATTAGTATTATCAATTTGTGAGTGAAAATAATATTAAACAATTAATGAGAGGGAATAGAATAAAAAAATCTATCTGTTCCCGCCAGGAATCTAACCTGGATCTCCTGCTATCCGGGCCGGTGCACTTACCAGTTATGCTACCAGGACGCGCTAGATATCTCATTAAATTCCCTCTTCACTAGCGAGCTCAGCCCAATAATAATATTAAATGATTATAAAAATTTATGTACGTTTTTATTTTCCTTTCCGGAATTACCAAGAGGTAGACTGAAGAGAAGTGTGACTGGGACTTAACGGTACGAGACATGCCGGCGGGAGCAGACGACTTCATTGTGGGCACTCTTATCGTCGGGGCGAGCGCGCAGACAAGTCTCCAATCAGGAGTCGTGTTTGCAATAACGACCTGACTAACGGTACGCCTTCGATTGGGCAGCTACCGTCGTCCTGGAAATCTCTCGCATATGGAGGGGTTTCTGGAAAACGGGGGTCTTCATCTTTGGGGGTCTTCCTCTTCCCCAAGATATATAAATATATTAAAAACAAAAAAAGTTCGTACAGCATTTTTAACTTCAATTTAAAGTTAATCTGGATTCAAGGATAACTATTCTATGAAAGAGAATTTTCACAGTAAAAAAAGTTACAGCATTAACAGCTCAAAAAAAAGTTCACATACGTAAAAGCTTGCTAAATTTTAATTTTGGCTTAACAAATTTAAAGCAAAAATCCATTTTCTCAGTGATGTTTTGATTCTAGTGTAAATTTGATTTTAAATATTGAAGATTAATACAAAATGTTGGTCCTCTATGAAAATAAATAAGCCACTTTTATCAAATTAAAATAAATTATCCAATTGTCCTCATCAAAAATTTACTAACCATGACCAATAATTGTGAAATTTATTTCATTTTTAAAAATTATTGATTATTGTTTGAGATATTACAAGTTAGAAAACTCAAAAGTGTGATTTTAGATAACTGTTGCCTAAAGAGCTCAAAGCAATGAATAATACGTTTTGTCAGCAATTTAAATAAAAATTATCAATAAGTCATACAGCTTACGTGGTTATTATAAAATTTGTTTTACTTTTAAGCATGCTTAACATATGAACAAAATACTTATCTGTGTAAGAATCATGCTGTTTCTAATCCATAATTTTCATTCGTAATTCTTCGTCAAACCTATTTCATGAATAAGAGGTCCTTTAAATGGATTTGCTTAGTGTAATATTGATTACCAACAAACAATATGTTCACAATGCATTTTCAATGTGCTAAAATTGTGTGCTTCCAGAATTTCCTTGTCAATTCAAGTAATGGAAATTTTTTCTATTCCCATCAGATTAGACACCAGTGATTAAAAAATATATATATATATAACTAATATTATTGTTAAGAATACATAAATACTTAAAACTCCCATGTTAATATAACTAAGCAGGATTTTGAAATTTTCATAGGCGATAGTAATGTTATTGATCCATATTCTTAGCTGCTAGATCATCATAAGTTTAAGAAAAGGTATATATTTATTCAAATTTTTGTGAAAAAATATACTAAGAAAATATTCTTAAGACACATCAATTGTTAATTTCAGAAAGTTATCAATCTGCAAAAATAATGCCGTTAATAAAANTGTGTATATATATATATATATATATATATATATATATATATATAGTCAGTACGAAAAAAGTGTATAGTAAAATAGGAGTAAAGTGTAACTTTAAAACATAAGATAAGTCATAACGTAACTTTTAGTGTTGGGGCGGGATGTCTTTATTTATTTATTTTTTGTTAAATTAAACTAAATTCAGTATTTAAATTTACATTGAAAGCCCTTAAAATGAAATATTTTTCGTTGAAATGGGACAACGGAATGGAAGTATCTAGATGAATACTAAAATTTATAATTGTAATACCTTCGTTGTTACTAGAGCTACGAAAAGGTGTATTATTGAAAATAATAGGTGCATAATTTTCTAACGTTTTGTTTTATATTATTTATAAGAAAAACGCTTAATAAGGAAGATATTTTCCAATATAGCTAAGATATGTGAACGCTTCCCCCACTTCGCCTTCACAAACTGTCTTCCGGTCTACAGCAAACTTTTGTACTGGTCGGTTCAGTAATGCCTTCCAAGTAGGCAGTCAGCACCCAGACTTCCATGGACTCCTCCATTCCAGTGAACCACTCGAGCACAGCCCGACCGTTTCCTGTTTCCATTCTTCAGATCATCCTCCCCTCCCACCTCCATCTCCTGGAGTCAGCATATATATATATATATGCATACAGGAACAGCTATTTATCCACAGAGTCTCTGCCATTTCATTAGGCTTGAACAATTCACATACATCGTGTAGGTGTTTTTATGTTTTTTTTAAGATTTTAATGTTCCGTTTTAAAAAGTTACTCGAAAGAAACTGAATCATTTATTTGTACCATACCATGACCCACAGTAAGAAATACTACAAATATTTATCTAATCAAATTATGTATTCGTACTTGCCGCTAGAAGAAAGAAAGCAGCCGATTGATCTTCGAGCTATTACAGCCTTGTAAGAAGATAATCGGACTTACGAAGTAGCTTATGAAGCACTGTTCTCTTTCAGTATCCCTGATGCTCGAAATTGTGGCAAAAATAAAAACTTTCTGGTTCAAAAAGTTCACTTTCATGAAGGACACATTCACCAAATCCTCACCATTTCCTCCACAAATATATGAATACTTTTCAACCGTTAGCTATAAGACTAACAAGAATAAATATATTATTATATGTTAAAGAAATAATTTATTTTTTGCAGTTGTGTATCCGATTTTACATGAAGCTGAACTATAATACTTTTAACAGATAAATATATTTAATATGAAGGTAAAATTTATTTATGTGGAAATCGGTTTTCCTGAATTATTTTATCGCTTCTATGATTTCTAAAATTCTAGAAATTCCAGAAATTTAAAATTTCAGGGTTTACAAACTAATCAATATAAAATAATAATTATTGTTATTGAACATTAACAACAAATTGAAATTTCATCCCGAAAATATTTCTTGTTGTGATATTTAAATGCAGTTAAACAAAATTACACTTATGTTACACAAAGTGGTGATTTTAACGACTTATAAAATATTTTCCTTGGGGATATCGAGGTATTTACGAAAGCACCACGTTATATATTTTGAAAAATATTGTAAATATGTTTTATTCTGCGCGGACTCGATGTAAGAAAATCAAAAATTATTCCTTTATATATATATATATTTATTTATTTATAGGAGTGGGGATTACCTGCAATTTCAAGTGTAAGAACCAATTTNAATTAAATATAATTTTTGTTGTTTTTCTGTAAGAATTTTACGAAAAGCAAAATTGTTTCGACTTTTATTCATTTATTACATTTCTGTTAACAAAATACATTTTGAAATTTGATTACAATGAACTAAAAAAAAAAAATGTCAAAGTTACTATAGCAAAGGGAGAGAAGGTGACCAATCAGACTACTCTCAAATGTAAATGTTAAGGAAGACAATTAAGAATGTAAATTGCCCAAAAGAAGATTTAGCGGTGTTACTTTCTGTTGCCTTTGTCAGCTTTTAAGATAAAATCAGTTATTAATTCTTATTTATGCTCTTCTTTAATAAAACATGAGAAGTCTGCATAGCTTCCCATGTATCAATAGAGATGGGAAACCCCTGCGTGACTTAATTCTTCTCTACAACAACTAGGCTAGAACCCAGTAAGAGTCAAATGATTTCAGCAACAATAGAAAATGCCTATTATTATATTTCGCTGGGCGTATGCTGTAACGAGGGCGCCATTTAGCGGTTTACGTGGGGGGGGGGGGGGTCACGGGCATGGCGAAAGGTTGCCCATCGGCCCTTCGCAAAGGGGGGGCGTGGCTCTAATTATGCTGTCGTCACGAACGTAGGGTCCAGTCCGGCCCTGTCACTGGGCAGGGCGATGGCTCGCGGATAAAGCGACACAGCTGTAGTAGCTGTGGCTAATTGCTGTGTCGTGTGCACACCGAACGTGTTTGCACAATTCACGTGTAAGTATCAAGATCAATTCCTTGTATCTCCATTTAGCGTACACGGCTTGGCGTTCGTTTCGTAGTCCATAGACCGTGGAAGGGTACAACACTAAAATTGCCAATTTTATATGTGCTTTTTATTAGAAACTGATTCTAATTTAAAAAAAAAAAATAGTTGTTTTTAGTAATTGAATATTTTTTATTTCTTATCCAGGCCTGATTTTATATTTTGTTTGAAGGCCTGAAGAAGGCCTGATATTTAAGCCGTATTGTTGGCAATAATAACAACATTTGTTAACAAATTTATTTGAAATATCTCTATTTATTATAATCTATACATGAATTGTTACACCATACAACTTGTTAAATTATAAAATGTAATAATAATAATAATAAAATAAAATAAAAAAGACTATAAGGATTCTAGGGATGGAATTTGCTGAAGAGGGACTGGTCAGAAGGATTGGGGTGATAGGATATCTTTGAGTGGAATATAGAGAATGGAATATTGATGATATCTTTAACGATTGGGATATACAGGTCTTTATGATTAGTGTCATTTGAAACATAATATGGAGCATTAATTAATGATATTAAGGAGGTCGGAAGTTGTTTACAAATTATTTTTTATTTATTCAAACACCAATGCTGAATCCTTGCTAATATGGCAGGCTCAGGAGCTACATACAACATTTGAATTCGGCCCCTGCCCGTGCTATTGCACTAGGTATTTTCCAAATAATGTAGCCAAATTTTGTTTTTGAGCTTATACCCACAAACTGAGGGTTGTGGTTATAACCGATGTTGGGTGACTTGGTACAGGAAAGAGAAAGAAGGCCATAAGCCAAAAATCACCAACATATTCGCTATTATTCGAGCTGAGGAGGGCCTTTATACAGCTTATACTCCATAAATAAAATATAATAAAATAATGTTATATATAATTTTA
>KZ807399.1:161710-174825 GCA_000696205.2 Oncopeltus fasciatus
AATGTTATATATAATTTTATATAATTTATATTCAGAAAACATTAAATTAAAGAAAATAATACAATAAAAAAAAATACATATTAAGGAGTGTATTTAAGAATGGACATCGAGTGTTGGACGGGACCTCTTAGTCTTAATATACAGAAACTTAATTCGGTAATTAGGGTTTTCATTGAGAATCCTTTAAAGAGTAAATTTTTGGTTGAGGGAAAGTGTTGTTTAGGAAGGCAAAATATGTAATCGTAACATCTCCGATTTTATTTGAGTTATGAAAAATTGTATGATAGGTGTAAAATATAATATTCATAAGTGTGCATTATCTTTTTTATTTTTATGAATAACGCTTCTTAAGAAAGAAATTCACCAGAGTAACAGCGATGGGTGATCCCTTCCCCCACTCTTCCGCAGTAGACAGTCTAGAGCGAAGCATAGTGGTTACACCTTTTAGGCTTATTGTCCTTTCCGCCTTTCAAATTAAATTTTCTAATTTACTCAATTTTTAAATCCACCTTTAAATGAAAGATAGGAAATATAAGATACACAGCTTCTACAGACGGATTTTTTTTTTTTCCTTGGTTTTCGTCCTTTTGGGAAAAGGCTATCCTTGATGGACGGCATTGAGGGGTTAATTAAACGCTCTAATCATATCATTTTATTTATTTTAAATAAAGTTCATTTTAAGCATATTTAACTTTTTTCAGAGTTTATTTTCCTAATAGGAAAAAAAAATGAAAACTAAATTTCTCTATAAAATTGAGAGTTATTCGCTTCAAAAGATGTATAAAATCCAAAAATTGCAAAAAAAAAAAAAACAAAAAAAAAAAAACATGCTTACCATTACTATTACAAGGAAATTTTTAAATGATTGAAGCTATTTTGATTCAATTTGGGATTTATTCCCAAGCAGTGCCTAATTTGAAATAAGGTAGATCCATCGCCTTAAGAGGGTAAAATTGTAGGCTATAAATTTAAAATTTCTATAACCCCTAACAGTTTCTTTTTAACTGTAATTAATTAATTTATCTATATTTGTCTCCCGAGTTATCAGATACTTTTATTTATGAATGTTTTTTTTTCTCTAATTATGTGTTAAAGTAACATTTGAGAAATTAAGGACAATCAAACCCCCCACTCAATCAACTCTTCTCTTTAGAGCCAGTGTCAGCATAAGGTCAGAAAGTCATATACTCCTATGTACGACGATGTTCGCAAGAAACACGGTAAATCTGTTCTAGTTGACGTAGCCCCTGCGTGCAGGATCTTTAATGGGACAAGATAGGTCGGAGAGCCCTGTTCTTGCAGGATTCTTGCAGGACTATATATCCTTGGCAGTGGGAAGGCCGGTAGCAGGCTCGGTAGCGGGCAGAGGGCGGGTACGTGAGGTGAATCCCGATAAGGTGCTAGAGGTCACCGATCTAGGGACTGTCTAGCGCGGAATTCTATCTCGCCCTAGAACCTGACTAGACCCCTCCCCCCCACCTCCTATTCCCTCCACTTCTTTTCCATTTCCAGATAGGGGTAACGTTCTCTTTGAAAGGGAGGAATGCCTGGATAACAGGCCATTGCGGGAAAATCTATGATCGTCTTCTATAAAATAATTAGGAGATTCAGTTTTAACGTTTGTGGGGCGTTGAAGCAACATGAATAATGGAAAAATGAACTGCGATAACTAAGCCATGTTTAATGAATATTTATACATGAACTCTCCAAATAATATAAAACCAATCTCCTATTGGTCCCCTTTTTGCTTTACGAACTCAGCCTTCGTTTTTAAATTTTAAAGCAAAAGGCAAAGTATCATAAAGAAATGCAATTAATTGTGTCATTTATACCTTTCATTAAAAATTTAGGGATTCATGTTATTTCCTAATTGTTCAATTTTGTTGTGCAGCTCTTAAGTGTTTCTTTTATCAAAAGATAAATATTTTCTGAGTTTCAATGATACAAAATTAAATATTTTGTCCACTGGAACGAAAAAACTATTTTTACTTTAAAATCGATATTTCATCCCTTTCAATATTAGTCCATTTTTTTTTTTTTTTTTCTTTTTTTTTAAAGGAACTTTTGCTAAGGAAAAATCGGCATGCCGAATTTCACAAAAAAAAAAAAAATAAAATAAAATAACTTGCCTGAAATCATGCATAGTGTCCATACAACACAAAGAATCAAAATCAACTCCGACAATAAGCAGATTTTCGACCATCCACTTAGTTGAGTAAAAATAAGAATAAAGTATAAAAATGGAAGGTAAAAGCGATAACCATTAGGCCATGCATGAGGGAGTCGCTCACCATCCTGTATCTTTAAGTATCTTCCCTATTGTGCTTCTTGAGTAAAAAAAAAAAAAAAAAAAAGGCATGGTAAATAAAACAGAAATAAAGAAATATGGATCATATTTTCCCTGCTCAGAATCTATCTAAATGTTACTTCTTAGGCTGTTTTGAGTGTAATATAATCAAATGCATCTTTGTAGAGAAATGTCACCTCCACTTACAATTTTAGACCAATGTGCTTTATANTAAAAATATATAAATAAAATTAAATAAAACTTATACTCCAGGTAGACAGCCATGTTTCTCAAAGCAATTTATAAAGTTTTGTGAGCAAAATTTAATTTTTACCTTGGGTTTTATTTTTCGATAGATATATGAATATATTTATTTTAGCCTAAAATAAACCCTGTTTTTAATAATTTAATCCGTTTGGTGGAATATTGTGGCAAAACGTCCAAGTTATTAAACACAAAGAATAAAAATATAATTAACAAATGACTTTCTACTTATTATGACTTGTTTTGAATGCATAAATAATGCTTCAGTTTTTCTATAAGATAAAACGTTCTCAAATAATTTTAGAATCAAAGTGCATTGGTCTCAGCATCGTATAAAATATACACGCTGTAGTATAAATATACTACACTTGTTTGATTTACGTTGATTATGCCAAGTCTGATGTATCACGAGGAACTCATGAAAAATTTAAAATTACACGGCTCGAAGCCCTTCAGAAGAGAAAATATTGGCAGCATATTAATGTACTTGGAGCGCAATCTATAGGAGGAACGCTTAGCGAGTACATCAAAACTTACTGACAAGACTGGAGCCATAACGAGAGATATGGGGAGAGAAATTGCTAGTTTCGTCAACTTGTATCATATATCTAGACTGCAGTATGGCAGACAATTCCCCCAGAGTGCTTACGTCCGGAGCCAAGCAAGTTGAATTTGAATATTAGCCGAGAGAGGGCGAAAGGATTCCTCGACCTCTGACAGGCGCCGAGGAGCAAGGCTTGTCCCAAAGCGTATGGCCTGCTTGAGATTGGACATCTGCGTCTGCAATGTCCTGGGGAATGTGGTGGACCGTTGTGCAACGGACGGATGTGGCATACTGGTCGACATGTTTGTATCGTGTGGGCAGTCCTGTGCCAGGGCTCGCCAGTGTGGGCAGGTGTTTTGTAAGGTCTCGAGGACAGGAAGGCCCTCAGACGGTACTTACTCCAACCTCGTCAATTCCTTTTTCTCCACCTTTCCTCTTTTTGCCATCTCCAGCAAACATCTGCTATACCTACGAAGCCCCCCAAAAAGAACAAAATCGCCCTAAAATAGAATTTCTAAATAATATCGCTTTGGCGGAATCTTTTAACACTATTAATAATGATTAAGCTTTTAGAAATTGAATTCCTTTATTACTCTCTGAAATCGTGTTACTGTCAAATGATGCTGTCTACATATTCACCATGGCATTACTTTCTAAATACAAATTCAGTTCTCGGGCGACACGAATATATGAAACACTAAAATAAAAATATATTCTGTGAACGTTATCAAAATTGAATTTTAAAGCTTAAAATAAAAAAAATAAAAAATAACTAAATAAATTTAATATATTATCAATGCACATTAAATGACTTAAAATAAAAGTAATAACAAAAAATCTTTAATATCCTACTTAAAATGCGAATTAAGAAACCAATGGTCAGTATGCTGTTGAAAATAATGTGCAGTAGAATGCCTAAATAAACTCATTTTAGTCAGTGGTCAAAATTTTAAGAAAAATATAGGCTTGAAAGAAACCTAAAGCACTCACAATAAAAACAATATATAAAACTGACTGAATCTAATTATGTAAACTAATATATAAGTTCGTTAATAGAGACCATGAGAGAGGCAGGCGGTGGGAGGCGGTAGAGGTAGAAGCTATTTCGTATTTGTACGTACTTAAATGACAGGATATTAGTATTATGCGTAAAAAAAAAAAAAAAAATAAAATAAATAAATAAAATAAAAAATCAGTTCCACAATAGGCCATAGAGCTTCATGAGATAACACATACTATGCATGACCTGTGACACACTAAAAAAGGTGATATTCAGCACAACCTTTTGACTGCTTGATTTTTTTTAAATTAAAGAATTCTGATTAAGTACCATTAATTGATTACAAAAAGGAAAAAAAACCGCTTTACTGTGAGTATTAAACATAAATCTAAGATGTAGTACCATAGTTACTTGATCACCGTGCCACCTTGATTAAAGGAATGCAGTATGCGAAATTCATTTTTCCTTCATTTTTTGACGACAGCATTTCGCGATTAGTTTTTTCAGTACATAAAATTTGGATGTCAGCTATTTCCTTAGTCCTACCTGCACTCCTTGCCTCCTTCGTTTGTCGCCGGTCTTTCCCAGCAATGATGGGCAGGAATGATCCCGACGCAGAAGATAATCTTACGTCCGGGGAAGAAGAGGGGGTCGGGCCGTGTCGTGCACTCTCTCGGCGAAAAGCCGACACAGGAATCACAGCTATTTGAGAAGAAAGTGAAAGGCGAGGTACCATTCTGTGTGACACATTGACGAAAACTGCACTCGCTTGTCTACGCACGAGAATGGATTTGACTACAATTACCCACCCTCGAAACTGCGTCGTTCCTGAAATATACATGGTTCATCTTCCCTAGGGGTGAATTTCTGGTGACCTTCAGTACTAAGCGTTAATGTCAAATGAATTTGATTATTTAGGCTTTCCACTCTTATTTCACCAAAATGTATTATTTATATGGATGTTATGCTCAAAACCTCTATCAATCCTAAATCTGTTTTTAACAGAAAAAAACCATGGATCGGAATGGCAATGGGAGTGATTCTTGGTGCCTTCATTGGCATTAAATTAAATAAATTAAATGGAAAAAAGTTCCTCTTAATGAACAGCAGGTGGGATAGAGAGTGCAGAGCACCCACAAAAAGAAAAAAACCCAAGGAGTAAACTTTTGGGGATCTCTCTCTCTCTTCGTCAGTGAGGAGTTACTACATTTTTCTTTTTGTGTGAGCACTGCACTCTCTATCCCACCGGTTCTTCATTACTAAATATCGCAGCCGCGAGTGGTTCATTTTCTATATATATATATACATATAAACAACCGAATTGGCTAAATAGTATTAAAACCAACAAGAAACATTGTGCTTAACTTAGAAAGGACAAATAACAAATAATAAAGGCTTCTTTCGGTATGACCTTCATCACTCTTCTACAGGAAATCACAAACTAAAATGAAGTAATAAGTCCACTCCGTTTTTAGAAATATTTATAGTTTATTATAAATGATTTAAAGACCGAGAAACCAATCCCTCACGAAACGAACACGTAAGGGGTTTAAAGAGGCGATCGTGATCTCCGTGCAATACTCGCTACAATAAATTACGTGAAGGAAATCACTGAGATGAAATGTCACAATAATAGATCAATGACAGCCCCTTGGGGGAACAGTAAAGGTTAAGGCTGGACGGAATGAAGGGCTCAGCTCAGGTCGGACAATCGGGATCGGGGGTTACGAGATGCCAGGAAAACTAACATGGCTAAATCGAAGGGGCCATGGCAGAAAACCCCTTAATGATGGGGCTTCTGGCCTAGATCTATCGGATCTCGCCTCAAAACAAAGTAGTAATTCCAGATGAGAAAGGAGAGAATTCTTCTGCTGGATCCTTACGAAAGCTCCATTAAGGGGAGCAAAGAGGAAGGCCAATTTTTAGAGGAAGGAACAAAAGAACCCCTTTAGCTAAATGGTTTATAACAAAATAACTGGCCTACTTTATTGACGCCCCTACACAGAACTGACAACCGATAACTCAAAATATTTCAATCATTATTATGACAAATGCACCCCATTTTCCAAATTGCTCCGAGCAGTCAATGAATTTGCCAAATTCATAACTTACTCAAGGCCAATTTCTTCATACTCCCTAACTCACCCTATCCCATTCCAAGATAGCAACATCATTGATGCCATATTTATTTACCTTTTCTTTCTCCGGGTTAGACCGTGTCAAGGTTAGACGGTCTAACCCGGAAGAAGAGGTAAATACATCTGACGACCGTCGAAGCCTACGTGAACATCTGAAGCCATATTATCAAAAATGCCACTTATTTCATTAAATATCCTGAGTTATTTATTTATATAATTTTTTATTTCATTTACAATATTAAAATAAGAATTTATACATTCCTGAATATTGTAAATAAACACACTAAAATAATTATGTAGTTATACTAAAAAGCGAGTACCTTTTTTTCTTTTAAACTGGAGGNCCCTAATCTCTCTTGTAAGACTTGTAATAATGTATGCAAGACAATATAACCTCAATTATAATTAGTTATTTAGAGAACTTCTGTGAATATCAATTGGCAGTTTTATGCAATTTTTGTATCTAACAAATTCCATGACCGCCGTAGAGAATATGTTGCAATGATAGTAAAAATAATCATTATATAATAATAACAATAGTAATAAACAATAATAATAGAAACAATAACAGGAAGAATTGGAAAATTTCTGAGTACTATTTAGATTTTTACGAGTCCTGTAAACTAAAATATGCATCACACGCTGTAGCCACTACGTAAACTCAGCTAATTTCATTTTAGCTCGAGAGTTTGTTTAAGCTAACTAATGAGTGAAAATTAAGTTGGTGGGGTTGATCCGTACAGTTGCTATCTTAAACTTTTTTTTTATATATGATTTTCTTTAAAATAATATACAAGTTTCTCTTAACCTTCCTTGTTACATACTTTACGTCTTTGCTATATTTTCTTAAAAAATATGTATAAATAAATTTAAACATACATAAGGACGTATTGTAAATCTACATAAAAAGTATATAGTAAAGAAAATATTCACATATATTTTGTCCTATAATTTTTTAACAGTTAGCTTAGAGAAGAAATTGAAGATTTTCCTATATGGTTCTCTACTAATTCACTCTTGTTTTGACAGTAGGAAATAACTCGGCTACAAAAAATTACATTTAATCTTTACAATTTATAAAACTATGAACTAGCCATTTTTGTTTCTCCTAAAACCTGTTAATAAATTCTTCAAAAGCCCTGATAAGGAACTAATATAGCTGAAGGTATTTCTTCCCTTGATCTGCTCTAAGCTATCTTGTTCTTAATTTAACCTTCCATTTCAAATATAAGCAGTTTGTAGTAACCATATCAAACAATAAAAGTCTAATCCTTCGAAGCTGAATTAGCCAAAGGAACAACCACAATTTCTTAATGAAGTTAAGTTGAGTTTCTTAATGTTGGTTTGAGTCCAACGTAGGGCAGACTCTGAGAAAGGAATAAAAGTTTCTTCTTTACAATATTTACAGGAGTCAAAACAAAAAATATTTACGAATAAATATTTTCTGTGATTTACCTTTTGCTTTTATTATAAATTTATAAAATAGGATACTTTAGGAGTCAAAAAAGAATTTAAATAAAATAAAAACAATTTAGAGAAATCAGCATAACCAAATTCGTTCTTTAGCATTTCCAAGCAAAACGTACAATACGCAAAAAATTTTAAAATAATACATTCTCTTACAGAGTATAAAACCAAGTCATGGCATGAGATGAATCTAAAAGTCTCTAAGGATTCGGAACAAACATATCAGAGTGTTCTATGTAGTACACCCATGGATCATTTCGCCAAGTACAATAAAGACCCTAGACACAATTATTATTTTGAAATTTACGAAATTTTCAATTAGGAATATTATGAATAACTAAAAGCAAAGATTTTATACTAAAATGAATTTTGATTTTGCTTAAGTTTTGGTTTTATGCAAATAAAAGTATTGTAAATAAACTTTGATTAAGCTACATTATGGCGGACTAATATCGGCAAATTTCAGATTATGTTTTTTTTAGAAATGAGAAAACGTTTAGGGACTGAATATTCAATTCCCTAAGCTGGTCATTGTTTCTTGGTCATACAAGGAAAACTCTCCACAAAGATAAAATGGACATTTCCTCTCAAGGCCAGCCCTGTCAAAGATCTTTGGAAATCCTCAGTGGGAACAGTCCGGTCCGTGGGGCCGCCCGACTGTGAAATGGACAATTAAATTAGAAGAGCTGTTCCAGTCCCCGATGATTTTCCGCTTCTCCCTTTGTTCTAGACATGCACGAGCAGATCGTCAACAGCGCGCTGGAGCAGATCTCCCGGGGACCGATCGGCACACTTCGCCTGGAGAGGACCGACTTCCTAGGCCTACCACCGTCCCGTGACAGTACGAGCTCTTGTCGTAGTGTCCTTCACCCAGGAGCTGCGCAAATCAAACAGATTTCCAGCATTTCATTAAAGATGGACATGGAGAAGGGATAACAGGGCAGGAGCAGATCTCCCGGGGACCGATCGGCACACTTCGATTGAAGAGGACCGACTTCCGAGGTCTACCACTGTCCCGTGACAGTACGAGATCTTGTCGTAGTGTCCTTCACCCAGGAACTGCGCAAATCACACAGATTTCCATCGTTTCATTAAAGATGGGCATGGATAAGAGATACTAGCGCTGGAGCAGATCTCCCTGGGCTTTCTCAATCATCCATAAACCCTTTTATTTCGCACTACCTTATTTTCCAAAACCCTCTTGATAAACGTGGTAAGTCCCCCTCCACTTCGGCGAATACCTCTTTGTCTGCTCTCCGACCAAACACTACTCCCTCCCTGACATTCCTCTGCCCAACTCTCACCCAGATTGTCCAAATCTTCTATTCGTCCTCGCCGGTTCCCATAACGAGAGGAGCCGGGGGACGCCAATGAGCAAGTGAAAGCAAACTTCCGATCCCCGCCGCCAGATAGCGGGACATCTGAATAAACCAAGCCACGGCACTGGATTTACATATAAGAATGAACTAATAATATTTAGACTCTCCGACCCCCTTACCACTTTCTCCTTCGTCCATCATGACTACTGCAATCATCTTGTCAAGAGAGTATATTTTCACTGCTAAGCAATGAATTAATATTTATTTATGTTATAAGAAAATAAATAAAGATAAATAATATAAATGGGGACGAACATTTTTTCTTTCATTTTCTCAAGGTTATTAAATAACAAAGAAATTACTAAAATATAAAGTAGGAATTGAATTGGCTCTTGCCCTAATCTCTCTTGTAAGACTTGTAATAATGTATGCAAGACAATATAACCTCAATTATAATTAGTTATTTAGAGAACTTCTGTGAATATCAATTGGATCTTCAAATTAGATGACCATGTGACCAGTTGCCAATATTACATAAATATACTAAAAAAGGCTATAATAATAAGATTTGTTATGGGAGGCTGAAATTATTAAAAAAGATTAATTTCATATTGGCTGTTTTAGTGTTTCTTCAAAGGCATAAAGGATGGCATAAAGGATAATGGCTGTGGTGATGGGAGATGCTGTGACTGATCACGAATCGCATGGCGGCATCGAGATGTACGGCGCTAAATGCAGCCGGCAATGGCCTGCAGACCGTTACACTTAATGGTGCCCATACCACCCCCCCGGTGAGGGCGCATATGGGTTTAGTGTGTTTAGACTGATTGTCTGCTCACCATTGCTAGTAGTAGAAGTACCCAAAAATCAGGATTAGCAGTGTCTTGACTTCCCCGTCAATAACAGTCCAAGTGAAGCTCAGAAGGGGACAAGAATCTCTCTAAATGTTAAAAACTCTTGAGTTTTCCAACGGACAACCCTCGTCTCCATAAATGTTAATAGCAGGAGGCAACTTTAGAAAAATCTAACACATCTTCAGATTTCTATTAAGGAGAATTTGAAAGTTTGTATTGTTCAAAATTGTTTATATTATTCAAAATATGATCTGTCTCACATTACTTGTTAGAAAACAAAATGTCAAAAAATAAATAACATTATACTTATTTATTGGCTAACTAGTTTCGCGTTCTAAACGTCTCTTCAGGAGTCTAAAATATATTACACAATAGGTTTATAACGATAAACCTTCCGCTTCGAAAGCTACTTCAAGACTAAGTAGACTAAGTATAGCTTTCGAAGAGGAATGTTCACGGCTGAAAATTGAAGAGGCAACTAAGAACGCGAAACTAATCGGGCAAATAATTAAGTACTACTAGAATTATTATAATTTATTTTTGACATTTCGTCATTCATCAAAATGTATAGGTATAACATATACATATATGTGTGCGCGCGCGCGCGCGCGTGTGTGTGTGTGTGTGTGTGTGTGTGTGTGTGTGTGTGTGTGTGTGTGTGTGTGTGTGTGTGTGGTGTGTGCGTGTGCGCGTGCGCGTGTGCGTGTGCGCGCGCGCGCGCGTGTGTGTGTGTGTGTGTGTGTGTGTGTGTGTGTGTGTGTGTGTGTGTGTGTGTGTGTGTGTGTGTGTGTGTGTGTGTGTGTGTGTGTGTGTGTGTGTGTGTGTGTGTGTGTGTGTGTGTGTGTGACGTGTTCTATAGTTTGTAGTTTTTAAAACCAAGTATTCAAATTCGGTATTTATGGTTGAGTTATTTAATGGCTTGAATCGGCTATGATATTGGGGGGGGGTTGCTGAGAAACCATTTGAAAAATCATCAATATCTTCTTTACCGTTAGTTATTCTAGTTCTAAAATATATAAATTGTAAGATATAATTTCAAAACACATACAATATATAAGATTTTTTATTTGATGTTCCTACCTCAATTGTGGGTGGAAGGTTATGCTTGCCTAGAGAGGACGAAGGCTGGCGTTCGATGGGAGGTCCCTCCCATATAGGGTCAGGGCATCGTGGTGGAGTTCCGTTAGCAACTCACCACTGAGGTAGCTAACCTAAGTGGATGTATCTCTAATGACGTCACAACACACACGGAGAATAGACTTGAAGTAAGACAGGACACTAATCTTAAGAATTTGTCTTGTCATTGTAATACATGAGAGGAGCTGAAATTGCTGGGTTTGATTTTATTAAGAACACCACATGATAGTTATCCAATTAATGGAAAATCCTTAAATTACAGTTAAAGTTACAAGCCATTCACTCCTATTTTTTAGGGAGATCTATCCTATAATTCTATAGCAAGGATAGCGTTAAAGTATCTACTCCGTAAAAATGTATTAATTTTTAAACTAATATTATTTATTATTATAATACCAATCGATTCGTTTCTCTAACAATTTTTCATCCCTAGTGACTTATCCTTCAAAATCTTAATATTCATCGTTGTTATTAGCGTCAGGAAATATATGTATGGAATAAAATAGGTTTATACTGTAATTTTATAACATTAAAATAATACATATCAATAATGATATATAAGAATGTAATTTCGGGCATTAGGCGGGCTATCTTATTTTATAATATAGAAACCAAATTCGGTGTTCAGGCTTTTCATTGCGAACCGTTGAAATAACTTATTTTTAATTGAAATCGGATGAGGAAAAGGGCAGAGGATAGAGAGAGACCAAAATTTATAATCTTAATATCTTCGTTATTGTTTGAGTTGAAATCGATCTTGATTTACGGAACATATTTTTAAGGAACATACATATTAATGCTATGACGACTATGTTCTCTAATATTTTTGCGCAAAATGATTTTTAAGGGACTAATTTACAAATGTTATTGCAATGGTGTTGCCGAAACACGGGCAGGCCAGTCAAGTGCAAACTTTAGTGGTCATACCTTTTACGCTCATTCTTATCTCTGGCTTGTAAATAAAATTTCGTTATTTGCTCTTATTTATAATTTTCTTTTGTGAAATCAACTGATATTGTGCAGCTCAAGCATGCCGGTCTCTTCTTAATAAATTTTAAAAACTGCGGATACAAATGTGAATTTGTACAAAATAAATTTTATTAGATGATTTTAGTTGGGGTTCGGTCAAGGTAGATAAAAAAAAATACAAATTAAAAAAAAAGTATATTTTTTTAAAAAGATTATCTGCCAATTTTTCGTGTCAGCCATCTTCAGGGCTGTCTATCATGAAGACGAGAGAGAACGTTCTGTACCTAAGTTCACATTTCCATGCCTGGGATGGAATTTTTGGATCTACCTTGACCGAATCCCAACTAAAATCATCTAATAATAATATCACGGTCAAAAAACTCTCCTTTTAAAAGAAAATTTTTTTCCGCCATTTTCCCATACAGAAAAGTGATAACACTTGTTTCATGGCAACATTACATTTTTGTAGAACTTCATGAATTGGTAAGCGATGCAGTAGATTTGCCAAATTGACTTATTCATAATTACATAAACAATTTTTAACCTCCTCGCATATTGTATCATTATACGTAAACTCTTAATGTCAATTTGAGGAGGCTGATTTTGTCGAGGGAAGCTCGCTAAAACGTGAACTGCTGAGATAGGCGGCCACTGAACTCGCTCCAACCTGCACAAGCTGCAGAGTTTCGCTAAGGTCACATTACCATCTCTCGCATTTCCAGAGATTACTCCTCCCTTGCTCCTGTATTTGTCTCTTTGCTACAACAGTAGTTAGGCCCTCAGGAAAGCTCTCCGGACGACTGGATTCCTCGGGGGGTCTTAATGGCCTCTGGAAAGGGGCCATTTCCATGCAAAGCCCTCGGAAGAGCTCGCGACCACTCTCCGGACTGTGGGGAGACCATAAAACTGTTGAAGAACGCAAGGGAAAAACAACAAACTCACAACAACTACTTATGGAGCAACAATTTGACCGTGGCAAGTACAATTCATTGTTCAAGTCCAGACAAAGTAGACATCTCAATATGCATTCCGTTTAAACCTTCTTTTAATTTATTTCCTCTTTATAAAGCCCAGCAAAAAAAAAAAAAAAAAAAAAAAAAAAAAAAAAAAAAAAAAAAAAAAAAAAAAAAAAAAAA
>KZ807399.1:177085-189033 GCA_000696205.2 Oncopeltus fasciatus
CTTGCGACCTCTCCACATATATATATTTTTTATAAGTAATTGAATGTAATAAATAAAGATTTATTTTAAAAAATTATCTATTTCAGTGAGTAATTAATATAATAAATTATCTAATGTTTTAAAAAATCTTGCATAAATTCCTGGTTTTGTTTCTTCATTTTATAATTTGTGAACGCCGCGTATATATATATATAGACCATATTTTTAGATTCTTTTGAGTAGGTTCAATACAGATCTGAATAAAGATTTTGAATAGTGGCATATCGGCACCAACTAAATAGCTTGATATTGATAGCTTGATTTATCCAACGGAGATCTGCTACGAGAAACAAGAAATATGAAATTAAAAGTTATTTAATTTCATGACCTAACCACCATGACCCTAACTAGTTGAAAGGAAGGCTAATACCAAAAACTACTACATAACTAAAGAAAAATTAGCGCAGTCATACATCCAAGTGATGTCAGGAAACTATACTTCTCTCTCTTACAAGCACTGTACTCTGCTAGGTTACTAAGGAAATTCTAAGTGCGAAGAGGTCATGAAGGACGGTCCACATCAACAAAACGGATGGATGTTTTTGTGAGAGAAAAACAGAAGATTCATTGAGCGGGAAGAGGAGCTCTTCTAGCTCACAACAAAGTCTCAGTTCAGAACTAGCTCTCAGCTACTATATTGCAGTTCCTCGGGATGGGTACTCTTTGATGACGTTTCGGTGGGGGAACACTTCACGGAGCCGGAGACTCCCACTCCTCTGAGCTGGAAGAGACCCGTGAACAGTTATTGAAATGATGCCCCCCCCCCCACGTACAAAAGATCTTTTGTACCCCGAACCGACCGAAAAAGAATAAGAGATACCGGCTCTCTGCCGACTATATACTGAGCTCATTTAACATTGTAACATTGCTTCTTTTTGATTTTTTTTTCTTCTTTTTTTATCAGTTCAATTCCTCCTTTTTTATTTGTGTCACGTTTTGTGGTAGTCCTTTAAATTGTACGTTGGAAATATTAGTCACGCTTAATACATGCGTTCCACCTCGTGACAGTTTTTATGCGTCAGGCACATTAAATTATTCAAAGGGGATTTCCTTTCAAAAATAAGCCTTTATTTAGACGTTAAAATTTGTTATTTATAGGGGCTACTTAAACTGTAATATATGACTTTACACTTCAAAACTTTTATAACTATGTGTCACTTATTCAAAAAAATTAAATTTTTATTCATGCCTTTGTATCTAGTGATTTTTCATTTATTATTTGTTTTCATTCTTAGAAAACAGTTCCTAAGACAATTTCATTTGTCATTCCAGTCATTCCATTATATAGTCTTCCAGTCATTCCACTATATAGTCTTTACAGACTTCTCAGACCTTAAACTAGATTATTTAGTAGTACTTGTGGCGAAGAATTTCAGCATATCTTTTTTTTCAAGTAAATAACTACCAACTAGTTATTACTAAAATTATTCCAGTTCAAGATAAGATATTTTATTATTAATTAGGAATTTTTAGTAATATTAATAAATGATTAGAAAAAAAAGATATATATAAATTCTTTGTGTTTTTACATGTTTCCACGGTGGTTATTCAGTAAAGAAGTATGTGGTCAGATATCTGCTCAATTTGGCATTATTTTTATCATCACCCAATAAAGAAT
This sequence comes from Oncopeltus fasciatus, assembly GCA_000696205.2. Lineage (NCBI taxonomy): Eukaryota > Metazoa > Arthropoda > Insecta > Hemiptera > Lygaeidae > Oncopeltus > Oncopeltus fasciatus. Next base: position 178,743 of record KZ807399.1, read on the forward strand.
GGTTCCTAATTAGGTCTGGGTGTTTCGAGGTACACATCAGTTATCCACTTATTAAAAAAAAATAGAAAGATAGAAAGATATAAAAGCTTACTATAAGTTCTAACTTATAAACACAGAAGCTCAGTGCCTTCCACAAGTAATAAGAATACCTTGTCCCTTCCACACTCAAACTTAAATATTTAAATGAAAAAAGTTCTCTTTTATTCATTTGATCAACGGAATGAAAACGGCAAGATATTTTCAATGAAATTTCTTAAATAAGCAGACTTCAGACGGATCATATGGCCATTACAGTAGTAACTTTTTTCCCTATAAAGGTGATTTTTTTTGGACGCGCCAATCCTTGAACTGAGAATGACGGTAAGCCCAGTGAAATGGTCATTACGCCTAGTTGTTTATAATTTGACTTGCTAGAACCAATGAACGACGAAATGTGTTATTGAATTGTTATGTGATATGTAAGTTAGAATTGTGTTTAACTTACATGATGGTTACTGGTCCTAATGGTGGCTCTTAAGCAGCCAAAACTACTCGAACATATATTAAAAAAGTATATATTTTATGACAGTCATGTGAGAGTATTCTTTATTTTAGTGAGAGCTCTTAAGGATTAAATAGAATAATTATTTGACTGTACTTACAAGGAAAAGGAAGATCTAACGGTGAAATGTTTTAATCTTAGTCACGTAAGACACATTTTCTTTACATTTCCCATTTTATATATATATATATATGTTCCCCACAACATTAAATCTCTTAAGTGCACATTGGTGTTCATTGTAAATTTAAAAACATTTTTCATTTTATGAACAAAAATATCATATAAAATGCTTGTACTTTATTTGTAAGTTCGAATCGAATATTTGGTGCCTCCACCAGTTTTCTCGTAGAACTCTTAATTTATCCAGAAATATTTAAATTTTTCAACTAGAATTCTAATAATCTATATATATAAAATAGGATGTGTGTATGTATGGAACGTATGGACTTTAAAACGGCTGGGCCGATTTTGATGAAATTTTCAGGGATCCTCAGAATATTCAGGCGGGTGGCACTGTGAAGTCTGATTTTTGATTTTCGGTCTGCGGGTGGAGGGGCATGGCAAAATCAAATTTTCATTTCCAATTTGCCTTAAATACATGTGTTTCTTTTTTGATTGAGCCCATATCTACTCCATTATGTAAATTATTCTGTAAAAAACTAAATGATAGGTATTCCATGAATTTTTATTTGAAGGGCGTAAATTTCGTTAAAAGATCTATTTAAATCGTGTGATAATACAACACTAATGTTTGGCCAGCAACGACCCCAAAAAAAAAAAAAAAAAATTGCAAAACGAAGTTAGCTGGGTCCTCTAGTCGCAAATAAAACTCCAAAGAATATAACATAGTTCTACAAATGACCAAAATATCTGGTAAAAGAAATTCAATCACAATTATTTTAAATAGTGTAAATCTCTTTTAAATAAAAAAAATATATTCGCAATGAGCAAATGCCTAAGAAGAAACAGATGTGATTCGTTCTCTAAGTTCAGTTGGAGAATGTAAAAGCTCTCATGCCCTTCAAAGCCCACATGAATTTCTACTTGTAAGTTTAAGTCCCCACAAATTCCTGGAGTAGAAGGAGGTCTGGTAGGGCAAAAGGAAGAGAGGACACGTAGGACGAGGGCCAAGGACGTCTGGAGAAACTCGAGGACTGGTTCCAGTGCAGTCCAGTGTCCAGCTTGCGACCTCTCCACCCCTCCAGGAAACATGGCTTCGGCTCTACACATGGAAAACTAGCCGGCTAGAGGTCTACTTACGCGGTCTTAGTTCAAGCCCACGATAGTTTATACGATCCATGGATCGATTCAGAAGACCTAAGGACTCTTATAACTCTGTATATCTCTTGTCTCCTTAGAATAAAAACTTGGCAGTAAATCTTCTAAGATTTTGCAATACCGGTATATATAACTGTTGGGTATCTATCTTAATGCTTGTTGGGTAGTTACTTAATATATATTGTGTTGGCATCGGGTAATAACAACCCAACAATCTAGCCCCCCCCCCCCCCAAAAAAAAACAACACCCAAAAGCATGAAATCCATATTAAAAACAATTAATTTAGATAGCGTTTATCTCAATTGATATGCATCCGTATTTGGAACAAATATTTGGGTTTCATCTTTTTAGCCGTTGTCTTTTTAGATAAGCTCATTTTATATATGAATAAAAAATAATTTATTTTCGAAAATAAATTCTCAAAGATGATTAACGTCTTAAGATTTGCGTGGGTAATGAAGTAAGAATACAAAGAAAAAAAATCCATCTAATCTAGACATATTTAAAAATATCAGTAAAAAAAAAAAAAAAAAAAAAAAAAGCTGCGTTATCTTGACGAATTTTCCATATTTTATAAAGAAATGATATAGATAAGAGTAAATGAGGAATATTAATTTAATAGCCGGAGAAAACAAAAGAGCTTAATACGAAAGGCCATTCAAGTTTGCTCTAGGCTGGACGGGATGAATCGCAGTTACATTTTTAAATTTCATCCTTAATAAGGCTTTTCGTAAAAATTGTATAGAGAAAAACATTAGAAGTCTATTTTCAATTACAATTTTGGGGTTTTGAATTTTATTCTTTATTTGACCCCCTTCTCTCGATTTCAACCAAAATTAAACGCATATAAGGACTTGTTATAAAAAGTCTAAATATTTAAAAAAGGAAAAGATCTTGCTCAACAATCAAAGTCACTGATTGATAGTTCTTCATCTGAGTTTTTGGAAACATGTAGAATATAAATGTCAAAATTTTACTCCTCTTTTTTATATACATTTTTTCGCAAAGCAAATAATAACGAAAATCTTAAAATTTTGAGACCTGAATCTCTTCTTCCTCAACTGAATTCAGCCATTAACAAAATCCTGTAATGATTTGCTGGATGAAGCTTAAATACCGCATTTTATCTAATTATTTTTAAAATTTCGACCACTAGAAAACCATTTCTTTAGCTCTCCAAGGTAAGTAGGTTGAAGATCCGTTAATTTTTTTTTCCAAATTCGTTAGAAGTACATTTTGTCAACTTGAATAGTATGATTTCTTGTAAAATATGTTAAATTGGTCTAAAATAGTTTATATTTTTTTTTTTTTATGAATTTAAAAAAGTGAATTGTTTTGACCAATGCGTGAGTATGTTTTATTTAATTATTTAAAAAAAACACAAAAAAACCTAAGTGATAAGAGTAAATGGAACCCATTTAGAGAAAGAGCGAATTTTTAAAAACCTTTCTTTTTTTTTTTTTTTTTTTTTGGAGGTCTTGTTTAGTACATAAAACTCATAAACGGTAAAAATTATTCATCTTATTTTAATGGAGCGACTAAATTGAACCGTGAGTGCCATATTATTGGGCAACAGATTGGAGTTCTCTCTTATTCTAGGTGGATAGCTCATTAGTAAGAGGAGAGCTATAGACGAGGAATGTGGAAATCGTGGCTCCATCTCTCGGGACATTGGTAATTCCGAGTTTACAGGAATAGGCAGATTGGATTGCCAGAGTGACATAGCTCCAGGGGGAGGGGGGGGGGATAGGGCCAAGTCCTCAACCGACAAAAACTGGGGGGATCTCACCCTCATGCCGAAGGTCCCTTGGTCAAAACTAGCCACGAATAGGAGTCCCGATCGTACGGTATGCACCAGCAGCGGAATATGTATAATAGATTTAAAATAATTATTAAAATAATAATAGTTTACATAATGCAATTCAATATAGAGTAGGAGTCAAGAAATATAAATTTAATTCATTAGCAATTCATCAGTCTTATATATGTGCTTTACTAAAAGTTCTATAATAATAATTTGTAAAAAGATATAAGTTATATAAAAAAAAAACTTTTGTGTAGTTATAACTGATGACAAAGCAAGAGGTGGATCCTCAGTTTTTTTTTAATAGTTAGTGTATTAAGCTGAAGGAATCCGTATGACACTGCAGGCTATCCAGTGCCATGGATTTTTAGAATAGGGTGGCTACCGCTAGATAGCACCTCCCTCCAGTCTCATAGGAGATTAGAAAAAAAAAAAAAAAAAAAGGGAAATAGTGTAGACTTACCTGTTATGGTGTTGGAAGCTGTGTCGTCTCCTCCCTTGACGCCTGGATCTCGGCAGCTTCCCCTCGCTCTGTGGGGGAGGGATTGTACGCTCAGCCACCTCCCCACGAAGCTCCCTCAGCCATCGGCTCAAGGCACCTTCCTCCTCCCTGCGGCGAACATCATCATCAAAAACATGTTTAAGGATTAATGTTGAAATTTTATGATAAAATTATTGATTAAAATAAATGCGACAGATAAAAATTTAAAATTTTTCTAAAAAAAATTTGGAGTTCAAACAGTTTTGCTGATTTATACACAACTAGTTACCCTAAGTTTAAATATAATGGTGGCCGTTATAGTTTAAATAAAAATAGTAATCTAAATAAAATAGTAAAAGGAATGTATTAAGATTATCTCTCTACTCCTGATGATGTATTTAGCTAATAAAGAAAATACTTTATATCATACACTGAATGAATGATAACTTATATACAATACGATAGATGCAGAGTATTATAGTAGCCTTAGGAAAAGTTCGCACTAAGAATGTATCTTAGAGTGCGGAGCTCCCCTAAAAATTTAATATATCGAAACCAAATTCGATACTTAGTTTTCCTATTTAAATTAATTAATTTTGATTAAACTCAGATAACAGAGACGAAGGGGTTTTAGAGAAGTATGGGGTTCTAGTTGCCAATATTTGGTTATCGTTTATTGGAGGATTTACGGCGCTTAACTGCTGAGGTTATCAGCGCCCTCCATATTTTATTTATAAAAAAATCAACCTTAAGTTGATCTTGTCACAGGTCCCATCCCGACGAACAGAGACAGACAGAGCCCACTCCGCGGCCCATCATTTTAATAGAATATAAATATTTGGTTATCAATAGTTCTATGAGAAATCTTTATAGATCATAAAAAAATATATTCTTTTAACTTTGACTTAATTAAGTTTTCTATACTTTTATGTACGATTTATTTTTATATCTGTAAGAAACATGTATATTAAAGAATTTAAGTATTGATGTGCAGCATTTGCCGCATAGTTTAGAGCTATCCCTAACGATCTTTCATTTTACTCCCATTGCATTCTCAACTTTTAAGTCTAAGTTAGTAAAAAAAAAAGAAAAAAAAAAAAAAGGATAATTTGCTTAGTTTACGACTACAACTTATCTTGAGTTAAATTTTACACTGAATACAAATCCATCATAGATTTTAATAAGGGTGCTCTTTAGAGCAGACATTCCTTGATGCAATGTTATAATTAATTCTCAAAGCTAAAGGGTATAATATATTCACCAATAAAGGGTCCTCTAAAGAAAAATACACCATTTGAATCGGATGAAGCAATTCTGCACAAGATAGAACAAAACTGTTTCTCAAATCCCTATACATTTGAAATGGATTAAATGGAGAGTTTTTTGACACTAGATATTATTATTAGATTTTTTTTTTTGTTGCTGGGGTTCGGTGAAGGTAGATCCAAAAAAAAAAAAAAATACAAATTTAAAAAAAAATGTATATTTTTTAAATTATCTGCCAACGTTTCGGCTTACATATTCGGCTTAGCCATCTTCAGAGCTATAATGAAGGCGAGAGGGGACTATCTAGTTCTCTGTCATGAAAATGTGATCTTAGGGACAGGACGCCCCCTCTTGCTTTCATGATAGCTCTAATGATGGCTGTCAATGAAAGCCGAAACATTGGCAGATAATTTAAGAAATACACTTTTTTTTTTTACTTTGTATTTTTTTGGACCGACCTTAACCGAACCCCTACAAAAAAACCATACAATTTAAAGTGCATTGTTTATTCTAATTGTCCTGCTCATTTTTTGCATGAAGTTCTAGAATTATTCTAGTGGAACATAAACTAATCTAGTCGTTTCAATACCAATACAAAAATGACATAGTCTGTTGCCCTGTAATGCAATGCTAATATCGAATGATATTCATGGATTTGCGACCTCGCCCAGATATTGTTGACGTCACAAGCTGGCATTCCTTATCGCCCCGCTAGTGACGGACAGCAGGGGTGTTCATGCGGAATTGGTCCTTGGTTGCGTTCAGGCCCCGGGGGCAGTCAGGACAATTTCCATCTGGAATAGGAAAAAGGGGAGCTCACCCCGGTTCACGGACTCGTAGCGACTGCAGTTAGGTTGTGACACCAACCCTGCCTCCATAGAATGCTATCTCGGCATCGGCTGGGCGCATACAAGGTCTCTCACTACCACTTTCTGGAAGTTTTACTTTACCATAAGTAGAGTTTTTGCAAATGTTTAAGAGTTCAAGTACACTGAACCTACACTGACTTTCTTCGCTATGATGCCAATCTGTGGGGGTTGTAAAAGTTTTTTTGCTTATTTTTTTAAAAGATAAATTGACTTCTTAGATGATTTTAGTTGGCGATCGGTCAAGGTAGATCCAAAAAACACAAATTTAAAAAATGTATTTTTTAATAAAGGATTATCTGCCAACGTTTCGGCTTAAATTGCAAGCTATCTTCAGGGCTATTATGAAGATTAGAGAGGACGTCCTGTCCCACAGTTCCCCAGTTGATCCCCCTGTGATCACATTTCCATGAATGATATTAATCTATGGTCAACAAACTCTCCTTTTGATAAATTGACTTATATAGCTTATGCTAGATATTGAGTAATAGTAAGAAATGCGGTTACTCGCAAGCTAAAATTTGTCGGTTCAATTTCTGAATTATTAGTTTCTAAGTTCCCCAAAAGGAGGTGCCCTAACCGCGACGTAATAGGAGCTGAGTTCTGAGGGAAGACTGGTATAAAGATAACGTCCTACTGGATATCCGAAATGAAGGCGAATCCCTGAACTTATGAGACGGGTTGAGAGCAGGACCAGAGAGATTGGCTTATGGAATAAGTACCCATTCGCAAATGATCAGAATTAATACCAGTGCTTAATCGTGTTATTGTCACATAATTTTTATTTTTACGAATGAATCAACGTTTCTGAAATGGTACTTTGATTAAGCATAATTTCCATTATTGACTTAGTCATGGCTTCTTTTTTTTTCTGAGGTTCCCTAATCAATTGTAGATAAAAAAAAAATAGATAGGACTTGCCAGTATCTCTTTAACTTTGAAGAGCAATGCTCCAACAAGACATGCCCAGCACCACGGACAATAACATTATTAACGAACAACACACAATCTGACACCATATTTAGACCGCTACTGTTACTAAAACGAACACACAAACGTAAACGAACAGACGACACACAAACCGACAACAACGCAAAAAGACATAAGACAACATAATCCATAGGAAGACACTAGCACATAAGGAGATTACAACTAATCTCTGTCTCAACCAATACCTGAAATAATGGACTCTGACCCTTATAACTCGCACGTGTGACAGACCTTATCGCCGACAAAGCGACCGTTACAGCTATTCATGGACACATCCGACTAACTCACAGAATACAAACGCAGTTGAATACAGACAGTGACAGTGAACGCATGTATTCGGCCAAGAAGATGGACAATGTCCGAAAGCGCTAGCCAACAGAAGATGGTTTGCAGAAATTAATGAAGACGGATTACAAAAGGTATGATAGTTCTATATTCATTGGTGGTTGAAATAACCTTTTAGATTACTAACCTAGAAAAGTAGTTGCAGAAATATTGGAGGGGGTGGACAGGGGGCGGTGGTCCAATTCTTCGGCTCCCCGCTTTCCTCATACCAATTCACTAAATTTTGATCTAAGTGGAAAACCAAAAAAATACCCCCTACGAAACCCCATCCGGAAGCCCAGCTCAGAGGAAGGCTTGCAGGAGAACAGCAAGAGAGGTAGATTACAGTTTATTCGAAATATGACATTACTCTTTCAGATGTGAATTATAATAAATTTCCACTCGCAATAAGAAAAACATCAATTTAAGGTAAAACACCTAGGGTCCCATCTTAGAAATATATTTTTTTCCTTAATGACATTTTGATTGAAATGTTTTGAACATACTACTACTCACCTTCAGGCTACTTGTAAGACACTACCGTCGTATTGTTGGTTGTCCACTATTTGCTCACTGATTTCGATCCTACACGTCTTTATTATAAAACTATTTCAGATGTTTCATGCCACAATATTTGGCCGACCTTCATGATACTAGTATAATTTTATTTATATTCCTTATGAAGAAATATTCCTTATATTATAATATTTCTTTAATTAATTCCTAATAATTTATGCTTTTTATTAGGTGCAGGAATTTTAAAGTTTTTAATAACAAAGCCTAAAAATAAAAAATAAAATAAAAATACGGCTCTTAGTAGCTTCGTAATTTAATTTAAGGGGTATGTAACGAAATATTAAGAGTAAATGAGTAATTTGATGTTGGATGCCGAAGAGGTTAATGATGAGAAAAGTTACTGTTACATCTGAGGCTGGCTCTAGACAAACAGAGAAAGAGGGACAAAAGGAGAGTTTGTTGACCGTAGATATTATTCTAAGATGATTTTAGTTGGGGTTCGGTCAAGGTAGATCCAAAAAACACAAATTTAAAAAATGTATTTTTTAATAAGGGATTATCATCCAACGTTTCGGCTTACATTGTAAGCCATCTTCAGGGCTATCATGAAGATGAGAGAGGACGTCCTGTCCCTAAGTTCACATTTCCATGACTGAGTGTTGGCGTGTTGAAACGTTGGCAGATAATCCTTTATTAAAAAATACATTTTTTAAATTTGTGTTTTTTGGATCTACCTTGACCTAACCCCAACTAAAATCATCTTAGAGAAAGAGGGAGGTTGAAGTTGCGCTCGTCCCTTCTAATTCTTTCTCCCTCTCACAAATATATTCCTTATATTAAAATTTATAGAACGTAAACATTAGACAACTAAATTTTACAACTATTTTGTTTGATAAGTTTTTTCATAATACTAATAATAAAGAATATATTACTCTATAGGTGATCTACTACTACTACTACTACTACTACTACTATTACTCTATAGGTGATTATTCTATTTAGTCACCCTCTATGCATTCCCTTCCCATTCGATTTAAAATAAAACGGGTCATAATCTTCTGTAGAATCGGAAGCTTGATTTCCTTACAAGAAATTTGCAAAAATCTAAAGTTTCATTTATTCGATTTTTTTTATATTATTATTTAACTAAATAAGTTAATACATTTTTGAGATCATATGCAAATTAACTATCACTGAGTACTCAAAAATGATTCATTACTGCGTTTTTTTTTACACTGTTGCAGGGCTCGGGCCAACTGGTCCCGGGATGAGGCTGCTCCTAACAGATAACTCATGGATAGAGGTGACGTCCTGTAGGAAATTTCAGAACATGCTACTATATAAGTCCGGGGCTTGAACTGTACACGAGTGAGTCATGATATAGTTCACAGCTTGCTGCACGCTAGTATCAGGAGTAATAACAGGCTGGGAGAGCTGTTACCGGTGAGTCACTGTGCTTCACTGCATCACGTTACTCCTCCTCTCGTGGCTGGCTTTATTTTTCCGGCTGTATAAAAAAACTGAACAATTACTCTTAAGTCTTCAAAACAAAGTACAGGCATAATTTCTTTTATACTAATAAGTAGTTGAATATTGAGTATTTTTAATACTACTGATTTATTAGCCAAGAAAAGTTTTAAAATTAAGCTGCAATATTTGTGAAATTCCATAAAAATTTGTTTAATCAAAAGCATCAAAAAATGTATATCTCGCTTTGATAAAAATAATCTAATTTTAAATAAATTAATTTGAAATTTATGACACTCAACAATTCATTTTAAAAATATTATTTGGGGCGCCGGGATAGCTCATGAAATCCGTTCGGGTATCACAATCCTGACGCCGCGGGTTCAACTCCCGCTCAGGCCAATCTTTTATTTATAATTAAAAGCTTGTCCTGAGCCATGGGTCGTGGCGAGAATGGGATGGCAACCTGTAGATAGCCCCTTCCTCCATGACCCTAAGTAGTTGAATGGAAGGCTAACACTTAAATAAATAAATAAATTATTTTTCTTCCAGATAATACTTATCTCTCTCCCATGGTTGAATTCTATGTAATATACTCATTAATGTTCTATTAGATTTCTATTTTAGTACTTTTGTCAAAACAAGTTCAAAATATATTAATTGAGGACACTTATCTATTTGACGATAGATAATAAATAATTAATATTATTATAATAAGTAATAATAATATTATTATAATAGTAATAGTAATAATAAA
>KZ807399.1:205385-225118 GCA_000696205.2 Oncopeltus fasciatus
AACTTAAGGAGTATAAATATTGTCTGTAAGAGAGGACTCATCGACCTTAGGCAATAAAATCTCTCTCTCTCTCTCTCTCTCTCTCTCTCTATATATATATATATATATATATATATATATATAATTGCGATTATTATTATTAGGCAAAATAGAAGACGATAAGCAATTAGTAGAGAATTTGTTGGGGATCGGTCTCTACTTATTCTCTTCTAATAATCTCTACGCCCCAAAACACTCCATTTGGATCATAAGCAATATTCTTTGAGCTCTTCTTGTTCTTCAGATAAGCTTTCATTCCATCGGAAAAAGCCTTGTGCTCATCCGACCATTTTGGTTTGTGATGTCTTCACTTTGGTAGTTCAGATAAAGGTGTCTCTTTCTAGAATGTCAGCTGGACTTAAGTTTGCATTATTTAGAACCTTTAACGTTTCACTTAGTCGAGGTGAAGGAAGTTGTGGAATATATATACGTATATGATGGGGTAACATTTGTAGCGTTAGGGAGAATCGAAATAAATTTCAAAAGTAATGCACCGACGGGTACATATCTCTCTGCGAGGGAAATCAGCTGAAAGGACGTGAGCGTATTGGAGGAAGGTGTGCTGGCAGCAGCTTCCGTAAAGGTAAAGTTCGCTGGGCATTGTCTCTGGTTGAAAGGCCGCGCCAATGTTCCCTTCATAGATTCCCCCCCACAATGGTCTTTTGTTGCGCTCCTCACTCATACCCTGCCCTGCACAATACCCCTTAATTGTATTGGCCGTAATACCTCAGCCGTGGACGAAAATACCTTACCAGACCAGAGGAATCTGTGATCTACTGGATAACCTCACTTCACGACAGACAACAAATCCATCGTCATCAGAGGAAGGAAGAGGGCGGAAATTATACTGACCCCTTTAGTCCTACTTTTATATGTTTCATATTTTATAAATTGACAAATTTAAAATGTACAAAAAAAGGCATATTCGCATCCTCACCGATTCAACATCGAGTATACTAATCTGGTTCAATTTTCTTAATGAAATTGGCAAGGAGTTTTTAAATGAAAAACGAAAGGCAAAGTGTCTGAGCGATACCGGAGTAGTAGAAGGGAAGTCCCTGCAATATATATATATANGAGAGAGAGAGAGAGAGAGAGAGAGGGTATGAGGGGGGAGGGTGAAAGGGTGAGGGGGAGAGAGAGCGAATGAGAGAGAGAGAGGTAGAGAGAGAGAGAGAGAGAGAGAGAGAGAGAGAGAGAGAGAAGTAGAAAATAAATAAAAAACTGAACATGAAATTCACCAGTTCTGTGAATTTTTTCCCGTACATTGATTAAAATAAGAATGAAGAAAAAATATTTATAAGAAAATAGAGTGCAATGAAAATAATCGATTTTGGGCCACAGGTTTTATGCAGTATTAATTTTTTTTTCTAATGTCCCTGCCACATAAAATGCATATTCAAATCCTCACTGTTTGTCTGTATCGAGCTCTTGCATACGCAATTTTGAAAATAATTACTGTATTCCATATACATGCTGACTATTCGGCATTTATTAACTAATTATTAGTGTCCCAAAAAGAACACAAAACAAAATATTTGTAAAATGTAATGCGATAATATTTATTTTCTATGACTTGAAAAAAAACAAAAAAAACCAACAAAAAAAACCCATCTTAATAAAGATATTTATGAATGTAATTTCGAGTATTTATTTACTAAATTCAGTATTTAGGCTCCTCGTTGAAAAACAATGATAGTATTCTAAGCTATTCATTCATTTAGTTGAAATGGGATGAAGAAAGAAGGAAGGGGGATGTTGAGGGTGACCAAAATTGATAATCGTAACTTCTTCGGTGATATAATAGATTGGAAAGGCTTTGTAAAATATAATAATTTAAATTTTCTAAAATTTATCTTCTATGAAATTTACCATTTCATCTTCCGGGTTGGACCGAGTCAAATTGTTCTTATTTGCCGAGCTTTCGACCGACTTCTATGAAATTTTTAAGAAAAAAAAAATAGTAAAGTTAGAGATTTATAAATGTAACTACGAGGGGTGAGCACTTCCCCCACTCTTCAAACCTAACCAGTTTATAACAAGCTTAGTGGTCATACCTCTAACGCATATTGTTCCGTTCCGTTCGTAAATTAAATTTTGTCGTTTAATATTTTTTTTCATAATTAATTAAACAAAGGAAACCTGTGTGGATCATGCAGCCCCTGCAGGCTGACATAATTTTTTTTTTGTTAGGTTAGAGTATTGAAGAATATTTTAGGGCCTAGTACCAAAAAGTGCTACTCAACGTACTCAATACATGCATGAAAACAAATGTTGAATGTTGAATTACAAAAACTATGTATTTATGCCATTTCTGGTACCCCACTCATATTTATAGGTATGCAGGTATGGCTGCAAAAGTAGAACAACAAGAGATTTTTTAAATATTTTATTTGGATTGCGGCCTCAAATTGAAGGCATTGTAAACTGTTTTCTCACGGGTTTCTCAAAAAGTTATTATTAGCTGCCAAAAATAAATTTTTATTTATTGAAATTATTTCAATTTTTGCTAAACTGAGATTATTTGTTTAGTGTATACGTTAACTTACTTAAAAGCAACGGTTGCTACGTAACTGTAATGTAGTTTAATCCTGCGTTTTGTAAAAAATTATATTAAAATGGGTAAGTATACTTTAAGCCCCTCTTACTTGAAAATGTTTTTGCGCCTATTAAATACAAAGAAGGAAAACTTCAAAAATTCTGACATATTAACGCCACGAAATGTATAATAATTTTCACTTAATTTTCACTTATCCCTTGATTCTTTGCCTAAATTTTGAACTGAAAACTCGATTTGATTATATTATTCTTAGTTTCAATCAACATTGGGAAAACAATATCCAGACAATGAAAAAGTTTATGGAGGCTTGAGTATTTAGAATTTGAAAAATAAGCAAAGTGTTTTTCATTGTTTATAACATGTATTTTGTATGGTATACATATGTTTGGATTAACAATATGAAGGGGTAGAAATGTTATTACCTTTCTTGAGATTTCTTCATTTTGGGTTTGAATAGTATTCACATCCCATAGGAGAAAGCAAGCCCTGACCACTCTCCCTGTCCCAGCTGGCCCTTTCTACCTTGAGGGCCCTCACCAGCAATTGAACACTTTAATAGGCTATTAGGTGTGGATGGGTGGGGGATAATAGGGGTGTCCGTACGGGAAAGACCAGTTTGTTTGTGAGTGCGAGGGGCATCGAGAAGGAAGACGAGAAAGGGCGTCAAGAGGTCTCTCTGTGTGTGTACGTGTGGGGTTGCTTGCCCAGTGTGTGTGTGTGTACGTGTGTGTTGGGCGAGGTGAAACCGACAATTCGGTATGCCCCGAAGAGTGAAGAAGCATCAGAATAATTATACTCGAGAGGGAGATGAGGTACCAGATGATGATAGCACTGGAGGACGGCCCTTTCATAACCATCCCTACGACCAAGAAGGGGAAAGCAGACAGAAATGGATTTGGAATAACTTAATCTTTTAATGAATCCTCATTGAAGAACTGCGCCACTTAAGCTTATATATGCAAGAGCTGCGATGACGGAAGCTTATAAGCTCTTCATTAAAGAATTAAAAGTTTCTAGATAAAGAAAAAAAAATTATATTACTTTAAGTATCTCATTTCAACACACTACGCAGAGAGGCATCATCTTCTCTCTCTCCCCCTCCTTCCCTCTCTCTTCCCTCACTCTCTCTTTATATATATATACAAAAAAAACCTTATAAATACTTATTCCATTAGTATGATGTATTATTTTATTTTCTATTTTCATTTAACTATGTCACTTCTAAAATAGAAGTTCTTGATAATAAGTTTTCTAGCAGATTAACGTAAATGGAGAGAGGTTATGTCATTTTTATATTATATTCGAGTGCTAAACAATTTATTTGGTATAGCTTTTGAGGTCTAAATATTTTTGACAAAGAGGGCTAAATATTCTTGAATTTCTTTTACCCTATGCAATTCTAGGTTCCAAATTCTCATACAGGATTTTTCCGCAAGCATCTTATTTTGATTTTTAAAATAAACATCGATCTCTAATAGCACATGTACGCCGAGGAAGACGTTATTAAGGATATAACTTTTACTGTAGTCTTTTGTTTACAGACTGCCCTAAGCTAGTTTTGGCCCCATAGTGCCAAATCTCTTATTACTTATATGACTTGAAAATAAAATACATTTATACCACTCCTGTATTATTTAGTAAATTATCACAGCCTCAAACAAAAAAATATTTGCAAAATTATTTTGCAGTGATTTTTAACATTTTTTGTGAATTGCACTTTTCATATATTTCATAGAACGTACGAGTTTTGCTAATTTCTGAAATATATCCGAGGGGGATAACAATATAGCCCATGCCGCGGATCACTGAGTATGTGGCTCTCGTGGCCAGGGTACGAAATAGGTTAAACTAATATTATTTAAATTGTATTATTATAAACACTAATGCCTAACGATGGGAGGAAATTATTACGTTCTGGTGATGGCCATTGGAGGAAAATGTAAACGAAGGAGGACCCATGACATCACAAGAGTACAAGAGAAGACACTAACTAACTAGAACCTACAGACAGAGAAGAGCGAACATATTCTCGAAAACCCCTTTCAAGCACTTCAAGACCTGACAACTGAAGAGGTGGAATCCGAAACAACTGTTGCTCCAATTGTTTCAAATATCTTCTATTGTCGTGTGCAACCTCAAGAACATCAGACTGGTACGTTCCCTTCTAAACGAGAGAGTGAAGCCTCACCGCTAAACTTGCCTTTACTTGCAAGATATCATAAATATCAGAAAAATTGTGCACTCAAGTCTGGAGAGCAGTGCCGGCCTACAGAGCTGTCGAGCCGGGACATCATTCGCTACCCACTACCCACCCAATCCAGGATCAGCCCATCCAAGAAGAACCTCAACCACAACGGCAACCACCTCCCATGAGGTCACTAATGCTTCTTCTCCACCTTCATCAAATTATCTCCACACCTTTTTTCCATTACTTTATAACAGAATTCTGATTTCTCATCTCTCCACTCTTATCCTATTTGTTCACCTTAGTCACCAAACTGACTTTTACTACATTCATGATTCCACATTACAAGAAACCCTTTTCTGGCCTTCTTTGGAACGCTATTGGCATTCAACATACTAAAGAACACAAAAATGTCTTTGATGTCAAAGATTAAGACGTAGTATTACTAAAAGAAACACGAATAACTAAACGCACTATACTACTACACCGGGATAGACCATCCTAACAGACGAGTCTAGGTGGAACTGCATCAACCGCAAATCCCATACCCATCATTTTTTAAACTCCTTCTAATACGCCAATTAAAACAGCTCAATTTTTAATGTACCTCAAAGAACTTGACTCCCGCTTTCTCGTCGGTGTGGACTACAATGCAAAACACTTTCAATGGATTTCGAGAATGACCAACACTCGTGGCCGTGCTCTATACAAAGCAGTTTCTTCACAAAACCTCTCCACAATTAGTCCTTCTTCTTTCACCTATTAGCCCTCCTGATGTCAACCGCCTTCCTGATATCCTATACTTCTTTTTATGCAAAAACCTTACTCCTCTCCACCCTTTAGCTTCCACCCTAAATAAACTTTTTCCGGCTTCAGCCTTGTTCTTTTAATGTTTCTTCTTACACTTATTCCTAAACATTTTTACAATCTCACATTATGGTACAATCGATTGGAATCTGTTTAGATCTCTAACTTACCTTAGATATCTATAGCCACTTGATCTAGGAATTACCCTAATGATCCCTCATGGACTAGGTCATGCTGCAAAGTCCTTTACTAACACACTTTTGCAATGCACATGGAAGGTTAATCTAAAACCAAAGTTTAGTAATTGCTCCTAAGAGTCCCTAAAGCTTATTATACCGAAATATCATTCAAGGGCATTCTTAAAAAAATATAGACATTCTATAGACCACAGTGAATTTTAATCGTCTTTCCCGAATCGTGAAATAAAAATTAGTTGCTTAAGCAATAAAGCCTATCTATCCCTCGAGACTGCTACCTGTAGAATCCTTAAGAACCACGAACCTTCTGCCCGCCTGCGTCGAGATGATAGTTTATTGGTCTTCCCGACAAATAAAAAGCCATTATATTTTACCAGCATATCTAAGAAAAATTGAGTAAATGAGGAGTACTCATTTAGATCCTTCAGACCTGTCCTGTGCAATGGAGACTGAGGAGTTTTTTGATACACTATTGTCTATGTTCTTGCCACTCAAGGCAGTCACGACCCCTGAGGTCAAGTATATTATCTCTCATCTGCACTGCGCGAAGCATCCGGATACGATTTAATCACCACTCACTTGTCACTCCGCAATCTTTCCAAAGATGGCAATTGCATATCTAATCAATATTTCTAACTCCATATTCCGAACAACTCTTCTCACACCTCTGGAAATATTCAGACATGATAGTATTTTTCTATAACCTCCTATACATAGGTTATACACCCATCATTCTCCCGTTCTACCCTAAATAAACTTTAGGTTTAATACCAGTACCTATGTCTATACTTTCCAAGGTCTTAAAAAAAAAATGTTAAAACAAATTACGCCTTCCATTGAGTCCTTGGGTAGTCATTCTAACTACCAAATAAGCTTACGATGTACGAATTTCACTGTTTAGAAGGTGTTTAATTCCTTTCCTTGCAGGACTACATTTGTTTTTCCCTCAAGCGCAAAAAGTACTGTACACGTGTTTTTTTTGTTTTTTTTTATAACTCTTTCCTGACATTCCATTGGCCTTTCTTTTAAGCTCACTTAAGATAAGTATTACTTCCTTGTAATAATTACCTAATCCTTAAGTCATTCTGATATTACCGCTGCTTTAGGGTCTGGCAAGGATAGGATTATTCCGATTACTACGAAGGGAAGAAAGAATCCCATAAGGCAGTGTACTTGGGCCCATTCTATTCATCCTGTACAGTGCTGATATCCCTTCCTAGCCTTATATATCAAACTTATAAATCTCTAGGATTAATTTTTATTTATTTAAGTCTTGAGAGTAAATAACTAACCAATTAACTATAATTTATTTTGGCGTTAAATTATTATTGACCCATAGCCCATAAGAATATTAAGTAAAATAATGTATTTTATTACTTCAAGTCTTCCCTTTTTTTTAACCTGTTAGCCCTTTAACATCTATCACTTTCGACTAAACGTAAGTTCACAGTTTCTAAGGTTAGAGGGAAGGACAACTGCGATATAACTGCAGGTAGAATAAGTTAAGGAGATGCGAATTTATTAACCTGAAGTTCAATTGGACCTAATTGTGAAAGGCAATGAAATACGCCATTGGCAAGAAAAGAACTAAGCTTTAGGTAGAAAGTGAATTGAGGCCAAAAAGACCTAACTCAAATATTTTAAAAAACAAAAACAGCCTGAAAATGATTTTTAAACCGAAGAACACAAAAGTAAAATACTATGAAGAGAGGATTGTCGGGAATTCGGTCATGGTAGTTGAACAATTAAAAACTACCATAAAACAATTAATGAGAGGGAATAGAATAAAAAATCTATCTGTCCCAGCCAGGAATCGAACCTGGATCTCCTGCTATCCGGGCCGGTGCATTTACCAGTTATGCGCTACCAGGACGCGCTAGACCTCGTGGGTTAGGCTCTCGCTAGTGTAGAGGGAATTGAATGAGACATCTAGCGCGTCCTGGTAGCATAACTGGTAAATGCACCGGCCCGGATAGCAGGAGATCCAGGTTTGATTCCTGGCTGGGACAGATAGATTTTTTATTCTATTCCCTCTCATTAATTGTTTAAAATTTACGTGGGATAAAATACCACAACCAAATAAAATATTTATTAAAAACTAATTTGTAACCAAAATAGTTTTTATTTTAGCCAAAGTTTTGGCCTAATTTTTAGGCCTTCGTCAGGGCAATTAAGGTGATGGGGAAAGAGAGAGAGAGAGAGACTCGTGCTCAACTGAGTCTACATCGTAACAAAATAACGTCGGTTGGAATCGTTGGCTAAAATAAAAACTATTTTGGTTACAAATTAGTTATTAATTCTTCAACTCCTAAGACCGAATTCCTGACAATCCTCTCTTCATAAAAAGCAACGGAGTACAATTCATTCCATATTGAAAAGTAAAAAACATTTAAATTTTTCTTCGGAAGGATATATTTTTATTATAAAATGATAGAAAACATAAAATTAAAAATCAAATTCGGTTCATTTTAATTCATCAAAACTGATATAGTAATAAATAAAAATAATGACATGAAATGCATATTCGAAAGATTGATAAATGTAAATTATCATTAAGAAAAAGAAATATATAAGTGTCTATAAGATGGATGTGTTTCTTTAGACTATTCTTCTTCATTTGTCATTCTATTCTTTTCATCTTATCAGAGATAAGAAGATCCGTAAGTTCTCTTTTTAAACTCGATATGGCAGTTTGGATGATTTAAATTAAAAATTAGTAATTTAACATTTTTAGGCCAACGCTTTCGGATCTTTGTCATCCGACAGTTCCGGGAGCCGCCCCCCACGCCAATTCCCCCTAAAATATAGGACCTTTAATTAGAATTTGACAATCGCGATAACACAAACCCCCCCGGTGGGATACAACATGACGCCTCCCGGAGGCCCCCTAGCTGCCGGGCCGCGTCCTGTCCCGCCTGATGAATCGGACGTCTCTTATCAGTTCTGCACGCCACTCTCGGAGCGTCAGTTGGGAGGAAGATGTATGGAGGAGGACACACCGAGTGATTACTCAAACCCACCAAGGAAACATGGGGTCATTCAGTGGGAAATCCTTCTGTTTAGTTGGCAAATGAAAGGAAATAAATCAATGAAAAGAAAAATTAATTGGCACTGGAGAGATAAAATTCAGTGGGATTGGTTACTCACTGAGTGATACAAATTTTCTATAAAACAATTAAATCCTATAAGTCTCAAAATATCAAACATTATATTCCGGTAACAGAAAAAAATTAAATATCAATTATACATGACATTTATTTTAGTGACTCTTGAAAAATTATACAGTTGCGAATTTCATCTAATTTTTCCAGGCAGGCCAGAATTAAAAATCAATAACAGTCAAGCTTAAATACTATTTAGTCGTATATTCATAAGAAAACAAAGCCTTCCCCACCCTCAGACACACATTCTTAAATAGTTTCCTTTGCATAAAATCTGTGTAAAATTTGTATAAAATAATAATGGTACAAATTTAAATTTTAAACGAATTATGTTAAACATGTTTTTTCAACGCTAATAATAACCTAAAATTTTAGGTTTTAAATTTCGATCTCCTCAAACCCAAACTCTGTCCTGATTCTAGCTATTAAGAAACTCATCCAATACTTTTCAAAAAGAAGCTGAAATTAAAGGTTTAATTTGTTTATTTTTAAAATGGCAAAACGTCAAAAGGCCATATATACTTTTTAACCGATCTCATGTTTAACACTATCGCTGTAGATCAGTAATAATTTTCCATGTGATCAGTCCTGCCATGAGATCAGCGTGATTTTCATACAATAACAACAGTTAAACAAAATATATGCAAGATATTTTTCTTTACTTTTCGCTATATATATCAAATTTATATATATTAAAATGGAAAACTGTCAAATAAGTTCTGTGATAAACCTCATTCTAACTTGCTATTCTCATTTGCCATGTTTTTCTTCGCCTACAAGAGATGTGGAATGAGACTCAAAGAGACTAGGTTGTAGGTCCAGAATACTTGTCAGTATACTTATTTCTATTTATTTTATTTATAATTTCTTTTAAAATAAGTGTTAGCCTCTCCTTCAACTAGTTATGATCGTGGGGAGAGAGGATATCTACAAGTTGCCATCCCATTCTAAACATCCTTGGCTCAGGAAAAGTTTTTATTTAAAATTAAAAGCTTGCCCAGGGCGAGATTTGAACCCGCAGCGCCAGAAGTGCGAGCGGATCCCATAAGATACTCTGGTGCCCCGTATGATGATTTTAGCAATCATTTCTGTATTACTATTACTGGCGACGCAAAATCATACCTCTAAAGAGGGGATGACTGAAACGAGTATGTAATCCATTTCGTTAATAGAGGGTAGAGTGACTGTAGTCTCTCTAGGTAGAGATTCGGAGCGAGATCCCCAGGGTTTGTCGGGGGAAATGGAACACTCACAAATTGGACAGGGAACGATTCGCCCCCTTACCTAAAGTGTACAAGACCAAGGACCTGGGAGAAGGTCTCTTCACAAGAGCGGAGTAATGGGCTAGGTGACGAAGAGACTCTCCCGACGAGTCGTGTTTCAAAGTACATCATTCAGATAATGAGTTTGTGACGTTTAGTGTATATAAATCTCACGCTGTCTAAGTTGAGGGTCTCTTTTGACTCTGGTTTTGGAGATATTTCTCAGTGAAAAACCTTGAACTGATTAGTGTCAAGTCTATTTCCTCAACTTAAGTAAAACCGCTATTTAATAATTATTTAATGAAGCGTATAATTCATAAGACTTCATGGATAGTACAGTTTCAGAAGATTCCCCGTAATGTTATATAACTACGAACGCTAGCCTACACTTTAAGCGAGTTTAGGAAGATTTCTGCAGAACGTTTTTTAAATTATATTGGTGAAGCTGAAAATATGGTCCGTCTAATATTATACACATTACCTGTGAGAACTCTGCTAGTTTTTAAAGTTACAAAACCAAATTAGGTATTTTTGATTATATTTGAAAACTCTTGGAAAAAATAGTTAATGGCCGAAGTCGGTCGAGGTGTAGAGGTCAAGAGTAGAGAGATAGTATTAACATAAATAGGGGTACTGACTTTTTATTTTTAGCATTTTTCCTATTTACCGTTTCTTCTTCCGGGTTGGACCGTGTCAAGTTGTTGCCGAGCTTTCACACATCATATGATGGCTTCTTCAGGGCTGAATAGAGAATGAGAGCCCTGAAGAAGCCATCACATGATGTGCGAAAGCTCGGCAACTATCAACAACTTGACACGGTCCGACCCGGAAGAAGAAACGGTAAATACATCTAACGACGACGTGAACAACATTTTTCCTATTGTTTTAGGGAAGAAAATAGGTTACAAAGAAATTGATTATAATACATCCCAACTGTCATGTTACCCCAAAAAAATACTGGTGAAACATGTGAAGAAAGCCTCAAACACTAACCAGGAACATTCATATTAAAATTTCCTGTTGTCCATCGGGAAATAAGAACCCCTGTTAGGAATGAATTTATAGGCAATGGCTGAGCCCCCCATAAATAAGCAGAATGCAAATGTATACGGCGACATGTAGGTTTATTCAAGTGAACGGTAAACAGCTTGGGGCCACTCAGCCATCGGGGATTATATATCATATGAGAGTGCCATCTGAGACTAGCGTTCCCTTCACCGGGGCCAAATGTCGCTACCTTCCGGACGTCTGGGCTTTATGGGGGTATGAACGGTACTCGCGGACTCTGTACAGCAATTCCAGAGCAAGACTGAAGCAACGGGCTGGCAACACTGAGGTATCGCTCAGATATTGGGGATTCTTCTTATATATATACGTACAATAAAAATCGGGCGAGCGAAAAATACGAAGACTTCATATAATAAATTCAGAATAACCTGGTATCAATATTAATAGTACTCTATATTAAAAAAGCACAGATACCTCTTTAGCAGATTTACCGTTGGTACAATAACACAACTTTTGAAAAAATTGTCTCTTTGTTTTCTGGAAGGCACTAGTTGTAACATTAGAAAGAAAAAAAAAAGAGAATAAATAATTTATCCGTAATCTATTAGATGAATGGGATTCTGCAAGTTTCATTCTCGTCGAACTCCGTCAGAAAGGACGTGCTTAAGCTTAGTAGATTATAATAACTTTATATTAGACCTATAAATTTTATTATAATAAATTAATCATTAATTTGATCTTACAAGCCAAAAAGAACATTGAAAAGAAATGTGGTTTTTTTTTTGTTTGTTTTTTTGGAGGAAAGTAGGGTGGTGAGCCCCTCAATTTTTTTTTTTTTTAACTTTTATTTATTTATTACATTCTGTTAAATTAAAACATTTTGTAATTTGTTCACCACAATGAATTAGAAAAATAAATGACATTCAATATTAATCACATGAGAAGAGAAGGTGACCAATGTCACCACTCTCAAATCCCTCAATTAGGGGCAACAAATTAAGAGGTTACAACTCTTTGTTCATATACACTTCCCTTTGAAAAATGCTACTAAACTTTAAAGAAAAAAAACGAAATTTTACACAAATTATATTATATATGTTTCTTTTATGACACTATTAACTAGAAGAAATTTTCAATAATTAAACTTCTACTGCATTCCCTATCTGACTTATGCCAACTTATTCTAGCGGTTTGAAAAAGTAGCCTAAGTAAGGGTATACGAGAACTAATTAGGGCTATATATATATTTGATTTAGAATGTACAAAACTTTTAATGATTAAGAATAGACTACTTTTTTGTAAAGTTATCCCACGAATAGTATGATTTCCTTGTGGTAAATCTGCTAAACGCCGCCTTTTGTTTTGAATATAGAATTAGAAAACGGTTCTACCTTTCTTCCTTATCACGATTATTGCAATATAATAGGATTGCATCTCATTTGGCTATTTAGAGAGACAGGGAGTAAGAGAGAGTGTATGTGTGAGAGAGAGATTAGATAAGTTATTTATTGTTATAGGATGTACATCCTTTCTTCCTGACAATTTCAGGCTAATGATTACTGGTTCTTCTAAATTGAAGATAAGTGAAATTTAACTTTTTATTAAGGATTAGGATCAGGATCAGGTTATAGGGCGATCAACATCACGGTTATTACGCCCTGTTGGGTTAATTACATTTTTTCATATATGCCTGTTTCTCTTAAAATGCACATAAGTTTGCCTACATTGGATTCATGTCTTGGGAGGTTTTTGCATATAAATAGATTAGTGTAATATGATCTTTAGTGATTAGATGCATGTGGGTAAGATTGGTGTGACCTATTCTAAGTCTGGTTAGTACGACTTCTTCTCTTCTGTTCTCCCGGTTCGATGTGGACCACTCCTTAGTTGTGTTCTTAATTCTTCGCAGTTTATTATTGGTCGATTCGGACTCCCAAAGAGGTTATTTTATTTCAGAAATATTAGATCTTCGTACATCAGAAGGAAATGTGTTGTAGATAGCGCTATGTGGGCGAATTGCCTCGACTGGTGGGAAGGAGGAACACATACGCCCCAACTCTTTCAAATCCACCAAATCGATGATGGGTGGGGGTGGGGGGGACTGGAATGGTGCAGAGGTGAAATTGGAGTGGAAATGCAAGAGGGAGAAGAGGAGCGGGGAGAGGTCTCTTGAGTCTAGAGAAAGGCAGTGGGGAGGAACCTTGGCAAGGTCGGAAGGGCGATGACCAGCGCTCTCTCCCGGCAGACCGGTACGATTGGTACGCCGCCTACTTCAGCCATGGCGGGCTCTGCAACTTGTTGTAAGACAGCCTCCATGATAAGCACCTCGGACGACTTCATAAAAGTGGGTTGATAGCAGGGCGACAGCATGGCCGGCATTTCTTCCGGTCCTTCATTTCAACTTTTGTCATATTATATAATTTTCTCTGTCTTCTTCTTTTATTTATATAGAGACATGGAGGGAAGAGCTATCTACAGGAAGCGAACCAATCTAGTGGGAAATTTCTTTCAATAATCGACGGAAGCGAGCCCAGGGTGGGACTCGAACCGATAGCAACACCCTCGTAAGACCCGAACAGATCTCTTTTGCAAACTTGTGTTATCATCCTCATATTGAACATGAATGTCTGCCATCCCAATCGCTTCCTCCAGCTACCATTAAGCTAACCATAGCTTAGTGCGACTTCTAAGTGAACAGTAAGTAAGTCATTAATGAGAGGGAATAGAATAAAAAATCTAACTGTCCCAGCCAGGACTCGAACCTGGATCTCCTGCTCCTAAATAGATTTTTTATTCTATTCCCTCGAATTAATTGTTTAAAATTTTCGTTGGATAATAAACAACAACTAAATTAATATTTATAAATGAAAATAAAAAATAAATAACGAGAGTCGATAAATAGCTTGATAATGTCAGCACCTTCGAGCATAAAACGATGTATTCGTCTTTCTCGTGGGTTAGGCTCTCGCTAGAGTGTTGGGAGTTTAATAAG
Organism: Oncopeltus fasciatus; assembly: GCA_000696205.2. Taxonomy (NCBI): domain Eukaryota; kingdom Metazoa; phylum Arthropoda; class Insecta; order Hemiptera; family Lygaeidae; genus Oncopeltus; species Oncopeltus fasciatus. The sequence continues at coordinate 219,597 of KZ807399.1, forward strand.
TTATCTACCTCGTCCCGGTGGTGCAAGTGGTAGCATTCGTGCTCGGAAAGCAGGAGATCCAGGTTCGAGTCCTGGCTTGGACAGATAGATTTTTTATTCTATTCCCTCGCATTAATTGTTTAAAATTTACAAGGGATAATAAACCACAACTAAATTAATATTTAGTAACTAAGACATTATTATTTGTAAATTATAATTTTTCTAATTTCCTTCTCTCATTGAACTCAGTCGAATTGAACTTATACCATGGTTTGCATAAAGGACCAACATTTGGTTTAATTATTTTTTTAAATTGTGTGTGTATATATATATATANTATATATATATATATTGCTAGCTTGTAAATTCGTATTAATCATACAATATTATTTATGTCCAGTTGTTATATTATACATGAACTCATACATATGCTTTTGCATAGACCATATTTTTACCTTCTACTATCAAACAAGTAAGTACAGTAAGTAAGTACTACAAACAAGTAAAATCGAAATTCGAAAGTATATTCATGTCAGTAAGAAGAATTTCTTGGTTTCCCTACGAGAAGTTTGAGAAAACTTCAAAAGAGATTAATTTGTGTGAGTGAATTCTCCCCAGTCCCTGAGTGTAAGGTAGTTCCATACACTGTTTCACAGTTCTGTTTTTCTGATCTGAAAAATGTCTTGACCTTATACTTCCACTAAGCTGTCGGTCGCTAAAAAACACATCCTTAATATATGTTTTCCCCTAGGCACATATCGTCTGTTGCAGGTCAAGTATTTCCATAATTTTTATATAAATACAACGTATTTAATTCAGTTAAATATTTAAAGCTAAGCTGTATATAGTATGGTAAAAAGTTATTAAGGTGGAGAATATATATATTTTAATCAAATTTAGCTCTCTTACGATACTTTTAACGAAATTAGTAGAATATTTCATTGTGATTAATTTCCTCGGCAAATTCTTATTGAAATCAAAACAAACGGACAGCAGAATGAGTAGTGGATAGCATGCAAACAGTGAAAGGTAGGCGGGCTCCTTTGTCGCATATCAAACAGCATAATTTGCATAATTAAGAGCACTTGTAGGACCCGCATGCGACAGCCGTCGTTAAGTAGCACCCATCACAGCTGTTTCAAAACACCCCCAGTGTATGTCCACATACATACCAGCGGCTCACACCTTATTTTATGAGGGCGTAATTATTATAAACCAGTAAGAGCAAAAAAAAGTATGTTTTATTTGTAAATTAGAAAAAAATTCACACTACACATAGATATAATTGTGAGAGTGTGTGTCTGCATATGTATGTGGGTTGCCCACGTGCGCACGAGATTATAAATGTGTTTATCATTATTGAGTTTATGGAGTATCTTTGGGACAGTGATTAGTGTCAGTAACAGGCATTTAGTTAAAGTCCTGGGTATAAATTCTGGCATTACCCAGATATATAGAGTTTAAGAATAAGAGTCAGGTCCCTATCCTCGGCTCTCGCTATTAGGGACGAAGTTACTCAGTCGCGGCTCTGGCAGTACTGTTAAATGTTTAAATATTACTCCCCACTGAGAAAAACGTAAGTTCACCTTCAATCAATGAAATCCGAATATGCCACTGAAAATATTGACATTCGTACTCTAATAAGTGCACAATCAATATATGTGATTGTAAAAGGCTTTCAATAGATCAATGAGGCCTAGCGCCTACGACCTCACATGATCTATGAATCTCTCGGTTCTATAACGCAAACTAGAAGAAAAAAAAAGTTGGTATATGTATATATTGATATTCTCTAAAATATGTCTATATATATATATATGATTTTGCAGAAATGAATATATTCACCTATTATATTAAATTTGCTTTTTAGTTATTTATTATTTTATTTATAGAAATAAAGACGCAAAATTGCTTTTAAAAAGTAAAGTCCAATAAAATAGATTAAGATTAATTATCAAATTCGCTTTTAAATAAACTGTTTAGTATCGAAGCATTACAAAATTTGGTTGATAGTCCTCCCTGGTTATTGGTTATCACTTTTATGAGACACATTGAAATTTATGTGAAAAAGTTTAAAATCATAAAAATGTCAGGCCACCAAGCTGCTAAAATTTCACATCTTGGATTTCCTTTTGTCTGTGAAGACATATATTCCTGGCCCGTTATCTTTAAATCCAAGCTTAGACAACGAAATATCTCTTCAAGAGGAAAGCCTTTTCATGGGAAAGGTACAAATCATTTCTGATGTATTATAAATTTAAATGTGCCAGAGAAATTCCATCGTATTTCTTATCTTAATGCTATGTCAGCAGCCATCTGGAGCAGATTGAGCACATGGGATCCATGTAAGCTTAACATATTCCACAGACTTTTCAAATGAAGCATTTGTTGACCCGTAGGTTTTTATTTTACCATGAAAAGATACTTATCACCACCGTGTGCTACTTGTCCACTCCAACAGAAAGTATAATAACAGTTCCTTCCAATACGATTATTACCAATAAAATCCTGAGCCGATTTGTATATCTGAATCGTTAAACTGGTTAAACCCCAAACTAGTTGATGAAGAGTTATAATTTAGTAACAATTTATCACTACAACTATGAGCAGCGATTTATTTATAGAAAACTAGCTTAAAATATAAGAAATCTAAGCCGGAAAATTACAATTATATCTAAATAAATAAAAATATTTTTTTCTCTTTAAATGAATAATTAAATAAAATAAATCAAATGTTTAATTGAAAGTAATAAAATTCATTACAAAATGAGTTGATATAATAGTACATATTTGAAATTAAAGGATAAGCAATAGATAGACAGTTTTTAATTAATACTAAAGTTTATTGAGTATTGTGTTAATATTTCCCAATTAATTTCTGGGTTAAATGATTTTCAAGATACTTAGTCATTATAATTATATAAAGCAAATAATACAAGGAAAATACAGTGGAATACGTACAAGGTCATATATAATACGTATATGATGTGATATGCTCTGTACGTGCGTATGTGTGTGTTGAAATCGAGAATTATTATTTCGAAAAATAATTAAAATGTTTTACAGGCCAAATTTTTTAAACGGAAAATGTAATAAAGGGTTTATTATTTATATTATTTTACAGTGATGGGGAGAACAAGAGATTTAATACCAATCACATGATTTCTATTATAAATGGAAAATATTCTCGCAATATTGAATGTATTTTTTATCCAATTAAATTTTATGCTGCCAAATAAAATAAAAATATAGTTCCTAAATTATGACATTGAAAATTTGACGTAAACATTGTTAATTTCAAATCATATTTACAGTAAAAAGTATCGACAAGAAGGTTAGGCTTGTTAGCATTGATTTATTTATTCATTATTTATTATATATAAAGGTTCAAAAGGAAAACATAAAAAAAAACATCAGATTAGGTAAAGGTTTCTAAAATTAAAAAATAAAATAAAATAATGCATTATTTTATAATGAGCTACCTTGATTCAAGCTAAGGATAATAAAGAGTTATATTGATGACTCTGACTTTGTTTTTACAAGAAATGGTTAAAAAGAAATAATAATAAAAAAAAACAACACTAGTCAAAAGGAGTAGTTCAAAAGAAAAAACAAAACAAATGGAGGTATGGCAATCAAGAGCCGAACGAAAAGGTCAAGGTTATAGAGTGAGTTTTGTGCGAGTAATCTGAGCTTAACGAGACACCCACTAGAGCGCGACCTCCAATAGTGCAGGGGCAACACACATCCGACAGGTGGGAAACGTTTGCGAACGAAGAGTTCACTCTCCTGGGGTATTGGGGGTGTACCAGGACCCTCTTCCGAGTCAGAAGAGGAAGTCACACCCTGAGCTAGCCGAGATGAAAGAAGTACGTCACGCAGGAGCTGCGGAATTCCCTTTGCTTAATTGACGAAGGATATTTAAGAAGATGGTAAAAATATGACGGAGAGAATAATGAACGTAAAAAGGTACGGCCACTAAGCTTTGCTATAGACAGTGAGTGAAGAGTAGGCGAAGAGCACACCCATCTTGGTAACATTTCTTCCTTTATTTCTTGAAATGATATAAATGAAAACGTTAATTAAATTTTACACAAAATTATTATCATCTATAAACTTTATCTTAACTCAAACAGCAACAAAGATATTACGATTACGGTCTCCCTCTAAGTACTCCCAATCCGTTGTCCGATTTTCCTAAAATGTATTTTTTTTAAGTGCTGCAAAATAAAAATGTTATAAAAATTTTACACCTATTTGTTAAATATGGTCTACCTTTAAATAATTTTAAAAGTAGCAGACGCTAAAAGGCGTACCTTTCCCAATATAGAATAGGTGAGAATCTGTCGAAATATCCTAAATATATTTCAAAAATCACGTCACGGGGCGCCAGGCTAGCTCAGGGGATACGTACGGCAATCCTGACGCCGCGGGTTCAAATCCCGCCCAGGTCAATCTTTTATTTATAAATAAAAGCTTGCCCTGAGCCATGGGTGTTTAAAATGGGGTGGCAATCTGTAGATAGCCCCTCCCTCCAATGACCCTAAGTGGTTGCAAGGGAGGCTAACACAGCAAAAAAAAAAAAAAATCACGTTAACAAAAGCTTGGTTTCTCTCGGGAACTTTTTTTTGAAAAGAAATATAATTGTAATATGCAAGCCTTGAAAAAAATCTAAACTTAATCATACCAAATTCAGGGCAGGTCTTTATAATCAATCATAAATACGTAATTATAAATAAAAAATTAAGAAGGAAAATTAAGACATAATTTTGTTCTTCTTGAGTTATTTTTCCCTCTCCTGTGAAATTTCTTATGTATTTTGTTATGTGGGCTAGGAAAGATTTCAGAGATTTGTATTTGCATAAAGCATTCACAAATTGAGATGTACGTTCTGCTACTTTTAAAAATTGATTGAAAATATACCCCTTATGCTTTAAAATTATATCATTTTTAATAATAGAAAAGTGGAAATAAGACAAGAAATATGCTATTCTCTACAATTATTTTTCCACATGTATTAAAAAAAATCTATTGAAACAAAATAAATCGTAAACAAGTAATGAGAAGAAATAGAATAAAAAAAGCTAACTGTCCCAGGTAGGAATCGAACCTGGATCTCCTGCTATCCGGGCCGGTGCACTTGCCAATTGTGCTACCAGGACGCGCTAGATAACTCATTAAATCCCCTCTACACTAGCGAGAGCCTTACCCACGAGAAAGACAAGAACTTCGTCTTACACTCGAAGGAGCTGACATTGTCAAACTATTTGTCGACTCTCGTCATTTACTTTATTTAATTTTTCTTTATAAATTTAGCGCGTCCTGGTAGCATAACTGGTAAGTGCACCGGCCCGGATAGCAGGAGATCCAGGTTCGATTCCTGGTTGGGACAGATAGATTTTTTTTATTTTATTTCCTCTCATTAATTGTTTAAAATTTACGTGAGATTTAAATAAAATTGTTAATAAATTATGAAAATTAATTAAACTAACAGTATATTTATAATATTATCTATAAATATTACAGGCCACCAAGCTGCTAAA